>CAOKZL010001470.1:0-345677 GCA_948472985.1 Iguana delicatissima | reverse complement strand
CTGTTTCTTACCAGATTTTCTGGGCTTGAAACAAGGCGGACTTTCCCTCATTTTCTTCTGCACAGCTACTGTGTGTGTTCCATTCTGATTCGGAGGAGTGCGAGTTCATGAATCCACACTGCCTTGGCCGTGGCCACTCCCGCTACTCCCCTCACCCCGCCCATCAGCTGTGATTGGCCTTTTTTTTTGCATGGTTTAGTACGTCATTATGTACATGCATACATGCATAAGTCCATACTACCCCCCGGCCCCTCCCATGTGCTCTCCCCTGACCCCCAATTCACATTGGAGTATGTGTTTACACCACTGTGAAAGTATGAACTGGATCGATCTGGAAAACTGATTTCTTCCGGTTTTCAAATAGCATGCTTTACCACCATGTGGGAGCGCATTTAGTCAGAATTACAAGCGGAACAAAGGTAAATAAACCGAACCTAGTCCACTCCAAGGTGCAGAAGACCTCCATGGCAAGATGCATTGGCCCACCTTAATAACTGTGTGTGGAAAGGGCCATTGTCCTTTGTCTAATAAGGAACTATACATCTCAGATAGGTATCTATGAACATACAGGTATCCAAGAGGTTAATATCCCTGGGCATTGCTATATCTAGTAACAACATCCCTAATGAGCATCTGTTACAATCATACTGGAAAATATATCTATTTAGCATAGTCTAGTCGAGAGCAGAAACTCTCTTTTCCCCAAATGGTGGGTCTTTATCAGTGGTGAACACTGCTCTTGGTTTGGGCTGCCTCACAGTCACATCTGTGTTGGAGGTAGATGCTCAATAGTGTCCTGTCTGTCTCCATTTATCATATACTATATCTTTCTCTAGCCTAATCAGCTGGCATATTTATTCAATGAAATGAGAGACACCTACTGGTCTCTGTTTATATAAACAATTAGTCTCCTCTCTAGAAATGATAGAACACACCACATACAATTGAGTGATAGATTATGGCCATTTCCATGCTACACTGTTATAGTGCTATTATTCCACTTTCAACATCCTGTGGAATTCTGGGGTTTGTAGTTTACTGAGGCCAAAAAGCTCTCTGGCTGAGAATTCTAAATGCCTCTCCCTATACTGAAAATCCCAGGATTCCATAGGATGTTCAAAGTGGAATAATAGCGCTATAACAGTGCAGTGCAGAAATGGCCTATGTCAGCCATTTGATTGAAACAGTCATTTCTTTCAATGCAGCACCTGTCAATAAGACTATTTATACCAGTGGTTCTCAACCTGTGGGTCCCCAGATGTTCGTGGACTTCAGCTCCCAGAAGCCCCAGCCACTATGGTCAATGCTCAGGGCTTCTGGGAGCTGAAGTCTGAAAACATCTGGGGACCCACAGGTTGAGAACCACTGATTTATACCATCTTATCTTGCTGATAGCTATGTTGGCATTATGCCTTGAACTAGGCTGTAATACATTGAGGTTTCTGTTTTCTATTTTAACCATTATAAAAACACTATTTACATTTTTCAGAGCCTAGCTTTCAAAAACTAGACAAGTCAGTGTGCAGCCTGTATCCCATAGCATAAGAAGCTCTGGAGAAAAGGTATGTTCTTAGATCATACACAAAAGTACTATAAGCTTCACTAAAACAGATGTAAATAGAAAACCCTTTAAGCTACAAGTTTAAGTCCAATGAGGAAACAAAATCCTAACAGCCAGCACAGAGGCACAATCGCCAAAACTGTGCATAACACCAAAATTAAGCTATTAGGAGGAGCAAAGTCCAAGCCACATCATCCTGGAGGGACCCAGACAAATACAGCAAAGGACTCCTTACCATGGATGACAGTGCATAACAGGAGACAAGAAAAGATTTTGTTCCATCTACTGCTAATAATATCCATGAACACAGCATTGCTACAACAGGAAAAGCGTACCACTGAATTGCTAAGGAGAGACAATGATGAAGATCTATGCAAAAATTCAAAGAGCGAGTAATTCCACACCAGTGGACAATGACTCAAAATAGAGAAATGGAAAAAGGGAGATATGGCAAAGGGAGATGGGCTTTAAAAAAAATGATTAGTAACAGGGGACCAAGGACAGGGAGAGAATATCAAATACATTTGGATTCGTGTTTACAATTTAAGCATCCCTCCCCAAGTACATCTCTTTTACTGGCTGACCAAATAGCAGTAAACAGGAGACTATAATGGAAGAAGCCTCCTTCTTCTAGCAGTGTACTGGTTAGGTTGCATTGTTGATACTGTTGGAGAATCTGTGTGGGGGGGGGGCTTGGCTTTGAAACACAAGAAAACACAGAATCAAGAAACATCATCAAATGAGAAGCAAAGGCAACAACCAATGGAAAGTTTTTCAATGCATTGTAAATCCTGGCAACGTACAGAAAATATTTTATACTCTAACACAATACAATGTGGTTGTTACAAGAATCTTATCACTAAATGTTAATAATTTGAGAAGAGTAAATAAGACCTTGGGCACATCACACACTCTCAGCCCCCAGAAAATCCCATGATAGGTTCACCTTAGGGTTGCCCTAAGTCAGAAACAACTTGAAGGCACACAACAACAGCTAAAAGATATAGAATATTAAAAATAATTAAACATTATGGTTCTGAAATCATCTTACTGGAGGAAACATATAAGGAAAAGAAAATACAAAAGGTAATAAACCATCACACTTTAGGAAAATACTAAATGGCAGGAGGCAAGAGTATCTATTAGCTTACAGAAATTGTGCATATTTAGAGTTAATGAAACATTAGCAGAACCGAAAAATGTATTCCTCAAAGGAAAACTAGGTGAAATACAGAAATATTGATACTTATTATACACCAAACAAAGCACAAAAGAAGTTTTGAACAAAATGTTAACACTTTTGTAAAATATGAAACAATAAGACATGGGAACTTAAATTCTGTCTTCAGCATAAATTTAGGTAAACATTAATAAAAACCTTTTTTCATGACAGTCTGCTGATGAATTCTATAAAAAAAAATATACATTGAATTGACTGGACATTTTACAGTATTAATATAAGATGGAGAGGGAATCCCAGAGAGTCGATAACACACATGGACAATTACAGTTACAATTACAAAACAAAAAGGAAATGAACTCCAGAATATAGTTCTGGCTCACATAATAAACTCATTTGTGCCAAAATATTTCCATAAGGATCTGACAGTTTTTATTTCCAGAAGGCTTATAGAGACACATAAAAATTTTTCAATATAATCAATTACTCTAAAACTCAAAGTCACTTTGAGACCTTATCAGGAAAAAAAAAGCAGAGTATAAAAATGATGATAAGTCATCATCATTACCACAAGGAATAATAACAAACCACTTCAATAAGATTTATTAAAAACCTTTAAGTCCGTGGTATGGAAATATTTTTTTGCCCTATTAGAGAAAATGAATTTTGGACATTCCTTTATATGAGTACTGAAAAAGGCTATACCAAAACTCAAAAATACAGGTACGCACAAACACCAACTCAGAAACATTCAAACCTAATAGAGGGGATGATAAGGCTTCCTCCATCACTCCTCCTTTTCTGATCTTGTCATAGAGCCATTAGTTGAAGAGATTAGACAAATTGAAAACATGAGAAGTAAAAATTAATGGGAGAAGCCATACCATTAACTTTTTCACTGATGATGTTCTATTCTTCATCACTAATCCAGAAAAATGTATCAGAACTGCAAAATATTTTGACAGCATTCAAAGATCACTCAGGTGTAGAAGTAAACTATTATAAATCAGAAATCATGTGTCCTTGGAACAACAAGAAGAAGAAGAGAACAACCAGTCAAGGATAAATATGCTTTTTGAGCATTAATATTTATCAAAGATTCTAAATCAAAGAGTACTTGAAACAACCAAATTCTTGAGAAGTAGATGAAAAACAAAAACAGAAAAATTGGCAGAAATCTAATTTCTCATGGTGGGCAGAATTTTCCTGTTAAAGATGCTAATTCTTTAAAAAAAACAAACCAGAGATTGCATATCAGCTGCAGAAAACCCTATTATATGTTCACTTTAGAGTTGCCATAAGTTGGAAATAACTTGAAGGCACGCAACAACACAATTAAATACAAAAGTGAAATATCTAACCAAATAAATAGACTCACATAAAGAAATATCCTTTTTGTCAATATTTGAGGACCCCAATAAATCTTTATTAAATTAAGATTTTATGAACTCGAAATTGCATTGAGATGGAAAGACCTAAAGGGACTTTGTCTAAACCCATACTGTGACCTGACCTGACCTGATTTGGAACATAAACTTGTAGAAAAGAACCTTGTTAATTAATATAAAAAAATCAAATTAATTAATATCAAAATTAATTAATATCAACATTATTAAAAATTAATATCAAAAATTAGACTGATTTAAGGAATAAGAAACAATGACATCTTTTTTAAAAACTTGTTTTCCTTTTATTAAGGTATAGTCAACAAGATAGACGTCACAGACCAATTACAAACATTTTGGGAGGGCCATCATATAATATTAAGAAGTATGTGCTCACCAGAGGAAAGAGGATGAGAACTACATTATGGACAATGTAGGAATAAGAGGCTTTTCTATTCAGATTCAGGAAGCTGCTTCTCAAGATATCACCTAAGCAGGACTAACAGAGATGTAATAACAAGAAAAATATGTTAATGAGTAAAAATCATAAAAGCCATACTAACTTGCTTTTTAATTTTTTTTTTAAATAAACAGTTTAACGTTCTTGCAATATATATTCTGCACTATGTTAGTATAACTTAACCCCATGGGAAGAATTCTTTGTGGGATTTACAGAGGTGTAAGCACCATGGTTTTGATGTTACACAGTAAATCCTAGCCTGACCTCCCCAATTTACTGGGAAACAGCTGGCTGCCATTTCCACCCCCTCTAGTGAGCAGTCTTCCAAATGACAGGCAGAAACAGGACCACTGTCCTAATTCCCTCTCCTGCCAGAGCTGTCTCACATGAGAGAGGTGGGAGACTAGTTAGATGCTTCCCAAATGACAGGGAGAAAAAACCCATTGATTGCAGTGGCTGCTTCCTGAGAAGAGAGATTGGAGAATTTTCACAGTCCCTATGTAATCACTAAGGAGGGGCTACATATCAACTATGAATATGTAACAATTACATGTACGTAAGTCCTGGTTACCAATTTGTAACTGCCATTGAGGATTCTGAACAATATTTTGGAATGTTAAAAGAATAATTAGACCCCTACACTCTGTTGAAAACATTGAGACTTCACAATAAAAAATTTTGAGTGGATAGTGCCAGTATTCAATAACTGTTTCATCGTTGTGCATACTACATCCATTCATTGTCTTCTTCAGCCCTCACTTTTGGTTTTCCATTCATTTAGTTCAAGGGGGTCATAACTATTATTTTTTTCATTGCGTGTGACTTTCACCTACTGTGTATGAACACATTGAAATCTCTATTATTTTTTAAACAGTACAATATTTACTTATTTTCTATTTCTAAGGACTATTTTAATATTTAAAGCTTAAAAAATCTTTCCAGACCAGGTACATAAAGAACTTTTTCCCCTTACAGTACCAGCCATCTTGTCTAGCCATTTCAGACAAGACAGGGGCACAGTGTTGGGGGCATTGGGGGAAGTCAGAAGAGTCACAGCCCTTAGGACCTGTAGTGGGGGCACAAGGAGCCAAACCGGGCCCCATCTTCTCTCTTCCTGCTACATAAATCTGTCATAGGCCAACACTACACTGTTATAGTGCTATTATTCCATTTTCAACATCCTGTGGAATTCTGGGGTTTGTAGTTCACTGAGGCCAAAGGGCTCTCTGGCTGAGAATTCTAAATGCCCCTCCCTAAACTTCAAACCCCAGGATTCCGTAGGACGTTGAAAGTGGAATCATAGCACTGTAGCAGTGTAGTGTGAAAATTGCCCTAGTATAATATTTTGCTGTAAAGCCCATCTCCAGGTTCTCCCAACATCAAAGTGATAAGAGATACCAACTGGAGATGTATTCCTTTCAACAGTGATACTCAGTTATTGTATGTTCTCCTCAGCAAAATATCTGGTTTTCTTTTCATCACCAAAGTGAAGCTTTTCATTTGCCCAGACTTTTAACATCTTTTTTTCATTGCCATTTCATCACTGAGTGATTCTTAGTATTCCTAATAATTTCATTGGTTTTCACAGGTCTAACTGAAGCAGTATTGGGAGGCTTCTACAGTAAAAAACAGAATGTCAATGTTTCAACATAGGCAAATTAGTGCCCCTCCAGCTGTTGGATTCTGATTTCCATAAGCCACTGCCACATCCACTAAGTGAGGAGCCATTATGGGAGCCGAAGTTCAGTAAAGTCTGGAGGGCCACACATTCTGCACCCCAGCATTAAATAAATGAGAATCTGCTATGCATTTCCCTTGATTGCTCTTGGCTTCATTTTGAAAACCTGTTTGGTATAGTGGTTAGAGTGCTGCATTGGGCATGGGCATAAACTCCATCCTCTTGTTTGGCTGTGAAGCCCACTTAGGAAAGTCAATGGTTCTGTCATTAGTTCTTAATAAGATTTGCATGACCACTGAAAACACCAGGTGCATCCAGCCAATTCAGAAGAACTTAGGGGAGTTTTGGAAAGCAGGTGTGGAAGTACGTGCAGACATTTATCGGTAACATACATGAGAGGATAATTTATGTATATAGAGCTATCTTGCAGGACCAGAGCAACCATCTCTAAGCATTACCTACATTAGAGAGTTGTTCTGTGAATAAAATGAATCCCATGGATGCTCTTCTCAGCTCTTAAAGGAAAAAGCAAGACCTAAATGTAGCAATAATTGCATTTTAAATTGTGAAGCAGATGGATCTGTGGCAGATATCCTTAATACGAGGCAGTTGCTTTCTAGTAATGAATTTAAGGAAACCAGTTGTAGAAAACCAGTGATGTTGGTTTCTCAAGGTGCAACTGAACTTACATCATCACCTCATGGGAATGAATGATCTTTAAATGCCCCCTAGTGGAAATTCTTCATAGCTTCACAGCTACTTATATAATCATAGGCATGTGGGGAAAGAATGTGTAAATTGAGTGTCTAGAAAACTGGATTCTTGGCCCAAATATGCAGAAACTTTAAATTCTGAAATCACAACTTCTTACAAGACTTGAATTTTCATACTGCCCAAATGAAATCTCAGATGGAACAGACAAATCCATTAAAATAGGTGTCTAAAAAAATGAAATGATACCCTCATTATAAGCTGGCAAAAGTGAAGAATAATTTACTCTTGCCTTTTTTTTAATCTCAGGTGATAATTACCAAAGCATGGTTTGTAGAAATGTTCACAGTTTTCATTCGGTTACTTAAATTGTTTCTCAGACAGATAAAAATAATTCAACAGAGCAAAGTGCTGCATGCATTAAAATGTGCTGAACAAAAACTGCCACACTCAAGGGCATCAAGTAGTCTTTTCCAAAGGAGAAAGCATCTTCACTGAACAACTTTGTTCTCCATGCTTGGCTAGACTTCCTTGGCAACATGGCTCATGCCTTTTCCCAAAAATGCAACCACCAGCATGAGACACATTTCCATGTGATACAATCTCATTCCACTATGGAGTCTTCTTAAACATGTCATCCTTAAGCTATAGATAAAACCAGTTGCCCAGGTCTTTGCCATGTGGAAGGGGGAGTGTCAGTCAGATCTATTCTATTGGACATCCCAAGGAGATGAAATAGTTATATACAACATAAGACTCAACCCCACAGGATGTGATACCATTCCTATCTATTCATTTGCTTATTTGCATATTTATTTATGTATTTCTATCCCACCCTATATCAAAAAAATCTCAGGTTAGTGTACAAGAAAAATCAATATAGACACATTTAAACAATTTAAACCAATAAAAATGATTTAAACAAAACTAAAAATGTATTCAATATGATTAACAAACTGAAAACAGGTTTAAAAGATTAAAATTGTTTTGAACTCATGCACAGTAGCATTTTGAGATAAATCAGTGAGGCCCAAAGACTTTGATCAACAACCATGCTTTTATTTAGTGTCTAAATGAAAACAATTTTGGTGCCAGTGAAGCATCCAAGGAGAGCCTATTCAACACCTGGAATGTCACAGCTAAGAAGGCCATCTTCCAGGTTCTCACATAATGTATTGACCTCACTTAATCACCTCTATCCTATACAAGTGTGCGTGTTTAAATGGAGCCATGCATATGTTGCACATGGTTGCCTGTAGACAGACACATCTCAGTACCAAACTTTTAACAGAGCAACCTTGCTTTTAACAATTGTGCCACATTCATTAGGTAGATATTGCACCAAGATAGAAGGGCTGGACACAGTGTTATGAGTTAAATGTGTTGGCCACAACCTTAATACAAATACAACAATAAAAAATTAGCTATAGCTACATTCATGAGTACATATTTTTCCTTGACTAGTCAAGTGTTGGTGTGAGCAGGTTGAAATCTTGTACCCACCGTATCTGAACAGGTTGGACACAGAGCTGGGATGAGCTCTGAAACCAGGTTGGAATGAGGCAGCAACACAGAATGCAAAGTATGCAATACAATAAAACACACAAAAGAGTTTTCTTTGGCCAAAGGATACTATTGATAATTAAAACTGTGCTCAGTACAACCTACTAGCAGTAGTGATCCAGAGGAATAACTTGATTCTTTAAGCTTCACATTCTATACTATTTTCTTGATTAGGAAAGCAGAATAAAACATACATCACAAAGGTTAGTATTTCACTTAAGACTGACTACTTGTTATTTCTTATCTAACTCTTCCGCCAACTGTATGGAAGAATAGATCATTGTGTAACTATCATAATGTTCACAAACAACTCTATCACTAATATAACAAATGTACTCTTGATTTCAGGAATAACAGTTTCATACAGAAGTTAACAAAACAAAGATTATTCATATAATTGGTCAATAGAAGCAGTTAATCGATAATCTTTTCAATTATACTAAAGAGAGGGCAATTGAGAATCTTCTAACATTCCTCATGTATATTTTAAGCCAACATAGGCAAAATACAGTTGAGGGAACACAGGGCCCAATAGTTTCCAAACTAGTTATGGATGAACGACAAACATCTGGCCAGGCTTGCTGTATCATCCAAATCATGGATGATGTCCCTACAGTCTGCTGGCGGTGAGGTCATTTGCTGGTCCCCCTCTTGCACCCATTTAGCTACCCCAGGGGTTTCCTCCCCCCAATTTAACTTGTTCCCAATGTCCCCTCTTTCCTTCCATATCTGCCACAGGAGAGGACCAACCTAACTTGGCTCCCCTTACCTCCCCCATGTACTTTGACTACAGTGTTGTAGCTGGTGGATCAGTGAGTCCAAGTAAAGTTTGCACATCTCTGGAGGAAGGAGCATGCCATCACCACAATACATAGTACAAATCTGTATATATTCCTGGGTGTGTAATGGAAGCACCCTCTATCCAGGTGATGTTATGAATCATGATGTTATGAATGATGGTTTGCTGTTAGGCAGCACTGATTGCGGAGTCCTACAGGCACCCTGCCTGTAACATCTTAGTCCATAAAGTGCAAATCTCTGCAAACAGGTGTTGGATGTTATGGAGGTTTTCTGTCACTGTGCCAACAAGTTGGAGCCCAGGCATCTTGACTAGGCTATTCACACCCAGAAGGAGGAAAATAACTTCAGGTGGGGACTGTGTTGTAGTGAGTTCAATGATCCTGGGGATTAGAGCCCCCCACACACACTGCAGCCACACCACCAACTGCCATGTTCCCACATAATGTTTTGACCTCACTTAATCACCTCTATCTATTTTGTGACAAGCAAAATCTATGGCATTTGGCCCAGAAAATGAGACTGTGGCCAAGTATCTGTACCATAATTGGAACACCTGCTCCTAAAACAAAATTAAAAGGTAGGGTTCTGATGGCCTGCCCCCAGGTATACTGAGAGCTGCCTTCTGGCCTTATTCCTAATTAGGACCTGAAATCCCTAGATCACCAGCATTTCACCCTACAAAGAGCTGGGTAAGCCCTGAGCTGCTGCAGCCATAGCTGCTCCTATGCAAAAGGAATGGGTGGGAAATTGATGAAGAGGGAGACCAACCACCAAGATGGCTTATGTAAGGACAGCTCTGAACTGGTATTGGGTGAGAGGAAAGCCTAAAGTGTGTAAGAACAGCAGACATGGACTGCAAGCACTGCAGGACAAAGTCCCTGACTAATTTCATGACACAGGGAGACTTAGAACTCTGAGAACTGACTACCTGAACTACCTCAGAGCTATCACACCAAAATAGAACAGTTTTGTTTGCAAAATCCTATGATGAAATGTGGACAGCTCCCACTATAGGAAATCATCCAAGGAACATCTAATCCCTGGTAAGTCCAATACTCACCCAATCAGATGGCCAAGGCTCTGCACTCCATTGTCCTTGACTAAATAGGCCAAAATCCCAAAGAACCCACTGCATCGGAATGCAACTGGGAATCCACCAGTAGGAGTAGGGTGCTATTCCAGAATGAAACTCCCTTGTAGTTAAAGAATTCTTTCCAACTTCCCCCTCCATACTCCCCAATCTCCTTGGTAATCCTGGTGTGATGGTGGGGGGACAGAAACCACCATGGCGGCCTTGTACAAATGAGGGCTTAGCACTCTGCTTGGAACCACAACCCTGCATGCAAAGTTCAGATGACTAGTAAGGACTTGGAAATCGTACAGCATACCCTTGCTCCTGTCCCTCATAGAAGTTACCTGCTGCCGGGGGGCTTCAAGTTTCTCAACTGGGAGGCATGAAATGCCCTGAATTGTGTCCAGTTCTATACCAAGAAAGATGAGTTTGGTGGAAGGACTTTCTATTTTCTCGAAGGCAAGGTGAACCACAAGTTCCTGAGCAAGGCCCTGAAGAACCCTTAAGGTATCCCAGCAGACCATGGAAGAGGGATCTCCAGCAAATAAGAAAATGTCAAGATAGTGTGCTATTGCTGGGTTCCCAGACCTCTTTAGAGCACACCACTTGAGGAATATGCTGAACTGCTAAGAGGTATAGCATGATATGGAGCATCCCATATCATAATACTAAACACTGTCAAAGTGGAAGATCAAGGTCATCAGAGTGAACCAGAAAGAAGTGGAATACAGATTTAATAGTGCCCTTTGTTAGGACCACCCCTGGGCCCAGAGTCCAAATCACAATAACTGCAACATTAAGCATCTCAGTGCCAAACCCTTAACAGAGCATCCTTACTTGTAAGAATTGTACCATATGCATCAATTCTTTAAGCAGAGATTCTTCTTGGCAGTGAATGGTAAGTGTTCTGTACTTGTTGGCCTTCTGCCTGTGATTCAGCTGCGAGATGATATGAATGGAAGCAGGAAAATGAGAACCCCAATGAAGCCCAAAAGACAATTCCTATTTCTTTATATCCAAGTCCAAACAAAACTATTTTTATCACATACTGATGCCATCCACTTTTGATGGATGTAGCAAATCAGATCTTTAAGGAAACTATAATTACTCTTTTGGAAGATTTACATCATCTGCAGAAGGTCATTAGTAATGCCTAATATGCCTGAACTAACCTTGAAGATTGAACAGGCCTGAAGCAAAGGTGCTTCAGGATGAATAATCATTTATGAGTGTTATGATTTTCTATCCATTAATATTGTCTTGACAACTTACTCATCAAATATTGAGTAATTAATGACTATAGTATCAGATTGAGGCCCATAATATGGCAAAAAACTAAGACTGCATTCATGTAAAATTAGGTGGCTAACAAACAGAAACAAGAGACCAGTTCTAGAGGAAAGAATTCATTTACTTCCTTCTGTTATGTTTTCAACCACAAAAGTCATGAAAGGCAAACCTCCTGGAGACAAGTGCTTCTACTTCATGTATTCAATATGAAGTACCTCATACAGTTTCCCCATTAGAATATATCATGGAATTAGAAGCCAAATCAATGTCCTTGAATCTGGACCCAAACTGTCAATAAAGTAAGTGGGATAAATTTATACGGCATGAAAATGAAACCCTTGTACATTTCTAGTTAGCAACATACAAACCTCAGCAACTCACAGTAATGTAAATAGCTGCTTATTGAAGTATCACGTGACTCAAGTCATCAGCTGATTTCCAGAAATACCATGTTATTAGGCTTTGGGTGTGACCAGAGGGAAGAAAACTATAAGAAGTGTGACAGAAGACCTTCTTTTGGGAAAGTAGACTTGGGTCAGAAGACAGTTCTGTTTTTGTTTGGCAGGCTCAAACCAGAAACTGCAGACTGCAGACTCTTGATGGCTGCTTACCTCTTAAGCCTTCAGTTAGGGTGGGAGGAATGTGCATGTGTGCATACATACCTAGCTATATATGTGTATGCCACCTAGCAATAGATCTGGCCTTCCAGAGTGTTGCCGTTCTACAGTCCAGTATTTATGAAGTCTTTGATCAGGAGATGTCTATCTGTAATTGGAAATATAACTGAAACAAAGGGTGCATCAGAAGATGTATAAGATGGATTCAATCTTTTGTATTGACAAAGTATTCCTCTTGCAATCTATTCTTTCATTATTATTAAAAGTATACCACTATCATATGAAACATGGATAGGATGAAGCCTCTTAACTTACTGTTTTAAGATATATTATTAAATTAAGATGTTGGTAGTTTTAAAATTTAGTTTTAAAATAGTTTTAAAAACAAAAATCTCTGGACAAAAAGGAGAGCTCATATCTCATAACATATTTGAATAAAATGTTTCACTAATAAGTGGAAGGCCTGCCGAGCTTCTGCCTAGAAATTCTCTCAGTATAGAAATTATTTCACTGTTAATACCAGCTGTTGCCCCATAAATCCAGACTCACAATCTTAATTAATCTCATTCCTAAAAAAAAGTTCCTAAAAAAAAAAACTCACCTAAAAGCTTTCACACACAAACTTTTCAGGCTAGATGAAATGCATTTTGAATCATACCTTTATGAAAACAACTCACAATTAATTGAATTTATTAATTAATTTACTGAATTAATTAAAGTCTATACAGTATTTTAAACACCTCCATGTCAAGCTTTTTAATCTGTATATCTTACTTTTTTAACTTATTAACTGATATGAGAAAATGTGTAAATATACTTTGACCTCAAATATTATAATTTGGCAGTCCCTCATTATTCATCTCTTTCACTTGGGCAATAAGGCTTTAATAGAGTATTTCTCCTTTGGATACAATCTAAGGCACCTTGTCAATTGGTTTTCTTGTCAGTCACCCCGAATTCACTGGAAATCTGCCTATGGCAATTTCTGCATGGCATTGCTGTCCCATGATGGGGACACATTGGCAGCGGTCCATGAGTTGTGCTACCACATGACATCATTGTCGTCCCACTGTCAATGCGTCCCCACCCATCGCGATTGTCGGATATACCATTGACGGAAAAAATCCATTAATGCCCCACAATCACGAGATGCTCCTGTAGCCAGCAGGCATGTGGAACAGGAGAAAATATGATCTACGTGCTTCCTTCTGCAGTGCAGTACAGGAAAGTGGCCAGCTGCACTGCAGAAGGAAGAAGTGTGCTACTTGCACTCCCATCTACAGGCAACCAGCCAGCTGTGGAGGGGAGTGATGGGGACACTCTCCCATCCCAGCAAAGGTCCTCCCAGGACAACACTGGGACAACAATGGAAAAGGGTGAGGTGCAGAAATGGCCTATGTCTTTGTCCTAAATCTAATTGGCTATTCCAACTAGAGTGGACACATAGAATCAAACTTGATATGTCAAGCTCCCATTGATTCAATTAGTCTACTCTAGTTGGGAGTAGCAGTTGCATTTAGGCTTCTGTACCTTTCCTTTCCTTCATTAAGCATTTTCATCTCCTCATCACTTAACAGAAGAGAAAAGGAGGTTAGCATTTTTTTTTCAGTATTCTTTCCCATAACTAGAATAGGGCTAAAAAAAAAATTAATTATGCTTTTCACTGCCTCCTCTTCATTTTTTTATGTGCCATTTTGATGAAAGGAAATTTTTCTGACCACAATGAGTTAACTCAATTATTTAAAAAAAAAAATCTAAATGCTACTTGGGAATCTACATAGCCTCTCTACACACATGTCTCACATTCTTAAGAAACAGAGCCCTTTCACCATAATTTTTGACAGCAAAGGGAGGTGGGAAATTCCCTGCAGCCCAAAGTCTTAATATTCCCACAGCATATTCTGGAAATATGTAATAGAAAAGACCAAAGGGTCATAAAACCCATATAGACACACAGGCACAATTCATTCAACACAATCCAGACCTCAATGTGCCTCTATTAAAAGACTGTCAAAACTATTTCAGCAAGGTGCCTTCAGCTCAAATATCTCTGCATTACCCAAGTTAGTGAACCAAGCCACATGCTGCACTGAAGAAAAAAGAAATGGAATGCACACTCAGTCAATAGTCAGTCCAACCTGAGCAGGACATCTTTTCCCAAATCCAAAAATGGCAATCAAGCCTAGTGATAAAAGAAAAGTCATCTATCAAGCCTTCCCAAGAGAAAATATGATTAAAGAAGAGAAGTTCAAACTACACAAAATCTGATCAGTCATTGTGACAGCTTATGCAACACAGGGCAAAGAAAGGGTTGGGGGATCATTGTGAGCCAGCATGATATACCAGAATAAAGTTGGCAGGAAATGGTTTTTTATGCTTTTATCTAGCTGTGTCTTAAACTCAGGAAACCTCTTCAGTCCCATCAGTAATCCCTATGTGGGATTACTTTACAACAATTTACATTTCCAGTGTTCTTAGCATCCTCTCTCCCCTGTTTCAAATTTCAGAATATCAGAAGAAGCCTTCTGGATCCACTAGAAGATTCATCTAATCCAGAACACTACTTTTTTTCTCTCTTCTCTTCTTAACTAAACTGGGTATGTTTCTGTATTCTCTGTTCATTGGTCCATTCCTGAAATCTTGCTAATAGTTTGCTTTGCACTTGATTAAAGTTTGAGGCCCTTTGTGCAGCACCCTCCCATCCTGCCATGGGGATGGGAGGAGGATGGGACTGCAGCAACGTTTCTGCGTGACATCTCCTCCCCTGTCCCCAAGGCAGTGCAATCAGGTTAAATCATTGACGGGTTTTCCCCATTAATTACATGTGATCACACCACCATCCCTCACTTACCTGCCTCATGGAAGGGCAGGAAGTATGATGGCAGTGCTTCCTGCTCCAGCGCAGCTTGGGAATGTATCCAGCTGCACTGTGGAAGGAAGCAGCATGTCTATTACACTCCGTTCCACAGGGAGCTGGTCCCATTTGGATGGGAGCACTGCGATCATGCTCCCTTCCCAGCAGAGCTGATGTCGGGATCACCATTAGATGCCGCCACGAGAAGGTAAGCTGCAGAAAGGGCCTGAACCTCTCTCTCTCTCTCAATCTGTCTCTCTCACACACATATACACGCACAGTGATAGATGATCAGACTTCAACCTAATCTTCCAAGCCTGCACTGTGTATCTGTATTATGGGCTCTGTTCTACTCATACTAACTAGAGGCCTTATTTATGCAACAGAGGCATTAATGTGAGTGATTTCCCTTAGCCTGCCCAATATGGCCATAGCCAAGATGACTGGGTGGCATGACTGGGACAACACCAATGACATCCAATGCATGTGTGTACTCTATGCATATATTGCTTTCTTCTCAAAAGAACAGAAAGATTGTACTGATCTGATATAACTGCATCAGTACTTTTCTGTACATGGAAAAAGTCCATACATGCAGCACTGAGTTAAGAAACAGTGTTTCTTAAACTGTCTGTACACTTTGTCGCTATAATGCTGGTCTTGGTTATGTATTGTATTGGCCTTCAATTTTTTAAAAAAATAATTTTATGAGACTTGAGAGTATTAGGAACATTTCTAGTATTTTTTAAATTATGAAAAACTTGTCACACCTTCTCAGCTCCAGAGGAGGGCAAAGGGAAACTGCCTCCGAACAAATCTTACCAAGAAAAATCCTGTGATTGAGTTGGTTTAGGAATGCCGTGAGTCAGAAATGACTTGAAGGCATACAGCAACAAAAAGTTGACAAATAAAAATTTTTATTTCACAGTCTGAGACCCAAACTGAGGCTATCATACTTTGGACATATAATATATACATGAGTCATTAGGGAAAATGATTATGTATGGAAAAGAGGAAGGCAGTTGGAAAAGAGGCAGTCCATATTATAGGTGGATTGAGTAAATCAAGGAAGCCATAGTACTGAGTTTACAAGATCTGAGCAGACAGTTCATTGGGGCTCTTAGAGGTCTCTCATTTATAAGGCCCCCATAAGTTGAAGCTGACTTTGAAGGCTAGTAACAACAACAAACTGTAATTTACTTAGCTCATGCTGAAATCTGGCACTGTCTCTGTACAGAAAGACCTTTGGTTCATGAGAACTGTAGAAGGAAAGAGCAATATTTAACCATTTTCTCCTTCACATTACAGAAACACCCTTTCCTTAATGTTCTGGATGGTTTTCACTCTGTTCCAGGAGGCATGAAGGTATTTGCCTCCTACCTCCCACTGGTAAAAGCCTAGACCGTTTCCACACTAGACTGTTACAATGCTTTTATTCCACTTTCAGCATCCTATAGAATCCTGGGGTTTGCAGTTTAGGGAGGGTCCTCAAAGGATTTCAAACCCCAGGATTTCATAGGATGTTGAAAGTGGAATAATAGCACTGTAACAGTCTAGTGCGGAAACGGGCCTAGAGTCTCTCAGTTCACAAATTAATGGGCCCTAGAGCAAATCAAACCTGAATAATCCCTAGAAGCCAAGATAACTAAGCTGAGGCTACCACACTTTAGACATATCATGAAAAGACGTGACTCACTAGAAAGGCAACAATGCTTGGCAAGACAGAAGTCAATAAGAAGAAAAGATTGTAGCACAGATGGATAGACTCAGTCAAGAAAGTCACAGCCCTAAGTTTGCAAGAAAGATCTGAGTAGGTCTTTTGATAGTAAGGCAACTTGGATGTCTCTTATTCATGGGGTCACCATAAATTGCAGTTTGCTTGATGACAGCTAGCAGCAGCAACTCAACACACAGGATCCAGCCCAGACTGCCCACATTACACATTAGCTTGTACAAAGAGTAAGATGTGTACTCTCTCTTCCACAGTGTGGAATTTCCCAGTAGAAATATGGCTCAGGCCTTGATCCAACTTGCCTCCTTGTAGCGACAACACTTTAGTGACTCGCTGTAATTTTAAAGTCCTCCAGGGATCATGACCCACAAGTTTATTTTTCAGCAAATAGTGTCAGTCTCAATTAGGTTTATCATATTCCCCCTTAGTCTTTTGGCTTCTCACATATCCTGGCAGACCAAAAAAAAAAGTAAATCAGTATTTATGTCTTTTTATTAATTTCCTGTCCCTCCACAAGATGGATTTTTTTTAAAAAAAAATGTAATTAAAAATAAGAAATACCAATAAAGGAAAAAAAGTGAGCTTATACCTTACTTGTCAATATACCAAGTAGGGTAAAAGCTTACTTCTTTTCCTTTATTGCTATTTCATATTTTTAATGAAATTTTTTGTTTTTGTTTTAAATCCATATATCAATTTCTTAGAGATTTTTCATTGTGTTCCCCCTTTTTTTAAAAAAGAAACAAAAAGGAAGCAAAATTATTTGTGAACACAAAGCCATATCTTCTTGGGCCAAATGCATTTTTAAAATATTTTCCTTCTGCTATCCTTGTTGACAAACACTGAGAAAGAAAAAGGTTTATCACTACCTTCCTTCTTTTGTATCCATGTAGCCCTGAGTAACAGAAAGCTGCATCACTCATAAGAAAGGATGTCAACCATTTTATTATGCTTGGCCTATATTAGAAGTACAGCCGTGGTTATTGATACTAGTTGAGCTTTAGATTTCACAGTTCAACAATTGCTAGTCAACTAAATCAAATGCAGGCTGGGTGACTGGCTGCTAAAGAGGTTGAGGCTTGGGAAACTTAAATCACTGTAGAGAAGTGGAAATTTGGACAGGAATGACTTGTTGTACCATTGTGCTCAATGGATGAGGAAAAAAGCATTTACCAATATTTCTTGTCTGAAAAGTCCTATCAAAGAATTTCTTCTCTTGTACTAGGTTGGGACAGTTAGTATGTTTAGAACAATTTTTCAATTAAAGGTTACTTTAAAAGAGCATTCCTGATCTAGTCTGTATTGCTTGTTAAAGCATATGGTTCCTTATGCATCTGTGCCAAAAATATGTACATATATACATTAGAGATTCCAGATTAGGGGCATCATAGGCCCAGCAATTTCAGGGCCAAAATCTGTGACCTAAGGATGGCCCTTTAGTGATGTTGCAGGTGGCAGACTTTGGTGATGTCATTACATATGACACATTTTTCAGCAATCAGAGTTACTCAGAATTTGTCATTCAAAATAAAAAAGCACAACATCTAATAAATGAAAAAAATATTTCTGTGGCTAGAAATTAAATGTTCCATATTCAGCACTGAACAGAGAAAGATCAAACTTTTCTCAGCTCTGTTTTTACATTTTTGCAAGAACATGGGAGTCACAGTTCATCCAAGAAAACTTGCCAAGATCTGCTATGAACAGAAAAAGGCAGGCTTTTCCTAATACTGGTTTTAGCATTTTCACATGCACTGATGTTAATAAATGGGAGTTATTGTCCAACAAAAGAAATTTTTCCCAGCAAAAAAACCCAAAAAGTTTTCCAAATTCTGCTTTCAATAGGATACACCCATTATCCAGTGCCCTGTACTGAACGTATTTTCTTATTCTCCCTACCACACACACACTTTTTATGCTTAAGATGTGAAATCTTCCCTCAGCCCCTCCACCCAAAAAGGAAAACAGCAATAATAATGCTGCCAATAATTACCAAATATTTTGAGGACAGGGAAGAAGGGGAGAATGAGTATGATCTAAAGACTAAAAGAGCAAACCCTTATTCTATTGAGTTTAACAGGATATAACAATGTTAAAATGATTAGACTCTAATATGTTGTATCCCAGTCATTGTTGCTTTGGTGGTGAGAACAGGAAAATGAGTTGGAGAGAGAGATTGTCAGAGAAGAAGAAGGATGATGGTGAGTGTAACTAGGAGAGATGAGGGCCAAACAAGAAAAAAGAACAAAAGGGAGAGAAAGAAAAAGCAGAACTGTCAAGGGAAAAGGGTACAAAACATAAAAGGGAGAGGGGGACTAAGGAATGAGGGAAAAGTGCAATGAGGAGATGTAGGGAGGAGGAGAAGGAGCAAGAGATAAAGAGAAGAGAAGGACAAGCTGGTTGGCCAAGAGTTGTGGTGGGAGGGAAGAAGGAGGAAGAGGAAGAGAGGTGGAGGGAAGGTTTAACCAGGAGCTTGTGGGGGGGGGAGAGGACAAGAAGTAGAGAAGGACAGAGACTAGTGTGTGAGGGAGAAGAAGATTGTAGCCAAGAGATATGGAGGTTGGGAGAGAAGGAGGAAAAGGATAAGAAAGAGGGTGAGAAAGCTAAGACAGGTAGATCAATGTTTTAAAGAGAACAGAAGAAAGTGCCTATTGGGAGCTGGAAAAAGTTAACAGTAAGTTAAGAAAAGCTGCACCACAGCAATCCTGTTAGTATTATATTCAGTGATTCCTGAGGCAGCTCACTATTTCCCTGTGCTGACCTCTCTATCTCATTGAGCCTTGGTATCAGCTGCAGTTTAAGAGGAGGAGCTGCGTAGGAATCCTCCTGGACGATCTAGAACACTAATCTCCAAAAGCATCCTGCAGCAGCGGTCAATGGCAGCACAGAGTAAAAGAAAAGTATAATCAGGCCTCCCCATTTGCAAGTTAAACATTTGCAGATCTGATTATTCACAGATTACTGGAGGGAAGGGGATGGGACAGGAGGAGGGATAGCATGTATGTTCACTCACTCACTCTCACAGGCAGGAGGGAAGGAAAAGGATGGGACAGGAGGAGGGTGGGCACATGCGTTTGCTCATTTGCTCAACCACATGGATGAGAAGAGGATGGGACAGCTGTCCCCTTTCTCTCTCCTCCCACTCCCTCATCCCATCCCCTTCCCCTTCCCACCCATGGGGTGAGGAAGAGAGGGAGCACAAACACAGCTGGGCCCAGCCACCCACCAATACAGGTACAGTTTACTCAACAATGTAAAAAAAAAAGTTTTCCAAACATTTTGCAAATATCTTTGAATATTCTTTCCATTCCTACATATTTCTCCTGTAGGGTGGTCACACAATCCAGATACTGGGAACATACACATCTCCCCAATGGAAGAAAAAAGAAATACTGTTGCCTTATGCTTCTTTTCCCAGCTCTTTCTACTTAGAGTTTAGAATATTTTTTCCTGAAAAATCTCTACTTTGGATACATTTTTAGAAAAATCATAATCATCTTTTTAAAAATCAGAATTAATGAGATTTTTTTTAAAAAAACCACACAGATGACAAAAGTGCCCATACCTGTTTGTTCTGTATTATCAAAAACTCTCAGTATGTGTCTGTGTTGTCATTGTTTTTTATTGTGATTTTTTTAAAAACAACAACAACAAATGGCTAGCTCTGTCCTCTTACCTGATTTGCACTAGTCCCTTCTCTTTACTGTTGTCAAAATGACTTTCCTCAAAAAGAGTTACTCTCATCCTGACTTAGGTAAAGCCATTTTTCTGTTTTATTAGTCTCATTAGTATTCTACTGCCCTTTAAATGTCACAGGTTCAAGAGCACAGCTGTACATATCCTGGAAATATTTCTGTTTGCTGTAATAAAGCACAAGGATACAATTTCCTGGGACACAGATTAGCTGAAATGGTGGAATGTAGAAGAAGAGAGACTGGTGCTTCTAGATGGAAAGCCTGTGTGAGTGAAGAAGAGAAAATGAGGGCTTTTAATGGCCCATTATGACACCTGGCTTATTTGTGTTGTCTCTGCCTGGTGCTGAAGGACTCACCACTGGCTTTCATTCAAGGAGTGGAAGAAAAACAACAATGTCACAGCATCCCATGCCTTCACTGATCCATCAGTTAACTTTCTTTTAGATGCATAGTGCACCTTCTAAAGGACAGCAATCTTTGCTTACCAATATTCAAAAACTGCTAGTTTATATGCTTGCTGGTTTCCTGTCTGTTTGTTTTTCCATGCCATTCTCTTCCTGCAATACTGTAACCTGCAGCCATTTTCTTCTACTCTCTCTATCCTTTATTAGACCTTGAATTTAATTGTGCACAAGCTATTGTAAGTAAAGCTGTCTTACGTTTTATGAAGAAGACTAAGCTTGTTTATTTTCTCTGTCAAACTGCATGTGGGTGAGGGAGCATGGGACTGGTTGTTTCTTACTTTCTGCTTTATCAGTTTGCTAACTCTCCTAGAGAGATCCAGTACTATCTGTCACCTTTCCCAACAAACTATTATTGACAAAAAAAATTGGATGGAATACGTGGAAATACATGTGTATGTACACACTTGTGTATATCTTTGCTGGCTGTAAGATTCTGAGACTTGTGGTCCAAAAAAAAAAAAAAGGAGATTTTTCCAAGTACTTAAAAATATACTCACTAAAATGTGCCAGCTTTATCACTGTGAGCAAAGTAGAAATTATACATCTGCAGCAAAGCCAGGATGAAACAAAAATAATAATGGTCTGCTGTTGAGAAAGAGTACAAGCAGTTCATAGACACAAATCCCTTTCACTCAAAAAGCCAATGATGAAAAAGAAGAAATAAGGATCATACTCTTCAGTCTACTAATAAATACAGGCAAAGCACCATATAAGAAGGAGATGCAATGTTAGTTGCAAGTTCACAGATGAACATATTACAAAATTCAGCCAGTTTCACTGCCTTTGCACTGTAGTACAAAGCCGTACATTTATTTTCTTGTTTTGTGTTAGCTTTTCATGTGACTCAAGCAGTTTCAGATGGATAGATGTTATTGATAGACATATATACAAATGCACATGCACAGAAGTGGGCACTTATGTACCACCAAAAAAAGGAAATGAATACACAACCAAAAAAAAAAGGTGCTCATTTGCTTAATATATATTCATATACAGAATGCATATTTGTCTGTCTGTCTGTCTGTGTGCATGTGTGACTGGTATCCCTGTTAATGCTACACAAATGGGTCAAATTATCTGCCATAGGAAAAAAAAAATATGCTGCAGACAGTGGCAGAAACACAGTTCCACATCAAGCAATGTTGCGTATGGCAGTTGTACATTGTGGTTTCATATTGTACATAGCAGTTTCACATGGCAGTTGTTTCAATGTACATGATACATTGCTGTTTAGGACTGTGCACTGCATATTGCACAACAGCAACTGATCTGACATGTGTTGCACAAAATTGCTATTCTGCATGGGATCACATAGTGCTGATGCAGCATATCTGTATGTGTGGATACTTAAGATACACTGTGGAGATGCTGGACTCCAGCCGCTATGCGTTTATATCTGTGTACACATAAACGTAGACATAAAGGTAGACACACTGCCTATACTCTAAATAGAAATAGAATACATATCCCAGTAATAGCAAATGCGCTAACCAGGTGACCAACGTGCCTGTTGTGTTGAAGAAGTGGTTAACAACTGTTGACAGGAAATTTCAAGACTTCTGCACTGCCTATTTATGCTTTAATAGCTGGAATCTTGTATCAGCTACCTAGTTAAGTATATGTAACTTAGTAACTTCTCCTGGCCCACCCACCCCCACCTGTCATGCCCTGCCTTGGAGACTGTGGCAGAGAGGAAGAGGATTCTGACTGTGAGGCAGAGGCTTCCCCAGAGGCTGAAGTGTCCCCAGAAGCTGGTCCAGAGGGAGATAATACACAACAACAAGAACCTAAGCCAGGGGAACAAATAGAGGAAGACATAGCTGACACACCTACCTTGCAGCAGAGACACCATGAAAGGGAGGGCTTGTGTTGCTCAGCCTGTTTAAGTAGTAAGCAAGCCCTAATGAGGGAACACCTGTAGTGACAGAAGCCATAGATAAAAGAGGGATCTAGCTGGCCTTTCCTCCCAGGGTCAGCAACTGGTCTCTTTGGCCCTGAAACCCTGTGCTCTGCTCTGGGATCTGGTTGTCTTTGAATTCTGCCTGTTTGGATTACAGTTTGGATTTGCCCCTTCAGATTTGTTTGCTTTAGGCTGCCTTTCTGTTTGGACATTCTTTAACTCTAACCTCCTGAGTAGGAGCTGTACTGTTTGTTAATTACTGCCTGCTCTGCCATAGACACAACACCACCAAACCTGACAGAAATGTCATTCAACCATGCTCCATTTTCCAGCAGAATCAGTTTCTTTCTCTACATGCAGCTGATGAAGTATCAATAGTATCAACATTTTGACCTTTTTCGCACACCACCTCCAATGCAAAATGGCCATGGGATAACCACGGGATCATGACGACAGTTCTGCATAACATCATCGCCATCCTGTGGTCATCCCATCATAATCATGGATTAAATCATGTTCAGGTTTCCCCCAAACATGACCTGTGACCTGTGCAGAGTCCTCCCACATCCCTCCTGCACTTACCTGTTGTGTGGAACATCAGGAAGCTCAATGGCTGCACTTCCTCCCCCAGCGCAGCCTGGGAAACTGCTGGGCTGCGCTGCGGAAGGGAGGAGCTAAGCCATCGTGCTTCCATCCATCCAGCAGGCAGCTGGTGCAGAGAGACAGCACAGCAGATGCAATTCCCTCCAGGAAAGGCTTTCCTGGAATTGCCACATGATGGCTCCGGAAGAAAGGTACCATGTGAAAAGAGCCTCTGACTAAGTAGTGATCGTGAATACAAAACAGTAGAGATGAGCCAACCGAATCCTCAAATCCTGGGTAAGGATTTGAGATTCCTGAATCCTAATCCCTGTGCCAAAATAGGCAAACCGAATCTTTCGAATCCACCAACCAAATAGATTGTTGGAGACTGGGATGCCTGAAAACCTGGGAGACTGGGGCGCCTGAAAACCCGGGAGACCAGACATGAAGTAAGGTAGTAAGTAGGTGAGTTTTTCCCTTGGAGTAAAAATGGCCTTTGCTAACAATTTCAGAAATTACAGCTGGGCTTGTATTCGAAGATATTTAAACTGAACATTTCATATTTAAGTTCAGTATTTGACTGGAAGCTACAGGTTCGAGATTTCAAGGACAGCAGAAACATTCCTTTGCAGAGCTCCCTTGCAAAGCTCTTTCGGACACAATTCTGGGGTTTGGAGTTTTACAAGGTGTCACAGCCTTCTCTGCCAATGTGTGCTGGTGCATCATCAAACTACGAAACCCACAATGCCAGAAGGAGCTATGCAAAGAAAGTCCAGTTTTGACCTAGATTCTCTCTACTGTAGTATGTGGCCCTGTTTACGCAAACAGGAAAATGTGGGATTAATCCACATTTTCTTGCCTGTGTAGAAAGGGCCTTCATGTCATTTTCAGTCTGGGGAGATCCTACGACAATTGTCTTGGCCAGATATCTTCAGAGGGAGGTTTGCCTTTGCTTAGACTTTTGCTAAGGTTGAGAGAGTGTGTCTTGCCCAAGATTATCCTTCTTTCCCTTGCTTTTTAAACTTTTTTAAAAAAGGATTCGAAAGATTCGAGATTCCTGAGATTCAATTCCCAGAACGTTCCAGAGATTTGGATCCAGATTTGGATCTGGAAAATTCTGGATTCATCTCATTCCTACAAAACAGTTACAGATAAGTAAATCTAGGTAACTGTTCTGTATTCATGATCAGTACTTAGTCATGATTTTGACACTACACACACACACACGCGCGCACACACACACACACACAATTAAACATATTTAATGTAGGTGATACTTTTACCAGACTTTTTTCTTTAAAAGACTTGGACTGGACAGCCCTTCCAACGGAGAGCAGCCTGTAAAATAGGATACATATTTATTGCTACATAATACAAAAGTTCTAGTATACGTACAGGGGGTCCACAACCCCAGTCAGCATTAATTAATGAATATTTCATGAACATAATGCTCAGAGATTCATGTGAAGCATGGAGCTCCACACTCACACCAGCAGCATCCCAAAAAGCTCTGGGTTCACCAATGGCTTCCAGGCAATTCTGTATAGCCCTTCAGAACCAAATTATAAACTGTGGACAGTCATTTAAGACATTTATTAAGGATTTTTATGTGAGCAGCTGCAGCAGAAAACAAGGCTCACTATGACAGTGGTTGCATGGGGTAGGTGGGGGATTTGCTCAATATTTTCTTTCAAGCCACTCCGAAAACAACCCCTCCTATTCTGTTTTTTCTCCAAAGAAAAGATACAGCAACCTATATGTACTCCTCTCATGAAGAGAGAAGTAGTCAACAAAAGGAAAATTGAGAAAATGGGCCAAGGAGAAAATGGTTAACCAGTCCTTCCCCATACATATCCTCCATTTAAGATGTGTGTGCTTTTAAAACACATTTTTTTGGAGGGACTAGTATACCAGCAACTATATACACATGTAATTTCAGACTGTTCACTAAGTTGCTCTGTCAATACTAAACAAATAATGCAGTAGATAGTGAAACTTAAAAGCAAAAAACCTGTGCCCTGCTGATACACACATCTCTACAATTGAATGTAATTTTCATTAAGGTTCTACTCCCTTCATTTCCTGTTTTCAAGATATTTAAGAATAAATATTGAGCCCACGGAGCCAATATTTCAGGACTGAGTAAAGTCACATCCACAATTGTAAAGTCTGAAAATGGTTAGACTCCTTTCAAATGAAAAGACACTATATAGTATATATTCATATAAAAGCAATCTAATAGTATTTCAAAAGCTGGTGAAGGGTAATTGAATATATATGTCCTTCAGGGTGAAGCACTTGAAAATAATATAGTAATCTAAATGTTCATCTTTAAAAGCAAATGTGATTTCTTTTATGCAAAAGAAAATGAGCAGATGACAGAGAGGTGGACAAAAATGGAAGGCACCACTTTCCTTGTTTTATTTTCAAGGATGTCTGCTTTAAGAAACATGAAGCAAATGCCATCCTTTCTCTTCTTCATTGTGTCCGTACCTCAAATTGATCTGTTCCCATTTGGTAGGATGCTAATTTATCAGAACAAAGACAGAGAGTGAGAGAGTGCAGAAAGGAGTGAGGAGAGAGAAAAATAATGTGTGAGTTTCATCTGCTCATAAAGTTTGCACAATTTCTTTTGTTCTAGTTACCTTCTCCTCCTGGCTTGGGCACAGGGGTTGAAGACAGGGTGATTTCACTTGTTAACATGAAAGGGGGAAAAATGGTTATACCATTCCTGTTTGTGATACAAACAGGATGTGATAATAGCTTCCAAGTCAGGTGAAGTTCTAGACTTTTCTTTAGCCAGTTCCATATCACTCTGAGCTGGCCATCTTACAATGCAAAGAATATCAAATGGATGTGGATGACAGAGTAAGAACTGAGAGATACAGGTCTTTTGAGTGTAACTTCCTCCTTGGGGCAGGAACCTCATCTTTCATCCCCTGCAAAACACCATGCACATTATGAATAGATAAAAATAATACTATGAGAGGTGTTAGTGTTTGATAATGATGAAATTTGAAGGATGCTAAGAGATAGATAGGGATAAACCACCAAAAATGGGGTCATGACTTCAAAATGTTCATCCATATCTTCCAATAGCATCATGATTCAACTATTTACCAGATGAATTTGAGTCTTCACATGATAAAAGAGCAGGTGAGTCACCTCCCCATTATGATACAGCTAATTGCAGATGTGATACAGATCCTCTGTACACGACCATGCTATGATTCTTCCCACTCAAAATTAGCAGGTAGACACTGCATACCTCCCATTTGTCCCCATTTGGCATGGACAGTCCTGGTTAAACCCCTGTCATCCCAGTTTTTCAGCTCCTTTTAAAATGTCCCATTTTTTCTCTCCCGCTGTCATTTTCCCCTTTGTGTCCAGCTTACCTCAGTTGGTATAAGCTGAGTTCAAAGTACAAAAATAGTTTGCATTCAATTGACTCAGGCCATTTCCGCACTACATTCTTATGCTATTATTCCACTTCCAACATCTTGTGAAATTCTAGGGTTTGTAGTTTAGAGAAGGGTATTTAGAATTCTCAGCCAAAAAGCTCTTTGGACTCAGGAAACTACAAACCCCCGAATTCCGCAGGATGTTGGAAGTGGAATAATAGCACCATGACAGTATAGTCAAAAGAGAGGAGAAGGTTGGCTCTGTAGGTTCTGGCAAAAGTAAACTGCCACAGTCTCCTCCAATTTGTGTGTTCTTCCTCATTAATCACTTTTGCCATGTTGACTACTCTCCAGTGTTGCTTAGCCACTTGTCCCACCTATGAACTGCTGGAAGGCATGAGACTATACTGCATAAATAAAGCATTTCTATTAGAGATGGGCAAATTTGGACCCACCAGATGTTTTTAGATTGTAACTCCCTTCATCTCCATCATTGATTATGTCGTTTTGGGCTGTGAGAAGTTACTCTGTAGCATTCCCTTGAAGGGCCACAAGTTAACCACTACAGTTCTCCACAATTGGGTGTTCCACATGGAACATCCATGACATACATGATGCTTGTTATCAGAATCACGGAGGGCAGGAGGGTGTGCCGGTCTGGTAAAAGATTCACCACAGTCTAGGAAATGTGTTAGCTGGGTTATAGAGCTGAAAGGGGTCAGCAGTCATCTAATTAAACTGTTAGTCACAATCAGAAGCATCTGCTCACCATGTTCAATGAATACAAGCCATCCCAGACTGGAATAAGCCTCCATTGCAATGAATAGGAATAGAGAGGATGACACATGGAATTGGGAAGAAAAAGCAGAAGAAATAATTGTTTCAGGGCCAAGTTGCTAAATCTAGAGAAATATTTTCTTTTTCATGTGCCTACCCTATTTACATATAAAACAGAGGACAGAGGAAAGGGGGCTCATATGTTAAATACAATTAATGAAGTATATAAGAGAGAGAGAGATTTAAAACACACTTGCACACCTAGTGGCGCTAGAACTAGCAAGCTTTGCATGACTGTATTCACTATTTGCTAGTCTATGTGCTTGCAAGTGTTCTGTTTCTTTGATTTTCCACACCCATTCTCTTCCTTCATCTCTGAAATCTACAGTTATTTTTTCTTTCCGCCATTACACCATGTATTTGACTATGCACAGGTATAGTAAGTCAGGGTATTTTCGTATGTTTTTTCTTTTCTCCTCTAGGCTCTACATGTGCTCACATGGGACTGGTTGTTGCTCAGTTTCTGAACAAGTGAGTGCTCTGCTTGAGAGATCCAGTACTATCTCTCACATTCCTTAACAAGTAGTAGCCGTAGTAGCTAGTATATTACAATTATGTAGATGGTACTGTACCACAAAAAAAAGAAAGAAAGAAAGAAAGAAAGAAAGAAAGAAAGAAAGAAAGAAAGAAAGAAAGAAAGAACATATATTCCCACCAAAGATGGGGAAAGAAAGGGACTAATACAAATACAGGAAAAAAATAGTCCATATACACAGATTCTGAATGTACAAAATTGTAAGAAAAATATGGATTTAATAATAAATAAATAAATTTTAACCATCATTCCAAAGGTTTTAGAAACCAAAAGAAATATTTTAACTGATATTTAAAAACAGAAACTGAAGGTGCAGTCCTCAGATATTCAGGGAAACATTTTCCAAGCATATGGAGCAGTGAGGGAGAAAAGGAGTAATTTCACCTCCCTTTGATAAGGTGCTCCAATCACTTCTGTTCTTTCTGGTACATTACACTGGCAACAGAGTAGGAGGGCAGGAACCACAATAGCCAAGAGTTTAGGAATGTGAGTGGGAGGTCTCATCATTTCTCTTTTACATGTGTCTTTTGTTATTAAAATAAAGACTGTCTTCTTAGGTTTTACTGTATGTGAATGAGCTGAACACTTAAGGAATGCCCTGTTGTGTCTGATTTGTCCCCAGCAGTGGCCTTTGGAAAAAGTTAGAGGAGTATAGGCTTTCCTGGGGGTCTACTTACTTTCTTTTGTTTTCCCCTCCTTCAGAAAAGGCAAGACCATAGTTTCTTGCCTGTGGTTGGGTTCCTTGGCAGCCAGAGTCCCACAGCTTCAACAGAAGCTGTATATCCTTCTATAGTAACTCAATAACTGCACCAGCTGCATCTACTCGAGGCAACTCAGCACTGTGCTTTGGCTGACATCAGTGGCAGTAGCCTTGCAAATGCTGTCCAAATTAATGACTACTCTCATTCCTTAATTCTCCTAATCTGCCTTGCATGTTCCTTGTGGACCATGAAGCTGACAATGGATTTAAATTTTGGCCCGATTCTCCCTACCATCTTCTGTTAAGCATGCCTATGTATCACTGTTCAGAGCTAGAAAAGGCCAGAGGGTGTACTTTACTAGGCTTAGTGCATTCTGGCTGAGGGACTGTTATCCTCTTAGACGTATCTTAGCTCCCAGGAAAAACAGTACAAAGAAAGGCAAGTCTCCAGAGAAAGACGAAACTCATGTCAGCAAGCCCAGTTTAAAGAAACAAAAGAAATTCTTATGTGCACTCAACATGTGGACATACATGTCTTAAACTTAAATCTATTTCTGTCTTCTGCTTGAGCCATGGAGAGGTATAAGCTGATGTGCTTCTTAAGTAGCCAGGCCCTGTCAACACTGACCTTAGAGGGTGATTTGTGTGTATGCCTTTCTGTAGCACAGACTTAGAAGCTGTGCAGTGGCACTAGAAAAGACTGTTCACTGCCATCTGCTGAATTACTGGAAAGAGATGCTACTCTCTCCACCCCCCACCCATGTGCCCTTGTGAAGAATTGGCTGCTGCCTTCAGGCCTGGCTGAGAAGACACCATCCCATAAGTGGGGGATGGTGTCCTCTACTAGAGGATATGTCAGATGCGATTACATCTCCATAACACTGCCCAAGTTTTCTTCCCTGAAAATACACAAGCAAGGTTTTATGATCACTCTGAATCTTTGTCACTTATTTTTCTAGACCCTGTATTTGCAATGTTTCCACTGGACATTGCTGTACAATAAGCTTGTTGGGAAAATCTCACTAGGCCATGGTTCAAAAATACCCACTTTTTGAAGAGCAAGGGTGAATGTCTTATGGCTTTCCAGATGTTGAAGTGCAACTCCCATCAGACCCAATGGCGAGAGATGCTGAAAGTCAGGGATGGGAAGAATATTCATAATTATTCATTTGCAGGTTGAAAAATGAGTTTCACAACTGTCAGGAATTCTTATCACAAAGATTAACAGACTAGCAAGAATTTTGCACAATTTTCTGCTAGTATTTCAATAGCCTGAAGTGTTGCAAAGGAATTATTCTGTAGAAAAAAAAACACTCTTTTTTGGCACCAAAAAAGTTTTCTGCATAGAAAACAGCACTTTTGTGCAAAAAATGAAATGAAATGAAATACTTCCTCTGCAATATTTCCAAATATGGAGAGAAAACAGCAGAGGAATATTTGTTTCCTCCCACAGCAGAAATGAAATTCATACTTAGAGCATTAAGACAAATCAACAGTGGCAAGGGACTGGCATGACAGAGCCAAATTTAGTTTTTAGGAAGAAGGTAGGCTTGGACAAGATATCCCCAGGGGCAGAGGCAATTGGAGCAGTGAATCTATTCTAAATTTTACCACTCCTCCTCTTAGAGCTGCTCCAAGGATAGCATCCAGCACAAGCAGAGCTCCTGTCCCATTGTGAACAGCTTTGGGAGGAAAAACAATAAAACCAGGAATGGATTTGCCACCCCATTCACTGGGTGCCCTGCTGAGAGGACCAGACTCCCTGAGGATATCTTATACAAGATATGCCCTCCCCTCCTTCTTATCCCTGATTAAGGCTCTGCAATCTCAGGACGTGGTACTTCTCTGCCAGTCTTCAGAGCAAGGGGGAGAAATATGGCAAAAATGCTATCTTGAGAAGTATGTGAATATATTTTCCCCATTTAGACTTGGTAGACTTTAAAAAAAAAATTGAATGGCGTTTACAACTGTAGCTGTTCCTTAATGTATGATACATAATGACATCATGAGGGGCTGCCCCTTATACTGTCACTAAGGCCCACTTCTTATGACATTACAAGTAGTTGTTCCTACATCTCAGGGTTTTGTCCCTGAATTCTCAAGGGCTTGGAATAGACTTGACCTGGTAACTCTACGCTGATGCTGTTCCCCATTCATTTCATTTTCTCTGGGCCAGGTTTTCCAAGGAATATCCTTCTCCTCTTTCCTGTCACTGCTTAGTTCCTCCCTCGGAGCCAGGAAAACTAGCAGGCAGTTATAGCCAAACTGGAGATCAACAGAACCAAGAGCCTCTGAGAGCTAACAGTGGGTCCCATGTCTGGCTTTGGCAGGATCCAGATGATGCCTAACATTCCCCCCAAGCCAGCCCTGGGACATGAATATTGGATGAACACATTAAGAGGAGTTATGTCTGTGTTAGTAAGCAGAAAAAGAACTGTATTCAGCTCCCTGCTAAACTGAAAGTGATGCATTCAACAAAAGCTAAGTTTAGCTGCCTTCAAACACCCCCTCAGTGTAATGTAAACATTCGCATGTTGAGATATTCTGTACCAGCACTATGCAACCCCCACACAAAATTGTGCAACACGTGATGATCAGTATGTGCCATTGTGTAATGCACAATGGGCAAAACCATAATATGCAACCATAATGCACAATGTCCAATACCCATCAGCAACATTCAGTTGCAAAGCACAATAGGTAGTGTATAACCACAATGTGAAACATTGCTGTATGCACAATTTTGTTGCTGTCAGCAGCATACATCTGTTCCATTATGGCAAGTAATTTACCCTGCATACAAAGCATGAATTACACATGCACATGTCACTAACAGAATGCCAGTCACTGTGTCAAACCTTTCTTGGAGGCTTGCTCCTAAGCAGACACCTGCTCCTCTGAGTTCTTTCTGCCTCTGTGTTTGCATATTTCTGCCCTCCTTCAGAAGCACACAGAACACATCTCAACATGCATCTCCACAAGAAGTGTTTAGCACTTCATTTCATAGGCTTGGATGCACAGAGCTTGTAAAGACAGGTCCATGTGAGGGGAGGAAAAAAGATCATTAGAAATCAAGGTCTCAGGTTGCCTGTAAAAGCCGATTTCTGCTTTCTCAAGAGAAACACTATCATTTCCTGGCAAGAGTACAGACTTTTGCATTTGTGCAATGCTGGGTAAAAGATAAAACACCAATAAATGGGTAAAATTTATATGACCAGAGTATACTTTTGGCAGAAAGAAAATAATCCTTCAGCTTTATACAGCATTCTACTGCCATTGTCAGTTTACAGGCCAAGAAAATAGCACTCGAAATGTTTGGGTAAAGCTGCTCCAAACCTATTCCAGACTGAGAAGTGTTTCAGATGAGATTAGAAGGAACAATTAAATGTCTTGATTAGTTAAAGCAATCACCTGTTACTTGTATCTAATTAGGCAAGAAAGAAAACTTTGTACTAAAGCTGATGGACTCTTAACTGCGACTTGAAAATATATTTACACTAAGTACTTTATGAATGGCTTATTACTGGTGGAATTTAAAGACAATAGAAAATTGATGTTTCCCCCCCCCCTTTTTTTTTTTTTGCAAGATTTCAATATTAGGCATTGAAATGTTGAGGTTCAAGATAGAAAAATCTGTCTACTCCAGATTCCCTCATTCTTAATGAACCACCACCACAAAAATGTTGCAGGTCCCTTCCAGCCTCTCTCAAAACATTACATATGTACATATATCCTCTTCAAATTACTCTGTGAACTGATCTGAGAATCAGCATTTGCCACAATGGAATGTAAGGTTTGTATCTTCCTTCTCCTGCTGTTGCCACCAGTCCTTAATCTCCCGAAGATGCCAAGAATATAAGGCCAACTCTCTAGCTAAGTGGTTTCCAGTCTTGGATCCTGCAATGTTCTTGGATGATAGCTTTCAGGGCCCCTTATCATTGACAACGCTAACTGATGATGCTGGACACTGAAGTCCAAAAACATTAAGGGGTTCAGTTTTTTGAAGCATTGTTCTAGATTACTGAAGTGTCAACCAATCACCAAAACAGCAACAAACACAAGAGTAATTTCCTAATTTACTGAGCCACCTAACTTAATTATTTTCACAAGGTATATATGGCATTTTAACATCTTTCAAACCATTCTTTTGGAGATGAGGAAATGTCAGTTTCATTTTGTCCTTCTTGGAAAATTTTTAACCTCAGGTTCTTTCTGTCCCAAATACTGGGGGAAATAGCAACTATTGGTAAATTCCTCAAAAATGAACTAGAATAACATGCTCTCTCATTTGCTCTGGACAAATTTAATAAATTCTGTCCAACATAGGAAGTACTATGCAGTACCATGAGTGTTAGAGATGAGGAGTCTCTCAGGGTCTTTCTGCACTACATTGCTATTATTCCACTTTCAACATCCTGTGGAATTCTGGTGTTTGTAGTTCACTAAGACCACAGAGCTCTCTGGCTGAGAATTCTAAATGCCCCTCCCTAAACTGCAAACCCCAGGATTCCATGGGATGTTGAAAGTGGAAAAATACTACTATAACAGTGTACTGCATGAAGGCCCTCAGAAAAAAAGGAAGGTGAATAGCAATTGCAATCCAAGTGTTTTAAGGTCAAAGCCTACAAAATAATGGACCTGGTGGGATGAAATCACATGTTGTTTTCATTTTTTCAAGAAACCTCAAGTTCTCTCCATTCTGTATAAGAAGACGACGATGGTTAGATCATAGCACATAGTATAATACATACCTAGGAAATGTTGCCCTTTTTTTAGATACAGTTCCCAGACCTCCTGCCAAGCATGGTGTTAGGTTGGCTTCACTCTCAAAACCATGTTTATGGGTTGTGACTCTAGGTTTGGTGTTTGCATGCTATATTGTGCTCAGCTTGGGGGTTAGTAAAGAAACTGCTCCTTATCTGTTTCACCAGTTTTAAGTATTACTTGCCTTGATGATTAAATATTCTACTGCTTGTTACTTTATGTTAATTTACACCCTACATAATTTAATTGTAACATGTAGTGTTTTTGCTACTTTCTATCATATAGTGCTCTGTAATTCATAGAATTAATACCACATTACTTGCTGTTTGATGCCGTGTAAAACTTGTATTGTTTTGCTTTGTACTGGGGGTGGGATGATGGGAATGGCTGGGTTCTGGAAAAAAAGAAATATGTTACGTCTATTCTGGGCTGTGAATCCATGTGCAGGCTGGCAGTAGAGTCTCTGAAGTCAAATTCATGAGAACAAGGGGAGGGGGCACTCTTGGGGAAACTGTCTTTTGTTATGCTTAACTACCAAACAGAATCATTGAGCTGGCTAAATTTGAAATGTATTGCTGTATAATGCCATAAAAACCTTTGTTCCTTTAGTGCTGGCAGCTTTTGCATTATGTGCTGTTGTTTTCTCTTTGAGTTACTAAGTAAAGACTTCTGAAACACTCTGAGCAATTTTCTTTGAACTGGGGACTAGCCAGTACATGACATATGGCCAGTGGTCATGTTGGCAGGGGTTTCTAGAAGTTGTTGTCCAAAAAGTAATTTTTTCAAGTAATCAAATTATAGTCATATACACATAGAGAAGAGCTGCTTCTGAATTATGACTTTTAAACAAAGAAATGATGCTTCTTCAGCTACAAAAGAGTTGTTGCCAGAGGGAATAGCTGCATCAATATCACATTTCCAGCAAAAGAAAGTGGAAGGAGTGAAGCATTTAACAAAAATAGTTTTCTGGTTAATGCAGACAGGCTAGTAGAAGTATTTATCTGCAGTTCCTTAATCCTCATTCTTAAGCTAGACACACTTGCTGGTGTCTGGTACTTTTTATTAAGTAACTCCTTCTCCATTTTGGACACCTCGCTATTCTGAACAAATTTCCTGAGCCTCAAAGTAACTGGATAAGTCAGTTTTAGCAATATTGTAAATGCTCGAGGAGAAAATTAAAGTGAGCTGTTAACACTGTTCTTTTTCCAGCCATTGCTTTTCCATCAACCTCCCCACCTTTGCTGGTTTAATGTTTTCTAAGGCATTTCAATGGAAAACTTAAAATACATGACTTTTTTTTCCCTTTAATGATGAAGTTTGGAGCTTGGAAAGTCAGGGACAGATATAGCCAGCCTCATGACCCTTGTGACTAGTCTGCTGTTTCAGCATTAAAACCATATTTCCTAAACCTTCCACATGATTGCATTTTGAATGCAAGAGCCTTTGAATATATGCATAGTGCTCGTCCTGTCCAAATAGGCAGCAAATTAGGCTCCCCTCATGACAATTTCTTAGTGAATGAACTCAGAAATGTGAAGTACTATTGTTATTCTGAAGCAGAAGTTATAGGAAAACTTACTTGGGAACAAACCACTTTGGACTCAGGCCTGGTCTATGCAGTCAGCAGAATGATGTGGTACAGAGTACAGAAGTGGTCAAAGTTAGGGCCAGCCCAAACATTTTGCTTCCTTGGGTGATGGACAAGATGGTGCTTCCTTCTGCTCCCAGGTCCAAACACAAAACTCAACCAAAATTATCTTTACCTATTACGTAAATACTGTTGACAAGAGGGCAGCACCTGAGGGCAACAGGAAAGCTTAAATGGTCATAGGCAGAATGTCCGGTTCTATCCATTCTGTGCCTTCCAGCATCTGCTGCCCGAGATAGCTGGTATTTTTTAAAAAATCCTTGCCAACAGAAAATAAGAATAAGAGAGGGCTTTCTCAGTGGATGTCCCAGACTGTAGTACTCCCTTCCCAGAAGTAGGATGGCCAGAATACCCTCCTCCTTGTTATCCTTCCATCAACAGGCTAAAACCGTTTTAACCAGACAGGCTTTTAAAACATTCCAAAATAAATAAATTAAAAAAATAAAAAAACAGGCTAGGGGCTGCTGCATTGTTTTAATTGCTTGTAAGAGCTTTTTCTCTTTCAAAAATTGCATTTTATTCTATTACTGAGGTATAATTTTTTTAACACTACAAAAAGTTTAATTCTATTTTAATATGCATGTTTGTATGCTTTTGATAATCTTGTTCTTCTACACTGTGAGCCATTTGGCATCTCAGGTTTGGGACAAAAAAGCAGAATATGAATGAATATAAGAATAATCTAGCAAAGGGGCTTGGCCACAATTAGCTCTGTTTTAATTTCTGTTGCAAATTGCCTTGGGCTCTGTGCTGGGAGAAAGGTGGGATATTAACTAATTAACTGACTAACTAACTAACTAATATCCCACCCTTCTCCTAGCACAAAGAGAAATTGATGTAATTAATTAATTAATTTAATTACTTACTTACTTACTTAATTAAATTAATTAAACCTGCAAGAGAGGAGCATGCCAGTCAGTGACATCTATGTCAACGAAGCCACTTCAGGGTTTAATCTAAACTATGAAGGAGCTATCCAGGGTGCTGAAAGGTATCCCCAAAATTGGTCCAGCACCTCAGATATCTCCTTCAGAGTAAACTACAGCCCAAATTTAGCACCCCACTGACATGGAAGCCACTATACCCCAATGATGCTCCCACATTCCCCCAAAGTGTAATCCACATATAACGAGTGATGGTCTGAAGAGGAAAAGTTAGGATTTCCAGTTATGTGAAACTAAACATCTGAACATCTAAACTAAACTTCAACTAGACTTCTAATGCCCAAGTAGGACACCTGATATGCTGATTTTCTATTTGTAAATAAGCTTTTGTTGTTGTTTTAGGAGGAAAACTATTTAAAACTGGAATCTTCCACCTAAATTCCATTTTGCTACTTTCTATCTCATTCCTGAGAGGCCCAAATACTCTAAGGGCAGCAGATACCATCTGATCTTGGAAGCTAAGCTGGGTCAGCCCTGATTAGTATATGAATGGGAGACTATCAATGAATACCAGGTCCTGCAGGTTATATTTCAGAGGAAGGAACTGGCAAAACTACCTCTGAGTATTCCTTGCCTAAGAAAACCCTATGAAATTCATGGAGTTGCCATGTCAATAGGTAACTCAAAGGCACACACACATACACACCTCATCCCAACTTGATTCTCTTGCCTGTATAGACAAGGCCTTTTTTGTAACATCATTTGGATCAAACTGTATAATCTATACTTCCTTGTTCTCAGTGCATTGGTGTCACCTACCTCTTGTCATAGCATTGTGCTCTGATACTCTCTCTTCTGCAGTGGTCAGTAGCAGTAGTTGCTGTTATTACTTAGCAATAGTAGTTGTTAGGAGAGCCCAAGACATTTTGCTGCCTGTGGTAGAGCAACAAAAGATCCCCTCTACTAGTCAAGGTACATAATAAGTGAAATCAGCCTACTCATCTTGGCACATCAAGCAGAAAGTGCTTCTTCCTCACTATGCCTGTAAAAATGTAGTAACAACAGACTATCAGTTTGCTGCCCTGCCATCACACCTCAGGCCTGTTTTCTGAGGCAACTGATTCACTCTACTTAAAGGTAATGCTAGTGCTAGCAATAGTACCAGTAGTTCATCATGAGCTCTTGCTTTTCTGCAGCAGTATAGGAACTTTTTTCCTTGCCAGACCTCTTAAACTATGCAATTCTTAACCTTCTCTGAATCTGTCTTTGATCTAACAGTAAGTAGGTGCATTTCCCTCTCCATCCTCCATGAAGAGAGATGAAGCAAACCTCACATGTGATTACGGGCTGATTCATATATTAGAAGTAATACTTTGCTGAACCCACAGATATTGGGACCTCACAATTGCAAATCCAAAAACATTAAACAAACTAGCATATTTACTCAGCGTTGCCTGGGGTTCACCAAAATGTCTTCTCCATTTCCTGTAACTTTGCTCCATATTTCCCAATGCAATCTGTATACAGAGTTATTTACATACATAGTTTGGGTTCCTGAGGGAGTACACTGGCCTCCTCATACAGAGACTGGGTTCCTGTGGGAATACACTGTCCTTCTCCTTGCTGCTAGGCCTCAATTCCATAGCAACGGTCGTATTCCAGTACCTGTAACTTTTCCCCATAGTCCCCAATCCAATCTGTGTTCTCTGGCAACGCTGATGTACTGGCTTTTGATTTTTTTTTTTTTTCCTTTCTATTGAATTTGTGCAATGGCTTGACATTTTTCTGGAAGCATTTTTTGTTTTGAATTTCAACTTTAAGATTCCTCACATACGGAACCCATACAATCTACTGTGTGAGACGAGAAGACCTTGTAACTATGTTGTGTATGTCACTTTAATTTTTCTCACATATGCCTCCCAAATGTTTTCTAACATCCTTATTGATGTAGGCCTCATCTCCATAGCAACCGGCCTGAGGCCCAAGAGCTCTCTGGCTGATAATTCTAAAGGCCCCTCTCTAAATTGCCGACCCCAGGATTCCATAGAATCTTCACTGCCAGCCAATCACATGAGGCCTTCTTGCCTCACACAGCCAATTGTATGAGGTCTTCGCCTGCCTGACACAGACAAACAGAAAAAGACCCCCCTGTCGCTATGGAACTGACATGCAGGAAGCATAGAATGGCACATGGCTAGCTTGAACAGACAGACAGACTGTACAGAGGCATCTGGGACATGCCCCAAAGTTGTCAAGTAAAACCAAGGACTAGGCACATGCTCTGTGTGTGAGAGTGGAGCATTTTAAGAACATCTTCAAGAGACCATGCAGGAGCAAACATACAGGCCCTTTCCACACGAGGCACGCGAAGCAGTTCATGCTGTTTCTTATCGGATCCAAATAACGTGGGCTTTCCCTCATTTGCTTCCACACAACTCCTCTGTATATTTCCTTTTGATTCGGAGAACTGCGAGTTCATGTATCCGCACTACTTTGGCAGTGACCACTCCCACTACTCCCCTCACCCTGCCCCGGTGGCTGTGATTGGCTGCTTTTTTTTTCTTTTGGGTTGGTATGTTTGTATGTACCTATGTGTAGGTACATATTTGCCAGTGTATAAGGGGCAGTTTCTCCACCAAAATGCCTCCTGAAAATGAGGTGCCAATATGGTCACTCCCCCCACCCAGACAGATCACTTGGCCGAGCAAAGTTGGGAGAGTGATCTCACACTCCCTGCTCGTCTGTGCCCCGCCATTGGCACGATCCTGCCCCAGGAATGGGGGAAGGAGCTTCTTACATACACACACACACACACACACACATGCATGCACGCACACACACATGCACTCACGCACGCACACACGCACGCATGCTCCCTCCCCCCTCCCTCTCTTTCCAACCAACTCAGGAAAGTTTCCTTGCAAGGAGGAGAAGAATTGGGGAAAGCAGCTTCTTTCACACATACACACACAGCCTCTTCTTTCTGCCTGGGCAGGGAGGTCCCCTCACCCAAGCAGATAGGACAGGAACTGGGAACAGAGTACCAAAATATTTTTTCCTAAATAATATAGTCCGAAAATAGGGTGCTCTTATAGGGCAGTGTGTCTAATGCCAGCAAATACAGTAAAACATTTGCAAAATAGAAAACAGCTCTCTCCTTTTAACGTGCCTGTGCTGTGTTTTGTCCAGTTACTCCATTTTCTAAAGTTTGCTGAACAAAACAAAAAATGGCGCCTGCCTGTCCTTTGGTGGGTGGGGACATCTGGAGAAGGTGAGCACGCCCACAGCTCACCCTCCGCTGCCCACCAATTCGCATTGGTGTGAATGTGCATATCTCCATCACTGCGAAAGTCCAAATCTACTTGATCTTAAAAATTTGTTTTGGATTTTTTTCCAGTTTTCAAATAGTGCACTTTCCCACCACATGGGGGTGCATTAACTCGGGATTACGTGCGGAACGATGGTAAATAAAGCGAACCTACTTCGCTCTCATGTGCAGAACACTCCATGCCAAAACACATTGACCCACATTAATAACCCCATGCGGAAAGGGCTACAGTCTCTTTGAATGTTATTTGAGGATAGTGTGTGGGGAAACACCCCAAAGACGCCATCCAAAAGAGTATTTATTTTTACACCAAATTTCTTCTGTGGTTCAGAATGAAATAGCAGAAAAGCTAGCCCATGTCCTCAGCTCAATTCAATTGATGCTGCCAAGCAAATCTTTTAATTAGTAATGGAGACAACAGTTGAGAATGGACAGACCACTGAGGGAAGAATTCTAATTATTTTTGTGTTTGCTGGATTCCTTGCTTAGACTTTAAAGGAATATGGAATTCCTTTGCAAAATGAATCATTGCAAGATCTTTCACAGTATTATCCAGAATGTTCGATTAAAAAAAACATGGAGAATGGATCACAAAGAACTACAGAAAGGTAACTCTATTTGTGTAAAATGTATCTATTTGTTAGAGTGTAAAGAAACGCATTGATGAACAATATTTAAAAATCCAGTGTTCTTTTTCTTTTTGTAGGGAAATGGGCTTTTCATGATGTTTGAAAATCACTGGCAACCTGCACCTCAATATGTCAAGAAAGACTTGTGCCCATTTTAAAAAAGTTAATAACATTCAGGTGGCTTTTTCTTCCTGTTTAAATGCTCTTGCATTAAAATGATTTTACTATAACTTAAAAAATACGCAAATATTTAAACTGCTCTGTGACTTTATAATGAATATACACTTATATAACCTATTGAACAGTCACATATAGTGGCAAATAAAAAAAATCTAAACAAGCACATATATCAGGGCTTACCCCACTTTTAAGAGCATTTCCCCCTCCCCCACGCACAGACAGAATGCATGAATGAAATGGAAGGGTCTGTTTCACTTCACTGTATCAGTGACTTTATAACGAATTTACAAGTATATAAACTGCTGAACAATTACATACAGCAGCAAATAAAAATCTAAACAAACACATACATCAGGGCTTATGCCATTTTAAGGAACATTCCCCTCCCCACAAATAGAGATACAGGGAGGGAGAGAATGCATGAATGAAATAGAAGAGGGAGGGGGGAAATTCTTAGAACCAGACAAACTCACAGAAAGAACATACTTACATAGCTCAGAAATAAAAGGCTATCCTGGGAAGGAGTGCAAGCTCTGTTGAGCATCTCTTTAAAGTTTCAAGCAGTACAAGGTGCCTCTTTATAGTCCTTAGGGTTTTTGAAGTTAGTATGAATTAAACCAAAGTTTTAGCCAGAAAGTTCTGGTTTTTAAACTCTGCCTGTATGTCACAATTTATTTCTTATAGGCCATTTCCGCACGGGGCGAGGGAATTGCCCCGTGCTGCTACTTACTGGATCTTCTGGCAGTCCGGTCCGGTCCCGTCCGGGGTGAAGAGGAGCAGTGCGTGGTCATCGCTCCGCACTGCTCCAGCATCCAAAATGGTGGCTTCTGGTTGGTTGTGGGTCTCGACCAACCAGTGAAGCTCACCAACCTAAAGCCCACCCTCAGCAAATCGCAGGCTCGCATTGGTGTGAGCCTGCAAATCTGCACAAGGGAACAGGCTCGCAGTTGCGCACTCCGTGCTTTTGAAAGACCGGAAAAATCAGGTCTTTCAAAAGCACGCTGGAGGACCATTTGGGGTCATTCTGGAGCAGACTGAGGTGCGGATCTACGGTAAGTAGTCTGAACCTAGTCCGCTACAAGGTGCAGATGTCCTCCGTGGAGGACGCCCTGCACCATTTTAAATACCCCATGTGGAAATGGCCTTAGTTTATCTTTCCCTTGCAGAGGACTTAAATTGGTGAAAGTTAACCTTACAAGGATCATGAAGAAAAAGATAAACAGAAGTACATGGTGCTTCTTTGTGGTCATTAGGGTTTTTGAAGTCAGTATGTGAATTAAACCAAAGTTTTAGTTAGGACATTCTGGTTTTTAAACTCTGCCTATTTTCCTGTTTTTCAAAACCACAAAGGCCTAATGGCTCCTCTGCTCTATCAGAAAGAATGCACGTGATAATAAGATCAAGCCAGTAAATTAGCCCACATATTGCAAACCTACTTGGTTTTACTAACATTTTATTCTTACTCAGTATTTGGAAAAAAAAAAAAGACAAAGCAACAGGAGATTTGTTTTATTTCACATTTGTTTTATTTACAGAGGTTAGAATCCCTATATAAGACAACAGCAGGTTTTGTTTTTATTCAGCAGTTATTTACAGGTGTTAGAAACTATTTATAAGGTCTTTTTTTAATAAAAGTTTGGACACAATGTAACTGTTCTTTGTCAATAGATAATTGTTTAGGAATTAATAACATTTTTCAGTTTGCATCATTGTCATCAGGGTGTTTAAAACCTGATTCACATTTTCTTGTTCTAACTCCAGAATATTTAAACCATATGCTACCATAATGATTTCTTAAAATGTATTTATGAACCATATTTTACAACATATTTTCCTCCAATGTTTAGATTTTTGTTCCACATTTGTCAAGGGTGTGATTCTGGTGACTGTTGAGCTTAACAAGCCCAGCATTTTTTCTTTAGATATTCATTGAGAATGTTTTAAATAAACACATAAAGGATGACTGTTGTCAAAGATTTCATTGCTCTCCATTTTTTCTTTGATGAAATTGGTGCTGCTTCCAGGCTCACAATCCTTTACATTCTGACATGTGCAGGTTGGGTGGACACCAGTCTACAGAGTCCTAAAATTTAAAGAAAATAGGTTTAAATCTGTTCTATACAATATGTCTCCACTACAGATCTCTACGTTCACTAACCTGTACTTCTGTGGATGCCAGCTTCAGCAAAGCTATAGTGCATGGTCCCTGGACATTTGTTTCAGCAATTTGTACATCACCACAGCTTGTTCCAGGTTCCTACAAATTAAGAACACTGATTATTGGTTTCTGGTTTCCACCAAGGTAGCCCTAAATTCTCCAGAGATGTTTTCCATTTTATTTTACCTGCACTGTAGCATTCTTCGCTGAGAGAGAGTCCAACATGGTCTGCCACATTTGGGACTCTTCCTCTTGTAGAAGCTCCAGTGGACAATTCTCTTTATCAGAATCTGTGTCCATATTGCATTTTTGAAAATAAGGTTTCAGGGCTGTTGGAGAGGTAATGACTTCTGTAAGCCTCATAGAGGTGCTTGGCACCTCCATGTTGTCTCCACAGAACTTGTCTGGACATGCAAAAAATGGCCGCTTCTCCCTCCACAATAAATCTCTCTATAGGCTCTCTTCCTATTGGCTGGTTTGGCACACATGATTCTGAAGGAGTCTCAAATCAGTCCCTATTGGTTGAGGGTGGTGGGGCAAGATATTAGAGGGGCCACATGATCCCACTAGGTCAGTTGGATGGCAAATTGGAAATTGCCCCAATTGGACCATGTGGATCTGAGGGGGTCAAAACCAGTTTCTATTGATCAGGGATGGTGCAGTGAATTCCAGGAGGGGTCAGAGGACTCTGCTGGGGGCCAATTGGAACCTGAATTTGAAATCAGTGCATTGGACAGCTTGGACCACATGGGTGGTGAGGGGACACAACCCATTGAGGATTCCCACTCTAGTGCTTCCAAGTGAGGATGATTGACAGGTGTCATTCTTTTTTTATTAAAAAAAGAAAAGCTATACATACTATACATACATCATGTTGCATCCTATCACATCAAATGCGCTTTCATAGACCAAATGACTGCACATTCAAAAAGGAGAGATACAGTAATAATGGGAGATTTCAACTACCCGGATATATGTTGGCAGTCAAACTCTGCAAAGGCGGCAAGGTCCAGCAAGTTTCTTGCTTGTCTTGCAGACAATTTCATGGTCCAGAAGGTGGAAGAGGCCACAAGGGGATCAAATATTCTGGATCTGATCCTGACCAACAGGGAAGACCTTGTTAATGACGTAGAACTGGTTGGATCTTTAGGAGAGAGTGACCATGCCCTATTAGAATTTGGCATTCAGTGGGGAAGAGAAGGCAAGTGTAGCCAGGCATTTGTCTTAGATTTTAAAAAAGCAGACTTCTGTAAACTGAAGGAGCTGCTGGCTGAAATCCCGTGGTCAGGAATAGTCAATGAGAAAGGAGTTCAGGATGCATGGGAGTTCTTTAAAAGGGAGGTACTGAAGGCACAGGCTAAAACTGTGCCATTAAGGAGGAAAAATGGAAGGCATCTGAACAAACCGGAATGGTTGACTAAAGAGCTCTCAGCTGAGCTAAGTGTTAAGAAAAACATGTACAGGAAATGGAAGAAGGGGGAAATGACCAAAGAAGATTATAAGCAAGTAGCCAGGAGATGTAGGGAGAAGGTCAGAAAGGCTAAAGCACAGAACGAACTTAGGCTGGCCAGAGACATTAAAAACAATAAAAAGGGCTTTTTTAAATACGTCCGCAGCAAAAGGGAAAAGAAGGAGACGATAGGGTCACTGCGCAAGGAAGATGGTGAATTAATAAGAGGAGGAAGAAAAAGGCAGAACTCCTCAACACCTTCTTCGCCTCAGTTTTTTCCCAAAAGGATAAAACACTCAACCTGGCGGTTGGGGAGCAGGTGAGGAAGTGGGGGAAATGCAGCACAGAATAGATAGAGAGGTAGTACAGGAATACGTGGCCACACTGGATGAATTCAAGTCTCCAGGGCCAGATGAATTGCATCCTAGGATTTTAAAAGAACTAGCAGAGGTCATTGCGGAACCTCTTGCTATAATCTTTGAAAACTCTTGGCGGACCGGAGAAGTTCCGGCAGACTGGAGGAGGGCAAATGTTGTCCCCATCTTCAAGAAGGGAAAAAAAGAGGACCCAAATAATTATCGCCCAGTCAGCCTGACATCAGTACCTGGAAAGATCCTGGAGCGGATCATCAGTCAGTTTCTAATTACTTAGAAAACAATGCCGTAATTACGAAAAGTCAACATGGATTTCTCAAAAATAGGTCATACCAGACTAATCTTATCTCTTTTTATGATAGAGTTACTTGCTTGATAGATGAAGGGAATGCTGTGGACATAGTATATCTTGATTTCAGTAAGGCCTTTGACAAAGTTCCCCATGACATTCTTGCAAAGAAGCTAGTAAGATGTGGACTGGACAGGGCTACTGTCAGGTGGATTTGTAACTGGTTGACTGACCATACCCAAAGGGTGGTCACCAATGGCAGATTCTCATCCTGGAGAGAAGTGACTAGCGGGGTGCCACAGGGTTCTGTCCTGGGCCCGGTGCTGTTCAATATCTTCGTTAATGACTTGGATGAAGGAATAGAGGGCACGCTGATCAAATTTGCAGATGACACCAAATTGGGAGGGGTTGCTAATACACCTGATGATAGGATCAAAATTCAAAAGGACCTGGACAGATTGGAGAGCTGGGCCAAGGCTAACAAAATGAATTTCAACAGAGAGAAATGTAAGGTCCTACACTTAGGCAGAAAAAATAGTATGCAGAAATATAGGATGGGGGACACGTGGCTGGCTAACAGTATGTGTGAAAGGGATCTAGGAGTCTTCATAGACCACAAGCTGAACATGAGTCAGCAGTGTGATGCGGCAGCCAAGAAGGCCAACGCAATTCTTGGTTGCATCAATAGGAGTATGGTGTCTAGATTGAGGGAGGTATTGGTACCACTTTATTCTGCATTGGTTAGACCTCATCTTGAATACTGTGTCCAGTTCTGGGCACCCCAATTCAAGAAGGATATGGATAAGCTGGAGCAGGTCCAGAGGAGGGCAACCAAAATGGTGAGGGACCTGGAAGCCATGCCCTATGAGGACAGACTTAGAGAGCTGGGTATGTTTAGTCTGCAGAAGAGAAGGTTGAGAGGGGACATGATAGCCATGTTTAAATATTTGAAGGGATGTCATGTCGAGGAGGGAGTGGGCTTGTTTTCTCCTGCTCTTGAGACCAGGACAAGGAGCAATGGATGCAAGCTGCAGGAGGGGAGATTCCGCCTGAACCTCAGGAGGAATTTCCTGACGGTCAGGGCTGTCCGACAGTGGAATGCGCTGCCACAGAGTGTGATGGAGTCTCCTTCTTTGGAGGTTTTTAAGCGGAGGCTGGATGGCCACTTGTCGGGAATGCTTTGAGGGTTTTCCTGCATGGCAGGGGGTTGGACTGGATGGCCCTTGTGGTCTCTTCCAACTCTACATTTCTATGATTCTATGATTCTATGGGGAGGAGATGGTTTTTTTCTTGGTATTATTGCTTCAACACCCTCATGTAAAGATGAGAGAAGCTTGTAAATAACAGGCATAGTATATATAACAAGCGAATTTTGAATCAGTCAATATCTTCTACTATGTCTTATTTACAATCAAAAAGTAGTGCTATAACTCTCTCCCCTCATAACTTAATGGACATTTTCATCTTTGTGGATAAAGTCATGTTAAAGTCGTTCCTCTGCTACTCTTGATACCCTAACCTCTACTTTTAAGATAATCTTGTAATGGCTGCCATACGCTTGAACATTGATCATCAGATTTATTGCCTAACATGTGCGTTAACCTATCCATTTCCACCATTTCTATTAGTTTTTCCCACCATTTTTCTTCTGCTGGAATCATGCTGCTTTTCCAATGTCTAGTGTAGACCATTCTGGCTGATGTTACCATATGCCACATAAGTCTACCTAGCCTACTATCCAAATTTCTGTCCAGATTGAAAATGCCCAGTAAAAAATAAATTCAGGTTTCAGCTCAAATCTTATATCCAGCACCTTTTGCATTTTTGATCGAATCATATACCAAAACTTTTTTGCTTGATTACATCCCCACCACTGATGTATATACGAGCCCATTTCCTTTTCACATTTCCAACAGCGGTTCTTAACATGTTTGGACATATTAGCAATTCTCATTGGTGAGAGGTGCCATCTAAACAACATTTTTAGTACATTTTCTTGAAGCATATATGATCTGGTAGATTTTCTAAAGTTTTTCCATAGTGTCTCCCACTCATCCAGGTTAATTAGGTGTCATTCATTTTTGACAAGGCATAAATAACTTTTTGACAGGAGCTACACCATCCTACTACTGGCATACTTCCTCATTTGGCAATTCCAGGATACAGATAGAGGGCACTGGAGGAGCTCTGGAATGGTCTGCAGGTCACAAAAAATTACAGGCAGCAGGGCATCTTTTTCCAACTCTTCCCTTAAAGCATGACATCTAACAACCAGTAGAACTAAGTTATATCACTGAGCTCCACATCTCTTCTTTACACCCTTCCCTTTACTTACACCTCACAGCAAATCTGTACCCCTGAAGTACCATGAACTGTTTAAGGAAGTGCCCCGTAAGCAATCTGGTCTGGGGAACTGGCAATGGTTTTCTCCCAATGCTCCAGAGACCAGTGACATATTTTCTGCCCTTTAACTAAAACTGTTCATTGTGTTCGAAAATTCATTGCAGACTGCTTTGGAGGGGCACACAATTCCCTTCCCTGCCATAAACTCTCTTGGTAATTTGATTTTTTTGATTTGATTTTTTACAAACAAATCGAGAGGCTGATAAATTGGGGGAGGGATTGCATCCAACACTTAGGACCAAATGTAATGCTATTCAGGAAATGCATTGCTATCATTTTCTTTCTTTCTTTCTTTCTTTCTTTCTTTCTTTCTTTCTTTCTTTCTTTCTTTCTTTCTTTCTTTTTTTGGGCCTCACTCTAGGAGATGGCGTATAAATGCAGTAAATAAATAGATAAATAAATAAATCTTTGATTAACCCAGTCATTGGCAGTTATACACAATACAGTATATCAGGGCAGCAGTGTATAGGCAAGAGATGTTTTAACCTTTCCTTTCTCCACAACAAACTGCTTTGCTGGATGCTGATTGTTTTGCAGGGTAGTTTTTCTGGTGACTGTCTTCCAGGGAGAAACAGTTGCCTACTTGCTTGCTTACTTACACTTACAGAACTTCTGCTCCAATCAAACTGATGAACCCAAACACATTTCACCAGAAAGAAAACAAAACATCCAAAGAACCAATCATGGATCATCCCTCTAAGGGTATGGCTTTGCCTTTATTTTTCCTGATTACTGCTGTATTCAGAGTTTGCTAGACTGATTGTGGTAATGTCACCTTTGAAGTTGATCCTCCTGAGATTATGTGCAAAGATCTTTGCAGCTGTAGGGTTTCATCACCCTTCAGCAAGTTTGCCCTAGTTAATGCCCTTCCTCTGATCATTTTGAAAGCCTAGTCAATAAATGCATATTCCCAAAACTGCACAAAACCATTCTGTCATTGGGGAAGTTGTTTCAGATGGTCTGAGGCCAACTCACCTGCTATTTTTAGCTGGCTGGCATAGCAAACTTCATCTCTTGAAAAGAGATACTATAACTTTTTAAAGGTAGCTAATGAGATTAAGGAGTAGTAAAGCTGAAAAGGTTACTGTTCCTGACCTTTCATAGAGGCCAACTGTCTTAACAAATTCACTAGCTGTGACAGATCTACTGAAAAGATTGGATTCCACATTCCTTTCCTATCACAAGGGAAAACAACTTCTCAGAGTTATTGAAGAACTGACTAGTGGCACATGGGGAACAAAGGAAACCACTCAATACTGAAGTGAACAGGCTAACTAAAGGAGAAACAGAAGTCTCTGTGACTGCAGGATATTTACTTGCAAAAGGAGGTACGCAGGGTATTAGGAGACTTCCAAGAAGCCTTCAGGAAGGATAAATAAATTATAAATTCCAAAGAAGTAAATACCCTAGGAGCACAAATTGTTGGATTTTCAAGAAGCTGAACTGCCTGCTTAGTACAAAGACAGACAGCTACTTTGGCTTCCTAAGACTGTGTAGGCCACTGTGTATCATATAAGGAGCACAGAGGGAAAAAAGGATATTTATGTATTTGCATGGAGTAGAATTTCATTTAGGGAGAGAAGCTCGAGGAAGCTTCATCCTTCTTTGAGGCATTTGAGGCAAGAGAATTTTTCTGTGTTCTGTGTTTGTTTTCATGTCAAAAAATGCTTCCTGCTTTGGATAATTTTTTGCACTCACTGAAAAATACATCTACATTGTACCTGTTCTTCATCATGCCAGCACCTCTATGAATTGGAGAGAATGACTGGAATTGCATACTCCCCAAACTGTCCCTATTTGTATGGGATGCTTTCAATAAATCTTCTGTCATCCCATTTTTTCATCTGCTTTTAAAATGTCCCAGTTTCTCTCTCCTCCTCCCACTATCTCCCTTCATCCTCTTACTTCAGTTTCTACAAACTCAATTCAAAGTGCAAATATATACAATCAAACTTCCACATTTACCAGGATTAGGAGTGCAGAACCCCTGACAAAGTGGGAAAACTGCAAATATCAAAATGTGTGGGTGTTTGCAGGTAGAGAACCAAGTAAGAGAAAGGAGAGAGAAATGGGTGGGTCAGCATAGTGTCCCTATACTTCCTCTTTCTTGCCCTTCGCCTTCCTGGAGTGGGGGAGCGGGCATCAGGAAAGCGTTTGTGGTGCTGAGAGATTGGGCTGAGATCTGTCCTTGGCTGCCCAGGCAAATGCTAGGAGAGAAGCAGAAAGGCCAAAGGTGGCTTTTTAAAGGCCTGCACAGCCTGATTGGAGCCACCGAGAGGGAAGGTTCCAACCAGAAAAGTAGTGCCCGAGGTGAAGGGGGCAAAGGTTGGAGAAAGAAATAATATCTGTGAAAGTCAAACCTGAAAATGTGGAGGACCAACTGTAGTTTGTACTCAATTACCTCAGCAGGGGAAGAGGACAGTAGGAGGTAGAATTTTGTCTTTCCCTGTTGTAGCCTTTCCTGGCTTATTCATCTTCCTCATTAACAACTTTTGCCATCTTGACCACACTCTGGTGTTGTTTGGCTATACATGTCTGGTTTTTATCTGTGAAACATTGATAAACAATAAGGAATTGTGTTCATGCATTTTATTAGTGGCTACACTTTCTCTAGTTGTGCATCTGTGGCAATGAAAAGTAGAAAAAGATAGAATCCCAGAATCATTGAATTGGAAGGAGCCTCAGGTGCCATCGAGTCTGATCCTTTGCTCAGTTCAGGATCTCCCTCAAAAGCATTCCCAGTAGGTGGCAATCTAGAGAAGGAGACCCCACTACCTCTCAGGCTAATTGGTTCCATTACTTCTCTTACTGTCAATAAGTTCCTTCTCATGTTCAATTGAGATCTATTCTCCTATTATTTAAAACCATTAGACCTGGTCCTTCTCTCTGGCAGAGAGAAGCAGAAAAGAGACCTGACCCCTTGAAGTATCTAAAAAGTGCAATTATTTTGCCCATAGATCTTCTCTTCACCAAGATGAATGTGTGCAGCTCCTTCAACTTTATGTTTTCTTCATACTTCTTATCATCTTTGTTGCCATTCACTGAATCTGCTCCAGTTTGGCTATATCCTTTTTAAATGAGATGCTCAGAATTGAATGCAGTACTCCAGATGAGGCCTGGCCAACATAGAATGTAGTGGAACTGTTTCTTCTCTCAGTGTGAAAATTTTGCTCCTATTAATGCAGGCTAAAATAACATTCACTTTTTTTTGCTGCAGCTTCACACTGTTGGCTCATGTACAACTTGTGATCAACAAAAATCCCAAGGTCCTTTTAGTATTAACTACTGCTGAGTCACATAACCACCATCCTAGGTCTCTGTATTTGTTTTTTATGGCCTAAATGCAGAATTTTGCTTTTGTTTCTATTGAATTTTATTTTATTATTTCTGTCCAATTTCCTAGTTTATCTAGGCTCTTTGGAATTCTGTTTCTATCTTCCAGTGTGTTAGCCACCTCTCCTACTTTTGTGTCATTTGCAAACTTGATAAGGATTCCCTGTTGTCTAAGTCACTGATAAAAATGTTGAAGAATAATGGCCGCAGGAAAGAAGCCTGATGCACTTCACTTGAGACCTTCTTCTGATTTGAAATGCAGCCACTGATTATGACTCTTTGAGCATGGCTTTCTAACAAATTATGAATCCACCTATCAATTCTCCCATCTATTCTACATCTGATCAGGTTTCCAACAAAATATTATGGGGGACCTTATCAAATGCTTTGCTGAAGGCCAGATAAATGACACTGATAGTATTCCTGCCATCTTCTAAACTAGTGACCTGATTGAAGAAGATAGAAGTTTAGTTTGGTAAGATTTGTTCTTGATAAACCCATGTTGGCTCCTACTGATCACTGCATTGCCATCAAGATATTTGCAGACAGACTCTTGTATAATCCATTCTAATATTTTTCCCACTATACAGTTCTGCTGTTTCACTGTGATCTGTTAGCATTTTACCATCCTTACTGAGCAGTAGCCCCACTATCTGCTTGGTCATTTGCTTGCCTCAAATGTTACTCCTTGCTTGCTTAATCAGTCTCAGCTCATCAGAGCTTTAGCGTTCTTTATACTATTTCTGCAAGCTTGGACCACACATCTGTACTCTTCCCTGGTTATTCATCTTTTGTTCTTTTCTTTATACATACTTTTTTTCTTTTCTTTGTACTTCCTGCTTAAGTTTGCTGTAAAGCCACATTAACTTTTTCAGAAGTTTCCCAATTTTCTTCTTCCATGGGATTGTTTGTGATTGTGCTTTTTGCAACTTCTTCTTCAAGATTTCCCATCCTTGCTGGGTGTCTTTTCCTTTTAACATGTCTGGCCATGAGATTCCACCCAGGATTTCCCTGAACTTGTTAAAATCCACTTTCCTAAAACCTAAGATTCAACTCTTTTTTTTTTTTTTGCCCTGTCCCACAATTGTGAATTCTTGCATTGCATGGTCACTTTCCCCTAAGTACTCACTACTTTAATTCCAAAAAAGAAGCAGCAGGGCATAGCGGTTTGAGCATTGGACTATGACTCTGAAGAATTCAGAGTCTGAATTCCTGCTTGGCCATAGAAACCCAATGGGTGACTTCAGGCAAGTCACACTCTCTCAGCCTCAGAGGAAGGCAAAGGCAAACTCACATCTGAACAGACCTTGCCAAGAAAGTCCTATGATAGGTTTACCTTAGGGCCACCATAAGTTAGAAATGACTTGAAGGCACACAGCAACAGATTTTGATTCCAGTGACCAATAACCCCCTATGAATTAGGATCAAGTCCAGAAATGCTGATCCCCTTGTTCCTTCCTCCACACTTGAAATATGAAATTATCTGTGAGGAATTTGTTGGAGGGCCTATGTTGATGGGAGCACTATTTCTAATAGTGTCTCCCACATCAGACAGACTTTTGCTGAGGAGCCAGACTGAATGTGCTAAACAGCTATGGAGCAGCAGCAGCAGGGTATATGTGGTGGTGATGGTGGGGGACACTAACAGAAGATCTCTCAGGGATAACAGCAGTGGCACCATAGCTAAGGCTGAAGGACTCAGCAATGTGCAGAAGAAGGCACAAGTAAACCTCTTCTGAATGCCTTTTACCATGGAAACCCCATCATGAGACAATCCAGGATGAACCAAAAGATTGTGCCAAAAGATGAGACCCCCCAGATCAGAAGACTCTCAATCACCTAGTGCAGAAGAGCAGAGGACAACTAGAATTAGCACTCTGTCTAATGAGATTCTAATGAGATTCAGATTTATTCACCTGCTGATATGCTTAGATATAAAAGGAAAGTCCAAATCATACAAGGCTTACAATAGGAACTTGGTTTGTGAGAAACATGAACTGGGGGGACAAGACATTGTAAAACAGGAAATGAAATATAAACGTGGGATGAATGAACTAAACTGGATAAGAATGGGACATTTTAAATCAGATAATTACATAGTGTTTTACTCAGGAAATAAAAATCTAAGAAATTGGGTGGCATTAATAGTGATGCAGCAGTCAGGGGATTTAATACAAAGTTTGATCAAATAAAATTAATAACATTGCATGGAAAACTCATCCATGTAACCATAATCTAGGTTTATGCTCAAACTACAGAGGCAGATGAAGAAGTTGAATGATTTCAGACAGAAATTGATCACAAACCAAGACAGGACATAATGATAATCGTAGGTTTTGGATTGCAAAAGTAGAAAACAGAGCAGAACTGTTGGGATACTGTTGGTGCATGCCAAGCTACTAAATACATGTTTTCTCCCCACACCATGCCACACACCCCTACAGGTGCAGGACATAGAAAGACTATGATAACTTTACATCAGTGGAGCTGCATCATTTTAAAATTCCAAAACAATGGTTTGTTTTAAATGGGCTGTAGATTGAATTCAGATTAAATAACAATGCCCCCCTTTAACAATGCTGTTCATTCCTCTGTGTTTGCATGTGTGTGTGTGTGTGTGTGTGTGTGAGAGAGAGAGAGAGAGAGAGAGAGAGAGAGAGAGAGAGTTCTGTGATCAGCTGGAGTAAATATTATGCAGCTTCATATATCCAGCTCTTCCAGTGTCCAATATTTTTTATGCATTTGACATTCTTCACATTTTACAGAAGAATGTTTATTGCTCAAGAACCACAGATAATGAAAGGGGAGGGGGTTAAAAGTATAAAAGACATTTCAGATTTTTTTTAAAAAACTGTAAGCTTTCAACACAGAGCAAACGGTGGAATGTACATTAAGGTTGATACACTGTATTGAACCAAAGCCCAGTACTTTTGTTTTCCTAGAGATTTCTCAAACAGCAGCAGCACAATGGCTGAATGTTTTCCCTGTTTTGAGTAAGTGGCTGAAAGAGATGTGTTTTTATATTTAGTGTTCCAGTAAAAAGGAAATGCATTTTGTTCAAATTGCTTTCCCAGTCTGATTATAAATGAATATTAATTGCAAGGCACTAGTTGTTAACCTGCAAGCACTTGTTTTCTCAGTGTTGATGAGTATGAGAAATTTCCCTGGTGGCATAAATATGGGAGCATCGCTGCCCCCATCAGTGCCACCCACCCTGCTCTTTTTATTGAGAATACACAAGCAATAACAGCAGAAATTAAGAAAGATTCACAGCCTATAAAAATGCTTGCCAGAGTTTTCTGCCCACCAGTACTGAAGGCCCTTCCAATTTAGCAGAACAAGATACTTCATCTTCATGATGACAATTCGGTTACAGGCATTCAACCTTCTAAACACTACATAGATCATGTCCTTATTATCCGTATTCCAGGAAGAATGTTACCATGTTGTACAAGGTCATCGAACACATCACTAACAATTATTTCTTTTGGCCAGCAGTCACATTCTTTAGCCACTAACGCTAGATTTTAGTGACATGGGGCATCTGCAACTCACTCTTTTATGTTAAATAACTATTGTGGGCAAACCTCGACTATCAAAGGTACCACTGAGGCAAATGCTCTAGGGACATTAGCAGTTATGGTCTCCATATGCATCGTACTGGGTAGCTGTCAGAAAAGAAATGTGCCTGGAGAGAGGAGACCTACAAATATCTCTCCCTCATGCCCTCTCTGAGGGTTGATAGCATTTAAACTCCATCCCCAGCTCCATTTCCCAACTCTAATATTAATGCTATTGCCTCTGAAACTCCATCCTCCATCACCCAACTAGCACAGACAAGAGGAACAACCAGAGCCATCGTCTCCTTCAGAAGGACAGGGGATGGATCTGCCACCAGTGAGAACTTCTCTTAGCCCTACAGCATAACCAAGTATGATGCACCACAGCACAAGCCGAGGTAGGGAGAGTAATGAGGGCACTGACATCAAAAAACTATTCCCCTCCCCCATAATTTTCCCCTCAATCCAAAATTTCTAGCATTGCAATAACTTAAAACTTCAGTTGAACATTTAGAAATGGAGTTTAGGCATCCAAAAAAAAGGGGGGGGCACAGGCAAAGTGGCTAAAGAAAGTATAACACTACAGTTATGAGCATTCTAGCTATGACTGATTTTCAGTGTCTCACTCTCTAAATTGCTAGAAATTTGGGTACTAAAGGAAAATTTAATTTGGGGTGCAGAATTTTTATTTGAGAGAGCAACACACACAGTTTGCCTTCTCATCACCCCTATAGTTATAGCCCCTGGCAGGCAGAGAGGCAGACAGCCTGATCCATGTACTCCAGCAGGTGTTATCATATGATAAGAACATTTGGATACAACAATCATCTGCATTAGGAACATGTCGTGCCAGAGAAAGGAGGCTACCTAATGCAGTATTCTGTTCACACAGTGAGTAATCAATCAGTTTTCTGTGGTAAGCCTACCAGAAGGATATAAGTGCAACCACACTCTATCTCCACCTTGGGAGGGTGGCAGAATTCTCACGTGGAGGGGTAATGGCCTTATTTTTCCTCCTGTCCTGGTAGCTACAGCCCTGAAACCAGCTCTCCAGTGGAAGAGTTCACACACAGACAGAACAGGGAGGCCTTGTTTTCAGAACTACTCCAGGGTCCCGAATCATCTTTACCTGGTTTGTATGTGTGTGTTGATGGTGAATGCACATTATAACCTCTGAGAAGGGCAGAATCTTTACATAGATATTTGCAGCTTCTCAGCAGTATTCATATGTCATACATATAATAATGGTCATATGGCGTGTTAAAGAATCAGAATGGCTTATGTGAGCATTGTTGCAAAAAAAGTATAATGTGCTACAGGAAAATAGGAGTGCTTAGACTTCAAACAAGTACAAATGAAGATTGACAGTTGAAGTACAGATTATAATTTAAAATTTTCTTCCTGTAGTACTACTTCTGTTTAATGTTCTCTTAGAATCTGTGACAAACTGTCCAGAAAAATTGAAGAAAAATGGCACTTTAACACATGTATATGTGTGTATATAAGTACGTTTCCCCGTTTCATGCTGTATTCTTTGAATAATTTTCTGAACATTACCTTATAAGTTTTTGAATCAAATTGGAAAGGTACTACTCCCTAATCAAGAAACATGGCCACAATTTTATTTAAAGGATTTGCAGAATGAAAAACTTTACATATGAGAAGGACTTACAATGCAACTTCCCAGAAATATATCCCTGACCGATCTCACACTATATGGAAATAAAATACTGTTTTGGGGATCTCCCTAGCCATATTTGTGAGATAGGCCCCAAAAATATGTGTCCCTCACTCCTGAGTTGCTGGAGCTCTGGAAGACAGAAGCTGTAGTTCCAAGGCTGTTACAAGTCATGTAGCACCTCTTCCCTAAAGTAAAAGGACTCTCTGAGTACTCAGCTTTTCTTTAACTCAAAGATGTGTGTGACTCATGCCTGCCACAGATAAAAACTGGGACATGTATGGACAAGCAACATCAATGGTCAGGTTGGCAAAAGTCATTAATGAGGAAGAACACACAATCTGGGAGAGGCTGCAACAGTTGACTTTCGCGTGAGCCTACTGGGAAACACAAGATATTCTCTCCACTCCTCTCATCTCATTCCTGCTGAGTTGAGTGCCAACTATTTTTGCACTTTGAACTCAATTTTGCAGCAATTGAAGTAAGCTATGGACAAAGGGGGAAAGTAGGACAAGACAAGAAAAATTCAGACATTTTAAAAGCAGCAAAAAAAAAGGAGGAGGTGACAGAGGATTAATCAGGAGGGTATGAGTGACTATATATCAAAACTCCCAAAAGCTGTGAAAGTTTTAAAAAAATCACAACTCTCTAGTTCTTATAAATCCAAGTCACTAATTCAGAATATGTTACACACATAACAAGCATAAATAAAGTAAAGTAAAGTAAAGTAAAGTAAAGTAAAGTAAAGTAAAGTAAAGTAAACATATCAAATCCAAGGATGAATCCATGTGGAAAGGAAAAATTTCTACTTGATCTTCCTAGAACCTAATATCAGAGAGATCATAATTTCTCTGAAGGTATTAATCAGAGTGAGGCACAAGGAATATAAATATTTGCTGGTTTTTCTCTTGGATACAAGAAAAATTTCAAAAAATTTCTTCCTGTTTTACAAAGGTCTGAGTTTTTTTCCCCCCTCTTTTAAAAAAATTATTTCTGGTACTTGGGAACTTTTTTGAAAAAGTTGTTTGGACAAAGATATGATTTGGTGCACAAACATGGTTTTGTAAAAAGAAAACTCTTAGTTTTGCGGGGGGGGGGAATTCACAAAGTAAACAATCTTCTGCACAAAAATACAATGCAAGGTTTTGTACAAAATATCTTCTTTTCTGCACATTGTTTTTGAATCCTGAAGTATGAAGAATCTTCCATCAATTTACCATTTTCTCAACAAGGTGTCTTGAAATATTAGGAGACTTTTTCTTGTCAAGGACAAAAAAGAGTGCATATTCTTTAGATTCCTATAACGTGCAGACACGTCTTACTGAGCCAGAGCAAAAAGCTCCTCCAGCTCAAGTGACTGCAGAAAAGAGGAAGTACATCACCAAAACTGATGGCAAAAAGGACATAGATCTATATGTGCTACAAAATCCAAACATATATAATCTCATCATTTTTTGGAAATACTGTTTCCAGGTGGCCTGTGTACCTGCTCAGTCTGCTATCCAACTGCTAAATAGTCATGGGCAGTTTCAAGACACCTGCTGTCCTTTTTCATGATTCCTGACCTTTACACCAAAGCTTGAGAAGAAGACCCTTCAAACAAAGGATGACTTCAAGGACACTCCTTTAACCCTCATTTTTCAAACATAGAAAAATTAAGAATTCTAGTGTATTATGAAGTATGAAAACATCTTGTCTGTATACAGAATCAAGTCTATCCAACTGAAACACCCAGAACCAGAAAACAGAATGATAGCAAAATACAATAAGATAAAATAAAATAAAATAAAATATTAATAACATATACCCTTCTGGAACTGTGAAATATTTATTTACCCAGTGAAGTCCAGTGTCCACCCAGTGGAAAATGGTTCATGTCTCCCAAAAGGGAGTCAAGCAGAATACAATATCTGTTTTGTTTGAAGACTGGTGCTTTTTTGTTTTATCACAACGCATTACAGTGCTTGAGACCAAAATGCAACCCTGTGGGACAGTAATAGATTTGATGGGACATTTTTGTTTAGGTTTAGTAATTATGTGTTAGAAATCTTGTGTATGTACATTAGAGCCAGTGTGGTATAAAAGTTAGAGCAGTAGGCTGGAGGCCCTCTCACACAAGAGAACTGTAGCATGACAACTCCACTTAAACAGCCATTGCTACATTCTATGGAATACTGGAATATGCAGTTTGAGGAGGTACTAAATTTAGTTTGGGGAAGCACTAATGCTCTTTGGCTGAGAACTGTGAATAACTTTCTCTAAACTAAGGATTCCACAGGATGAAACCATGGCAGTTAAAGTGGAATCACAGTGCTAAAATTGTGTAGTGTGAAAGGGTTCCGGAAGTCTGAGAGGCCAGGGTTCAAATACCCTCTCAGCCATGGAAATCCACTGGGTGACACTGGGCAGAGTTCAGCCTTAGCACAAAGCAATGGCAAACTTTCTCTGAATAAATCTTGCAAACAAAGCCCTATTATAGTGATGCTATAAATCAGTGTTGGCTTGCAGACTTATAACAAAAACAACATGTCAGTGGGCTGAAATTTGGGGAAGTTGTTTATTGTTGTGCGGGTGGCAATGTCATATCAAAAGCTACATTGTAGCCCTACATCTTTTGCAAGAATTTGCATCTGGCTAAAATGTTTGATGTAATGCACAGTTCTATAAAGGATTGTTCCATGTAAAGGAGGACACATGACTATCACACCCATGATCATGGAAGCAAATGTTTATTTCTCTGTCCATCAAGCAGGAGTGGGCGAAATGACATAAGTGGCCAAAAGAGGGAGCTGCTGTAGTCACTTGTTCACTGTGGCCAATTCCGCACTGCACTCTCATAGTGTTATTATTCCACTTTCAACATCCTACAGAATCCTGGGATTTGTAGTTTAAGGAGGGGCATTTAGAATTCTCAGTCAAAGAGCTCTTTGGCCTCAGTAAACTACAAACTCCAGAATTCCACAGGGTGTTGAAAGTAGAATAATAGCACCACAACAGTGTAGAGCAGAAATGGCCTTAGATTTTCCTTCTAGTTTTAGATAAGGAAAAGAATTCATTTAAGGATGTGCTTTATAACCCAATGTGGCCAGCACAACAGATGTTATACATTTAAGCCCAGTAATAACATGCACTTCTGCCTGGTGAAACAGCAAAACTTTAACATGAGCTGTACAAATCCTCATTTTTTAAAAAAGATGAATGCCTGTGTGGCATTTTATTCATATTTAATTACAGAGGAAAGTCACAAGACAATCTTGTTTATGCCACAAGATCCATGAATAATTCCAAAATGTATAGTGCTACAAAAATTAATGTTCACTGTAACGTTGTTTGATTTGATCAGACTGTAGCCAAAACATTGTATAGGTCAGAGTGATGGGATCTCAATGTGTATGGGGAGAAGACACCATTGTCCCTGAAAGAGTAGAAGTAACAGTTCAAGGGTGTTAAATAGGTACAAAATGTCCAGGGTGATCTGGAAATATCACATTGCTCTTGTACAAACCACAGAGCAACCATCTCTGGAATACTGGGTACTGTTCTGGTCACTGCAATTGCACTTCAAAAGGAAAAAGTATATAAAATGACAAGCATGGCAGAACTTTATGAAAGCACTAATGAAATAAATGGTTTGCACAATTTATGCACAATTCCCATGCATTCAGTGATAGATTTGCAGGAGATCTCAAAGGAAAGTATGAAGGGACCTGGAAATGTTGTAGCTGTATTTATCCTGTGTTTAAAATATCTGTTCTTTTTAGAAAAGAAAAAGTAGCAGCAAGTTTTTATAAGCTGGCTAATAATCACATGGAGTCAGCCAGAATGACACATAAGTGTAGAAGGAAAAGGCATCATTTGTTTCTTCAATGGCTAATGCTTCAGAGGTGCATTCACTCTGGCTTTCTTGCCAGAGTGGTACAAAAAGTGCAATCAAAATATATTTTATCCCTGCACTTTTTTAAATGTCTGTTCAATTACAGTCATTTGGGCAGGTGGTATTACAAAAGGGCAAGAAACAGAATAGTTGGAACAGCAGAATAGTCAAAGCAAGGAGAGAGAAAAATGTAGGAAACACAAAGCTGGAGACAACCCATCATTAAATAGAGGAAGTATGCAGTATGTATAGGGAAGCATCAGAAAATGTGGCACAGCATGGGTAAAAAGGCAGTACAGGAATAGCTGGCTACTCTAAATGAATTCAAGTCTCCAGAGCCAGAGTACATAGATCCAAAGGGTATTAAAAGAACTGGCAGATGAACTACTGGCAATAATAACTGAGAATTCCTGGAGAATGGGAGAAGTCCGAGGAGACCGGAGGAGTGCAAATGCTGTCCCCATCTTCAAAAAGGTAAAAAAGAGGACCATAGCAATTACTGGTCAGTCAGCCTGACATTAGTACCAAGAAAGATTCTAGAACTGATCATTAAACAGATAGTCTGTAAGCACTTAGAAAGTATTTAATGTACGTAGAAAAGGGAGGGGGGAGAGAGAGTGTGTGTGTGTTACAAGCTCAGTAGATGAAGGGAATGCTGTAGATGCAGCTTATCTTGATTTCACCTGAGCCTTTGCCAATTTCCCTCACTATATTCTTGCAAACAATCTAGTGAAATGTGGGCTTAGACAATGCTACTGTTACGTGGATTACTAACCCAAGGGGCTCACCGTTGGTTCCTCTTCATCTTGGAGAGATGTGACTAGCAGGGTACCACAGAGTTCTGTCTTGAGCCCAGTGCTAATCAACATCTTTATAAATGAATTGGATGATAGAAAAGAGGGCATGCTTATCAAATTTGCAGAGGACACTAAATTAGGAGGGGTAGCTAATACCTCAGAGGACAGGATCAGAATTCAAAATGGTATTAACAGATTAGAGAGCTGGGCCAAACAAAATGAATTTCAACAGGGAGAATTTCAACAGGGAGAAATATATACTTTGACAGAAAAAATGAAATGCCTATATACAGGATGAGTAACACTTGCCTTGACAACAGTACATGTGAAAGGGATCTAGAAATCTTAGTAGACCATCATTGAACATGAGTTAGCAGTGTGATGTGGCAGCTAAAAAAGCCAATGTGATTCCTGGCTGCATCAATAGGAATACAGTGCCTAAGTCAAGCTAAGTAATAGTACCACTCTGTTCTGGTTTGGTCAGACTGAACCTGGAAAACTATGCCCAGTTCTAGGCATTACAATTCAAGAAGGATAGGGACAAGATGGGAGGTATCCAAAGGAGAATAACCAAAATGAAAAGGACTGGAAACGATGCCCTATAAAGAGCAGCTTATGGAGCTGGGGATCTTTAGCCAGGAGAAGAGAAGGTTAAGAGGTGATATGATAGCTATGTTTAAATATTTGAAAGAATGCCACACGGAAGATAGAGCAACCTTATTTTCTGCTTCATCAGAGACTAGGACATGGAGCAATAGATTCAAACTACAGGAACAGAGAATACACCTAAATATTAGGAAGAACTTCCTGACAATGAGAGCAGTTTGGCAGTGAAATACACTGCCTCGGAGTGTGGTGGAGTCTCCTTCTTTGGAGGTTTTTAAACAAAGGCTAGATGGCCATCTGCCAGGAGTGATTTGATTGTGTTTACCCACATAGAAGGGGGTTGAACTAAATGGTCTTTTTGGTCTCTTCCAATTCTATGATTCTATTTCCTCTATGACTTGCATCTATGATTTGTATTTCTAAGTAGAAGCAAACCAAACAAGGCACACAAGTGTTTGGGCTTGTGCAGTGCTACTCAGCAGAGTTACACGAGGCAACACAGTTCTGGGCTGAACTGTTCTTTTCCCTCTAGAAATTAATTGCAAATATTTTCTTCCACCTCATATTACTTCATAAACTACCCCTCAAACTTAGACAGCTGCAGTATGCATTGTTATCAGTGATGTTATCAAAATGACAATTTCCCAAGTCATTTCTTATCAAACTGGCCACCTGATAAACCATTCATCATTTTATTCCTATGTATTATGTGCATTGATTCATTGCTTGTCAACCTCCTCCTCTAAGTAATGTACAAGGGATAAAAAATACAATACAAATGATGCAATGAAATACCATATGAAAATCTAGCACTAGTAAAAAGGATATACGTAGACTTGTAAAAAGCATCAGCAATCCTTTCGAGGTAAAATCAAATAAGCAAACACTGTCAAAACAGGGACAGAAACTTTTACAATAAAATTTTAAGAGATATATACATAATTATTGTTATAAAATGACAAACGGAAAAGATTGAGTACTCCTCTAAAGGACAGTAACTTCTGCACTTGTTAAAAAGTAATTCTTCACTTTGCCATTCCTCAAAAGTAATTAATTAAAATATGTAACTAAAAGTAATTAAAATATTTATTTCCAGGAAAAAAAATGAAAGCTATAATCTGCTGAAGTGTAGTACAAAGCATATTATTCTCTCCAATATCTTTTCATTTTCCTCAACACTCAAATAGAGCATGTGACCACAATACATAGCACCTCTTAGAATCTGTGATATTCCTCATCCACTATTTTGTAATACCAAACTCCCATAGTTATACAAGTAAGTTAAGAGATGCAATTATAACACAGAAAGAATGACATGAACTCTGAATTTCAATTGTAATATAACATCATTATACCTTTGTTATGGGAAAAAAAGAACTGGTTATGAATAACAACTTTCTTGCAAGCTTTAAGTCAGTGACCATCAGTGAACTGATTCTCTGTCTTTGGTAGAATTCCTAGATCTCAGGGCCTTAATCTTCTTCATTAGTTCTCAGAGTGAGGGAGAAAAGCCTCTGGAGAAGAGCTCTGAACATCTGTGGTCCTTTGAACATCTGTGGTTGGTGTTTAATGTATCAAGTTGAATGACATCCCCAGGGCCATCCCTTTTAACTTCCCCAAAGGTCACCTCCTGTAGTATCATCAGGATTTGCTCCTAGATCTTGGGGTTTGGCACTGTAATCTCAGGGCCTGTGATACTTTTGACCTGGCAACCCTAATATTCAACTAGAAGCCAACCATGCTAGCTTAAGTGGAGTTAGATTGCTCTCTTTGATCAAGAAACCAATGAAGGGTTTCTGATTCATGGGTGACTTGTCTTCTCTTCAGGACTGTATGATAAAAACACAAATATCAAGAGTTGATATTGCACATAAAAAGGGGCTAGTGGACTTTTTTTTTCCCCTCACATACTGTGAAGTATATGGTGATGGCACTGTACAGATATATCTTTGTTAACATTGCCATTAGTGTCTTAACAGAAAATGTGAAAGTAGAGGCATAAATAATACGGAAAAACAGGGATGGGTTCCTACATCTCAAAAAAGAAGAGAAGCTCAGTATGTTCAGCAAACATTTTATTCAGAACTAACCTTATACACATGTAAAGTTTTGCCTAAGTAGACAAAAATATTTGAACACTCTAAAGACTGACTGAAAGCATCTTCCAAATTTCACCTTCCAGAATGCAGCCAGAGATGTCTCCCTTTTTCCTATTATTTCCACTTTGGTGGCCAAACGGATAGATTTATGCTTTTCCAACATGTAGGCAGTAGCTGATGAGGCAAGCTCATCTACTTTCCCCTTTTTGCCTGATTTGCTTGTTACTCTGATTTCTGGGGTCCCTTGGGGGACGACTTAATGTGCTTCACGTGATAGGGACTGGAAACTAGCCAGAGCACGAGCAATAGCAATGCGAGAGGCAGGGTAACCTAGCGGGGTCTTTTTACCCAGTTTTTACGGGGTCAGGCCAAGCCAAAAACCAAACAAAGATGTCCAATAAAATGATTTTATTGAATTAAAGTCTCACGCACCAACGTAATCACTCACACACTCACTCAAGACCTATTAAGAAGCAAAAGAGAGGAAACTGGATAGGAGAACTGTTGAAGGGATTGTAGCTGGGGTAATACTGCACCTTTTCCTGAAGTCCTTGGTCAGGGAAAAATAGCGAAGAAGTGGAGCTCAGCATGGAGAGGGCTGAGGGATTACTCAATGGATGGAGAAATGGTCTGCTGGTATGACCAGGAGTGATCCAAAGAAATGCTCAAAAACTGGGACTATTTGTAAGGGAAAAGGTACCTGGAGGGTTAATCCTTTCCCGGGAAGAACAACGGGTGTTGCAACAGAAAAGAAGCTCCACAGTGGCAACTCCTTTTTGCATGATGGGATTACAGTTACTTTGGGTTGTGGTGTGAATTCATGCAGATGGTCCTTGCCTGATAGGATTTTATTGCTATCGGTGCTCAACTTGGGGAAAGCACACTAATCCCCTCCAGTTGGCTCCTCAATGGCTAAGGACCTCTTTTTCTACTGTGGGTTTGCACAGCTTGAGGTCTCCTGGGGCTACGTGACGGGGGATCGTACTGACCTGACCTGGTTTTCAGTCGTTCGACCATTGCTGCCTATGTGCTCATCCAGGTGACCTCTCATGCACATTGAATCATATTTTAATATCAAAATTGTAGACCCTGGGACAGGGTTTACCAGTGAGATAACATGCTCTTTTTCCATGCTAAGTAAGGGATTCTGGAGCAGCTGCTGTTTACTTTCTCTGTGTGCACAGGCACACATGGCTACAGTAGAAACAAGTAAAGTAGAAGCCCATTCTTTCCCATCTCAAGCTTTGTTTATTGTATTGCTTACTGCAGATATATTGCTGCAACCCAGCACTGAAAGTGTGTCTTTCTCCAGCCTTTCTTCACCACACTCCCAATTCTTTAAAACAGAAGAAGAAGAAACAAGCAAACAAACAAAACCACCTTCCAGATATACACCATTGCCACACTAGACTATTATAGCACTATTATTCCACTTTCAACGTCCTATGGAATCCTGGGGTTTGCAGTTTAGGGAGGGGCCTTTGGGGCCCCTCCCTAAACTGCAAACCCCAGGATTCCATAGATATTGAAAGTAGAATAAGAGTGCTATAACAGTCTAGTGCGGAAATGGCCATACTGAGCATAAGGAGAAAGGAAAGGGTTGCTGGACATAAAAAGCCTTTGTACAAAGGAGTTTCACTATCAGAGGGTTTGTTAACTGAGATATCCTTGTATAAATAAACTGCTGCTGACCATCTGACTAAAGCTATTGTAAATACCTATATCTACTCAGAGAATCTAAATTTTTAAAAAACTGAACCTTACCATAATAACTTACATTTGGTCAAAAGTCAATGTGATCAAGCTTGTTTAATATGAGATCCCATTGCAATTATATTTTTAGAGCTATTTAGAAGCACAAAACAATTCAACTTAGCTCTTGAAAAAATCTTAAGAGGTTTTAAATGCTGGATTTGTTTATTTTTGACCTTTTTCCCAAGTTTGTTTGGGACTAAAGTGCAATGATCCAAGTGGAGTGAACTTGTAATTTTTCAAAATTATTTCAGATACAAAGAGAACAAAGTTTATTGCTTTAACAAAGTTCAGAGAAGCTAAATAGTATATCTCATTTAAGTGGGACCATTTTAATTCATGAAGTTCTGCTCAACTCTGATTTTTATTTATTATTTTAGAAACAAAACTAAAGTAGGGGACTATCCTTTTTATTTAGTATTTTCTCAGTTTGATCTTTCCTCTCAAAGTTGACTTTGTTTTAATAGTCCTTTATTAAATCAATACGCCAAAACTATTTAGTGAGATGGCAGAGGTCCACCTAATTTGGATAATAATCTGTCAATCCAGTTTAAAAGATTCTGATATAAATGACTGAATGCAGAAAAGGAAGGGAATGTAACAACAACTACACTCTAATGTGTTCGTTTTTCACAGTGAGGTGAATCTTTAAAAATTTTCATTAATCAAATTTATCTGACATACCTCATATTAAATCTAATGTCAAAGAAACACCACAATGGGATTCAGAACAATTTAAGAAATAAATCTATATGAACCATGCCTGATTTGGGCAAAATTTTTATAGATATCCCCATCCCCCACATACATGTTCTGTGGCCAACATCACATTTAAAACTTGTATACCTCTGGGGCACCAAATGCTGTACTCGCTATGCAGTCAGCTGTTCAAGTTGTTTCCAACTTGCGATGAACCTTAGGTGAACCTATCATGGGGTTTTCTTGACAATGTTTATTCTCAGGAGTTTGCCTTTGCCTTCCTCTAAAACTGAGAGAATATGACTTGCTCAAGGTCAGCCAATAGGTTTCCAGGGCCAAGCAGGGATTTGAACCCTACTCTCCCAGAGTTCTAGTCCAGCACTCAAACCACTAACCATGCTGGCTCTTCTAAGTAAATGTAATGAGTAAATGCTCTTTGAACCTACATAGGTTCATTCTTCGCCCTTCTCATGACAGCGTCATTTTTAAATGGCATTGTTGCCCTTCGCATGACAGCATCATTTTTAAATGACATCTTAGACCTAACTGAGTGGACAGCTGTGAGCTAACTGAGGCTCAAATCAGGTAATATGTCTAAGACCCTTTCCGCAACTCACCCATTTTTGGTGCTGAGGTGCGGTGCTCGCATGAGCAGCCTCCAGAGAGAGGCTCTCGTTTCCCTGCTTCTTCGGCTCCGCATGAGCTTCCTGCTCACGCAAGAGCCCTGCCTCTTCCTTTCACAGTGCAGCCTGGGACCTTCCCAGCCAGCACTGGATAGGAAGCGCAACCAGCCCGGCTCCCAAGGCTCTGCACGCAAGGTAAGTGCACACGGGGCCCCGGAGCAATGCGCAACCGCGCAGCATTTTCAGCTTCAGGCCAAAAATGAAAAAATGTGTGCGTGGTCCGTGTCAGGCCCTGGAGCGTCACACAAATGTGAGTGCGTTGTGTAGACCGCTCCTCACATTTGCGCGATGCTCAAGGGGCCCTTTCGCATTGAAAATGCTGTGCGAAAAGGGCCTAACACATATTCAGAAGTGCTCACCCAAACTTTGAATGGTATCTGTTTGTCATAGAACAGGATTCTCTTCACCTCCATATTTTGCATTTAGCATCCTTGTCTTGTAATTGGCCATTGAAAGGTAAGCATGGGCTTAGTTTGCAAGTCTAACTGCTGAGACATTGGGATGATTTTGGAGGAAATACAAGTTTATGGGAGGAAATAAATATTCTCATTAATAACTACTCTGATATCAAAAACTGTCAAGATACGTTGGTGTAGGACAATCAGGCTACTTTATACACAAAGTTTTATACCTCTTCATGACTAGTTCCTAATGACATAACAGTTTAATATGTTCAAGGAAGGATTATGTTTTAAATACGTTTTAAGAGTTTTAACTGTGTTTAATCATTATTTTTAATAACATTGTTGTTTAACTCTTTTTTTAACCTTTGTAAATTAATGTTTTAGCTTGATATTCTTAAATTATTGTAAGCTGCCTTGAATCCCATATTGGGAGAACAGCTGGATACAAATTCAGTAAACAAATATATGCATAAATTCATAAATAATTGCACAAAAATAGGATCCAATACCAGTCCTCATGATATTGGAGGTGGGGAGGTACTACAACCATTTAAATCAAGCTGTAATCTGTCTAAGATGACTTAAAATGAAGGAGACATTTGTTTATTGTTCCTGAGTTACAGCCAAGCAGAGCACCATTGTGCCTTGATTCCAGGAGCTGACGAAACGCCATCTCTCTACACCAGCTGCCATTGCCATGACCTCTGAGGGACAGCACAGCAACCAGGTACACACCATGATGCCTTGATTCTGGTAGCTGAGGAAAGGCTCTCCCTCCATCCCAGCTGCCGACTTCCATGACCTCTGAGAGCAGCCGACATTTGCTGGACTTACTGCCCTTCCGCACTTCCACCCCCTTTTCCTCATATTGAGGATCTTTTTAAATTGTAAGTCTGAGGGCAGGGAATTGTCAAATTAACAGTTTGTAAGCTGCTCTGGGAATGTTTTTGGCTGAAGAGCAGGGTATAAATGCTCTAAACAAACAAACAAATAAAGCAATATCAAATCATAGGGAGCATAACCAAGATTTTAAGGACTGTAGGAAACCCTTCTCATGTATTAGTTGAACAGAAACTACTTGCAGAAGGGATTCATCCTCTCCCTGCATCCTCCAAACTCTAAGTCTGCTCCAGGCGAAGAATCACAAAGGGAAGTCAGAAGTCTACTCATGTTGTATGACTTTGCTTGGAACCCACGAATCTAAAGGACAATATAAGTGTCCACAGTGCACCTCAGCTATTAAACTTTCTTCCTGAACCTTTATTCTCCAGTTGTCCGTAGCAAAAACTGTCCCTTGAAGACTGGAACTGCAACACTGTACAATATTATAAAGTCAAAGACATTATTTGCCTCAGGTTCTTTTTCTCCTTGAGTACCAAGCTGACTCAAAATGGGAGTTGGACTTGGCCTATGAAAGAGTTTCATTCTTGTAGGGGAAACAGCCAGATTAAAAATGGAAGCCCACCTAGTGAGTTGTGAAGTGAGGGTTAGTTACCTTATTTTAAAGAGAAATATATATAACTACCTGTGAGGGTTATGTATCCTTTTATTGATTTTCACACAGCACACATGATGTTTTCGTGTTAGGGCAAGACTAACACTGCACTCTTACACACATATACTTGACCTAAACCATAATGGACACAACTGGTGCACTTGGTTCAGTTTGATATAAATGGGGTTTAAGGCATGACTCTCTTTCACATTTATTTTAATGGACCCTAAGTGTCAATCTTCAATCCTCTTCTCTCTCTCCTGCCTGCCAGAGCCCTATCCTGTTACTCCCTTTTTCCCCCTTGCCTCAGCAGTGCTTCAAGCCAGGCTTTAAACCCCTTCCCAGCGCAGTGACCTTCTCTTCCCACTCTTTTTCCTCCTAATCCTCCTGCTCCTCTTATTCTCCTGTCTTTCTAACAGCACTGTGAAAGAATTTGAAATCTGGCTGAAGCCTCACAGAGTTTTGCTGGTCTGAGAATCTGGGAGGGTGTGAAGCTTTCAATGTGTGCAGGAAAAAAAGTGAGAGATTGCTGTTGTTGGGATGGCAGCTATTTGTTCTAAAAGTGCTACAAGACCCTTTGCTGTTTTCACTGCAGTGAACTATGATGCTGATCCTATAATCACTGGTGCACTAACACTGGAAGTCACCACATTCTTCTGATCCTGTACAACAGTACAAATTAAGATGAAAGAAGTAAAGAAGGAAAGCATATATCTAGAAGCATAAAGATTATTCACTCTCCCACTCCAGCAGCCAGGTTGGTGTATAGCGGCTGCTGTCTTGAGCTGGGCATCAAAGTATGTTCAGATCAAAATGAAATTGGCATAGAGATAGAATCAAAATCTGAAATATTCACATACAATGAAAATTTCGGTCTACCCTTCACAGAAACAAAGAACATATCATCATCACTCTGAAAATTATGAAAATATAGTCCATATTTTCTGTCACTTGTCAGAAATTCCATTTACAATTGTTTAGAAGACAAGAAACTATCTCCAAATTTGTATATAAGTTACTTTGATCATTTTGGGTTACACTTTGAGGACTGCTCTATACTCTCCATTGACTGGAAATAAGCCTGAGCAAAATAACTAGAAAATAAGTATGATTCCTTATACTGATGATAAGGAACAGCAAAACAGGCAGTGTGATAAAATATATACATCTGGGCATCTGGGAAATACCCATGAGAATAGAGGTTTTAGGATTCCAAAATTCTCTGGGAAGATTCAAGAAAAAATGTTTTGTGGTCTATCTTTGAAGAAGGAATGCAGAAAAAGAATTATCCTGGGCACAGTACTGATCAGCTAAAACTATATCACTGCCACTCTAATTTTCCCCTCTTATTGGTGTATGTAATTGGGAGTGAACCTGGAGATGTGTGACCCCATCCTCAGATGCATCCAAGAAGTTCAGTGGACACCACAGCATCACTACAACATGCATCTTCATCAGCTGTACTTTGGTTGTACCTGGAGCAGCATTTCTTGTCAGGATAAAAAGGAGAAAACATGGAAATCAAAAACTACAACTATCCATTTTGGCAAGGAGAAAAAAAGTGTACCATACTCACCATGGTTGGGCCACACTCAGCATCATTTATTATGAAGGTCTTCAAACAGACTTGAAAAGCACAGCAAAAGAGCTTCTGTAAAGCCACTGTGAAGCATCACATCAAAAGCTCAACTTATGCAAATCTCCAAGCTGTGGAATGACAAGATATATTGTCTGCAAGATCCGCTTATTAACATCTCCATATAACTGATTGACACGATATATTGAGTAAAATCCATTGTATGCTCTCAAGCTTTTCTGTATAGGATGCTTTGCAGCTTATGAGCAGCTTTGTGGCAGACAACTAATGAATTATCTGAAGCAAAGAGACCTCATGGAGTCATAAACACAGGGGTTTACAGATTTGTGAACCAGCTGGTAGTTGATATCTGTCATTCACAAAAGACCATGGGTGGCTACCAGGCCCTAAGAGGTGATGTGGATTGAGCTTCTACAGAGGATGCCTCATTTTGCTGAGGCACTGTCCCCTAAGTCAGTAGAAGGTGGGTTACTATGGTTTTTCTTCTCTGTATCTTCCCTTATTCTGAAAGAAAAGGCCAATGCAAGAGTGACTTGCTGTCATGGGCCATTTCCACACTACTGTCTTATAGAGCGATTATTCCACTTTCAACATCCTATGGAATGTTGGAGGGGCCAGCCAGCCCCTCCCCAAATTGCAAACCCCAGGATTCCATAGGATGTTGGAAGTGGAATAATCACACTGTAAGACTGTAGTGCAGAAATGGCCATGCTGTTGGGTGGGCAATAGCAGAGTTACTCCCTCTTGGCATGTGGATGTATCTCACAATATCACACAGTGAAAAAGAGGCAAGAGGAAATATGAGACTTTCATGTTCATGCTCTCACAGCAAGTTACATGAAAATGTAACTTCTTTTAATAAACTCCAGAAGCCTCTGAACTTAGCAGAGCTTGAAATAGTCCTTTTTAAAGTAATTGCTTACATTTACCGTTCAAGGCCCCCAAAGTACTTTCTTATTATGATGGTTGTTATCACATGTAAACACATTTAAGAGGCGAGGCCACTTCCTGTGTAACTAAACAGTTACAGTTACATTGAAAAAGCAGTAAACCTTACATAACATGCCTCAGTTACTGCAAAAAGGAATTACTATTACTGTTATAACTGTTTTTGTAACTAGTTATTTCCAAGGTCTGAAAGAGATCAAATGGATTTTTTTTTCCTAAACTGTTTTGTGATCTCTGGAAGCTCTGGAAGAGAGCAAATGGATTTTTTTTCCTAAACTGCTTTGTGATCTTTTTGTTAAGAAGGCTAGCATGGTGTAGTGGTTTGAGTATTGGCGTACAACCCTGGAGACCAGGGTCCAATTCCCTTCTAGGCCATGGAAACCCACTGGCTGACCTTGGGTATGTCATACATTCTCAAGCCCGGAAAACACTGTGACAGATTCGCCTAAGAGTCACTGTAAGGCACACAACAACAATGCTAGCTTTCTCTTTGTAGCCAAATCCCAGACTAAGTAATGATATGCTAAGAAATCATAGAATCATAGAGTTAGAAGAGACCTCAGGGGCCATCCAGTCCAACCCACTGCTATGCAGGAACCAACATCAAAGCACTCCCAACAGATGGTCATCCAGCCTCTGCTTTAAAACCTCCAAAGAAGGAGACTCCACTACACTCTGAGGCAGCCTATTCCACTGCCGGACAGCTCTGACCATCAAGAAGTTCTTCTTGAGGTTCAGATGGAATCTCCTTTCCTGTAGCTTGAATCCATTGCTCCTTGTCCTAACCCTTTCTGCAACTCACCTTTTTGCAGAGCTGGGGTATGGGGATCGCACGAGCAGCCTCTAGCAAGAGGCTCTTGCATCCCGGTTCCTTCAGCTCCGCAGCTGCTGCCTGCTTGCACGAGAGCCCCTCCTCTTCCTTCCGCAGTGCAACCTGCGCTGGGGCAGGAAGCACAAGTGCTGTGGCTCCAGATCTCCAGATGCATGGCAAGTGCATGCAGGGCCCCAGAGCAATGCGCGATCACACACCATTTTCAGCTCACAGCCGAAAATGAAATAGTGCGTGATTGGCACCTGCCAGGCCCTGGAGTGTCACACAATTGTGAGTGTATCGTGTGAACCACTCCTTGCAGTCGTGCAATGCTCCAGGGGCCCTTTCACATGGCAAATGCTGTGGAGCAGCAGAAAACAAGCCTGCTCCCCCCTCAACATGACATCCCTTCAAATATTTGAACATGGCTATCATGTCCCCTCTTAACCTTCTCTTCTGCAGACTAAACCATCAATAAATTTCTTGCATTTCTTTGGGTTTTCCCTAACACAATATCAGTCCATTTTGACCAGACTTTTACTAAATTAGAAATTGATGCATTAGGAAAAACGGGGTGGGGGGAAACTCATTAACTGTAGCATCCTCCTTTGAGCTATCTCCTAAGCATGGGTGCTACTTTAATTTACAGGGAATTCAGCATAGTTGCTGTCTGTCCGTTGTGTGCTCAGAGCAAGAACCATGACTACTAACGTAGATCAGTCCACTCACATACCATGGAAGCAAATTTTTCATCAAGAACCTTACAGAGAGACAGCCTTCCTTCTCAGTTTACCAACTATAATTGTAATGGTGAGTCTGCCAAAATGGAGTTCATTTGTGGGTGACAATTTACAGTACGCAGCAGTCCCACATAGTGATGAAAATTTTGGCTCAATTTATTCCACCCTGAAAATATAACTCATATAGGCACTTCATCTTTCAGAAATGGACACTATGCAGGAGAAATCAAGATGGATTGTAGCAAGCAGAAGCTAGTTATTCTGATGAAGGATCTTGAGAAATCACAGCCATGAGCAACTGTGAACCTTAGCTTCTTTCTAGCAGGCAACAGTAACAAAGGTAAAGTATTGATTGTTCTCAGATCTAAAGCAGTATGTTTATCTTTGGGTTTTTATTTTAAAAAATCATTTGAAGGGAGCATCAGTGTAGCTTAAATGTATACTATGGAATTTTTATTCAAATTGGGATGTGAGAATTCAACAATACTGTCCTCAGTTGCTTTTGAACCTATCCTATCATCTCTACCATGCTTGCATAAGAATTTATCTAGGCTTCTGACTGCAGCAAGGAGAATAGAATCAGTGAAGTGTGAGAAGAGCAAGAATGAGGATATCATGAGGAATGAGCCATGTCTAAGAGCTTGTCAAGAAAGCTGTGAGGAAAAAAAATGAGTGAACTAGTTATTTTTTTAGGTGATGAGAAAATCTAACAATGTTTCAAGATGACATGGGCATCCCCCAAGGACACGGAGCCAGCAATAAGAAGCCAAGGTTAGAGAGATCCATGGATGGCTTATAGGTTTGCCTTTAACTTCGTGCTGGACTCCAGAAGGAAGGAAGTGTCATTAAGAATTACCTTCTTCTGTTGCTTCTGTGTTATTCCCTCTTAAATTACATAGAATAAGAGCCATATACCAAACCCATATACATCATGTAGCCCAGCATTCCTTAGGGACTCCTCCTCTGCATGTCTGTGTTTTGCATAACAATTGTTTTGCAAAGGAGACATCCACACCTATGGCTATAGAGTATCTGTAAGCTAAATTCTCCCCCTCCAGATGTCTTCCTCATGCATAATTAGGAGAGGAAAAGGAGCACAATCCAATGGGGGACACTAAGGATCTTGAAAAATTCCAAGCAACACTCACTTGCTCACTTTCCATGGTTATCATCCACTTCCTCCCATGTGACTGAGAGATAAAGATGGATTAACTGGGATATCATTTATGTGTATTCTGTGCTCAACATATTCTTCTTAGCTGCAGTCTGCCACTGTTTTATAGTGCTGAATCCAGAGAAGCTGGAGCCAGATGCAGAGAAATCCTTTTAAAAGGAAAGAAAAGCACTCTTATAACATTTGCATTTGATTTGTGGATCATGCTGCCACATAGCTCTGTGATGGTCCATATTACAACTCAGTAGGATCCAGGGTTGTGCCAGTCTTGGCATACATATTTACACTATTGTGGTGGTAATTGCCAGAAGTAAATTCCTAACGTGGAAGTATTCTGCTGGAAGAGAAGTGCTGTTTGTGCATGATGGTGTGTGAATTGCCTAAGTTAAATGGAAAATCTTCACATTGTTGCAAGCTGCTGCCAGGGAATGTCATGGCAAGAAGACATTCCATGTATCTCATCTGAGTCATGTGGCAAGCCCAGTACACCAATCATGTCCTACCACACAGAGGGAAATTTGGGTGTTAACTGAGTAATATTTGAATCATCCCTCAGCTGGAAGATAATGCAGCATCAGTGTTTCATGCATGAGGTGTCCTTAAATCTAATGTGTGGAGAGTTGTTCTTGTTCCCTCTTATGAAAAGGAAAAAGATAGCAGTCATTTCCTTTTGTACAATGAAGTCCCCATGATGAGAGTTTTAGCCTAAGGTTTTGTCATACTCTGATGTGACCTATATAGTCTTGTATGAGTGGAAGTAGATTTGGTTGGTTAGTTGGTTGATTGGTTGGTTGGTTGGTTGGTTGGTTGGTTGGTTGGTTGGTTGACTACATCTATATCCCATCTTTCCTCCAGTGAGCCCAAGGAAGTGTCTGTGCCTCTTCTTATCTTTTCATCACAATGCTGTGGGATAGGTCAGTCTGATTTAGAGTGGCTGATCTAAGCTGTGGCTGGCATTTTTCCATTCAAAAGTAAGCTTTTAGACAGAATTGCTATTATGTTACACTCTTTTGCAAAGTTTCAGCTGTCCTGTGTTTTATGGGCCTATCTACATAGTACGAGGGATCTACTTCTTCATTAAATTTCCTCTCAAAGAAAGCAACAAGTATTTCAGCAATTTTCTTCTTGCTGTAAGAAAGTTTTCAAAAACCATTTCTGCACTACACTGTTATAATGTTATTATTCCACTTTCAACATCTTGTGGAATTCTGGAGTTTGTAGTTTACTGAGGCCAAAGAGCTCTCTGGTTGAGAATTCTTAAGTGCCCCTCCCTAAACTGCAAACCCAAACAGAAAACTAAATAGATGAATGTTTTTCCCAAAGCCTTTCCATCCACAATTAGAAGCAAATTGACTTATATTGAAGAATTAAATGATTTATTTATCTTCCAGTTTCTGATACTGCAACAGCTGTTACCGATCCAGACATCAAAAAAAAAAAAAAGGAAAGAGGGAAGGAAGGAAGGAAGGAAGGAAGGAAGGAAGGAAGGAAGGAAGGAAGGGAAAAAGAGAAAAAGAGAAAAAGAACAAGAACAAGAACAAGGAAAAAAAGGAGAAAGTGTCACCAACATTCACTTTGGGTTTCATAAATGTGGTACCCTGGCAGAGGTTCAAAACAACAATAATTCTTCTAGTCATGAAACTGAAAAAGCTACAATTGTTCATGTTGCTACATGTATGAGTATTTCAGAAGAGAATAAAAATGTAAATATATATATATATATAATATCATGTATCTAAGATTTCCACTATGGTATGGGGATGGAATGGGCCAAATAATTAAATGTCCCGAAGCAGCCTAAATTTTTGTTCTTTGCATATTTCTTGCATGAGTATGTGTGTCTTTATTATTAACCTCACACTTTTCTTTCCATCAGGTGGACTGGATGAGATATTGGGTTTTCAAAAATTCATGCCATTGCCTTCCCAATCAAATTAAAAACAGGGAGAGGGAGAGGAAGGAAAGTAAAATCATGGGTGGGATTTTTCAGCTTCGTTCTCTGGAGGCTATTATTGTAATAATGTCACATAAATGGAAACACCAACTTAAAATTAACTTAAAGTGTAGCATTCTTTTTTCAACTTTCTTCTCCCTATAGAGAATAGTGACAGCCAGCATGGTGCATTGGTTTGCATGTTGATCTATGACTCTGGAGACCCAGGTTCAAATCCATCCTCAGAAATTGAAAACCCCTGGCTAACCTTGGGCAACTCATACTATCTCACCCTCAAAGGAAGGCATAGGCAAACCATAAACAAATCTTGCCAAGAAAACCCACGATAGTTTCTTCTTAGGATCGCTATAAATCATAAACAATTTAGAAACAAGGAAGAATAGTCTTCCCAGGTTTTATCTTTGGAAATTTCACCAAGGTAATAAGAGAAGATATAATCACTTACCTCCTACTATGTTGTATGAGATCCTATATTATGCTTGCATAGTTACGAAGTGGTTGTGCTATGCCATCTTCTGCTGAATACCGACAGTGGCAAATACACAGTTGTTTGCACAACGTGACTGCTTCTTGTCCCATTGTGCAATGTAAAATGTACAGTGTCTTTTTCTGCAATTCTAGTGGTACACTGTGGGCCTTGATGCCACCAAAAATGCATAACTGCATGGTTGTTACCCTGTTGGTTGGTGCCAAACAGACTAAGGCCATTTCCACACTACACTGTGTTATTCCCTTTTCAACATTCTGTGGAATTCTGGGGTTTGTAGTTTACTGAGGCCAAAGATGCCCCTCTCTAAATTGCAAACCCCAGGATTCAATAGGATGTGGAAAGTGGAATAATAGCACTATAACAGTGTAGTGCATAAATGACCTCAACTCATTTAACCAATTCTTCAGTCAATGTGTAGGAAAGTCCATATTTTCAATAGGTCTGCTTTACTCTTGGCCAGCAACAGAGTTAAGACCCATGCAAAATGTTTACAGTTGTGGAATTCTACTTGTGCAACCATGAACTTCATGAATACCTCTGTTGCCCCACTACCAAAAGAGAACAACCACATATGTTCCCTTATACATCTTTATGACACCAGCAGGCTTTTGCAGTAGCATAGGAACACGGGGGTGGGGGTGATTTGCCCCAAGCAGCAATGTTTCCGGGGCGTCCTGGCCCATAGCCACACCTCCATGTGCCCTGGCCACACCCCCATGCAACACAGCCACACCCCTCTCACAGTGGTCACGCCTCTCACACTGTAGCTCTGCCACCTCTCCACACACTCCAAGCTCCACCACTGGGATTTTGGCCACTCTCTTCGAACAGGGCATTGAAAGATTTTGAGCTATGGCTCCTAGAATGTCCCAACCAGCAGTGGGGGCACACCTTGGTATAAGGATATAACTTTACTCTGATTCAGGTGACAGGAACCTCCGACCTGAGACAGGGGCTAATCCAGCACACAACTCCTCAATCCATTAGGCAGAGACAGCTGGAAGCCAGAGGAAGCTCCCTACAGCAGGAAGGGGCAAGGGAGGTGTGTTTGGCCTTTTCCGCACGGGGGAATTAAAAGGGCTCAGTGCGTCCTCTACGGAGGTCATCTGCACCTTAGAGTGGACTAGGTTTGGACTACTTACCAGAGATTCGCACCTTAGTCCGCTCCAAACACCCCCAACTGGTCCTCCAGCGCGCTTTCTAAAGACCAGAAAAAAGAGGTTTCTCATTTTTCCAGCGTGCACCATTGTGTACCTGCTCCCTTGTGCAGATTCACAGGTTCACACCAATGCGAGCCTGTGATCTGCGGAGGGCGGACTTTAGGCATGGCGAGCTTCAGCGGTTGGTCGGGACCCATGACCAACCAGAAGCCGCCATTTTGGAAGCCAGAGCAGTGCAGATCTAAGACCTCGCACTGCTCCGATTCACCCTGGACCAGGCCAAGGAGCCAGAAGATCCGGTGAGAAATGACACGGAGCGATTCCCTCACCTGGTGCAGAAATGGCCTTTGTTTGCTTGTTTGTTTGTTTAATTCATTGATATCCTGCAATTCTCCCAGTAATGGGATTCAAGGAGGCTAACAACAAATTAAGAACAATACAAAATCATTAACAAAGTATTAATATAAGATAGAAAAAACTAACAATTTATAACATTAAAATATTAAATATTTAAAAAATATAATTCATTAAAAGACAATATCCAAACTTTAAAAACAGGATTATTCTACCCACACATTTTTTTAAAAGGCATGTATCAACTACAATGTCAGCAGGAATCTAGTCAGTCTTCACACCACTTAGCACTGAATTCTTCCACTGAAGTTCCCTGGGAAAGCAGTTCAAAAAAATCCTTGACATCGCAGTGCAATATCTTATCACTGGCATTTCCTCCATTCTAATCAAACCCTTTTGTTTATCTTTTTTCCTGTGATGAGTGTGAAGGAGAGGGGGCATCTCTCTCTGCCACTCACTAACACAGTCTGGTAATCATCATTGGCTGAGCTAGCTATGTTCCTCTACTTGAGAAGTGCTCTGTCACTCGAAAGACGAAGGCAGCATCTGGGAGAACCTGAAAAGGATGCGGGGGAGGCATTTTACTCCAGCAGCTGCAGACCATCCAGCAAACTTATCCAAGTACATGCTGATTGGAATAAATTACATTAAAGCTCACTGAATGCTAGCAGAGGTGGGTGGGCTGGGAGGGGAAAGCAAAGTGTTTCCAGTACATCCTGTAGGATCAGATGCCAACCATGGGACAGACAAACTTGCCCAAACGGTTGTCTCCCAATTTTTGATTGCTGAAGCCTAAGCATTAAAGCCTGAGACACAATTTTCAATGCAGTGCTGCATGACAAGTCCTTCATCACACTAACCTCTAAGGGAAAAAAACGGAGACATTTCAGAGATAACCAAGCTGTGGGTATAAATTATTACGCAACCCATATTGTTCTCCCCATATCATCTTCATATATTCATTAATATTAGTAGTATTACTACCAGTAGTAAGAGAGACAGCATGATACAGTGGTTTGAGTGTTCAACTGCAGCCCTGGAAAATGGTGTTTGATTCACTGCTTTGCCAAGGAAACCCACTGGGTGACCTTGGGCACATGACTCACTCTCAGCCCCAGAAAACCCCGTGATAGGCTCATCTAAGTCAGAAACAACTTGAAGACACACCGCCAACAACTATCAGTACTTTCAGTTTGGCCTTTCTCCTTCTCATGGGCAGGGGGGTCCTTTCACTCTACTCCATTATAGCACAATTCCAGATTAACTGTTTAGGATGACATCCTATAGAATCCTGGATTTTGTAGTTTGGTGAAGCACTAGAGTTCTCTGACGAAGGCTGTTTCCACACTAGTCTGTTATAGTGCTGTTATTCCACTTTCAACATCCTATGGAATCCTGGGGTCTGCTGTTTAGGGAGGGGACTCAAAGGTGCAGAAATAGCCCCTGTTTTCCTTTATAGCTAAGGGGAATGTAGAGGAGAGACCAAGGCCATTTCCGTATTACACTGTTATAGTGTATTATTCAATTTTCACCATCCTATGGAATCCTAGGATTTGAAGTTTACAGAGGGGCATTTAGAATTCTCAGCGAGAGAGCTCTTTGACCTCAGTAAACTAGAAACTCCAGAATTCCACAGGATGTTGAAAGTGGAATAATAGCACTATAACAGCATAGTGCAGAAATGGCCCAAGTCTCAAGGTGTTAAAACAAACAATATTATTCTTCCAGTTCACCCAACACATTTAAATTAGAAACATTTAATGGCCCTCTTTAGCGACTGACAAATGATAAAGGAAAGAAAAGGACAATATATAAACAACCAATATTATAACAAGAGACAAGTTACAATTTTCTGTATCAACTATATGTCTTAAAGATGTATATGTCTTACATTAAAAAATGCATGTAAAATGTTTCCATTTTAAAACCACTTTTTAACCCAGCTAAATGTATACAGAAACAAAATACTACTTACAATGCAACTTTAAAACTGCCTGCAGGGATTCCAAAAAGAGTGTTTTCCAGGCACATGCCTGGTAACTGATAGTTTGAGAAGCAGGAATCAGAACATTATACTGTTTCATTAAAAAAAAAAAAAAAAAGGTACCAAGGACATCTTTATCATAACAATTCTACAGCAGACGGAAAGTTAGGGATTATATGAAAACTCAAGTTTTAAAGTAAATGGAAGTACTTTAGATCAGTGATGTAGACTTGAGTCAATTAACTTAGACTCAAATCACACTCCAATGATTCATCTTGGATGTGATTTGGCAATAAATAACACACTAACTTGATTCAACTTGTGATTTGTATCTTTTTAGTGACTGACTTGTTAGCCTTGGTTCAGTAACATTCATCCAGAAACCTTACAACTTTGAAAAACACTTCTATCTCTTTTTGCCTACTGTTCATGTGACAATCAGGCCTTTTTCACATGGCATTTGCCATATGAAGGGGCCTCCAGAGCATTGCACAATTGCAAGGAGCATTTCAGGCGACGTCCTTGCAATTGCGCAATGCTGCCAAGGCCGGCAGGCGCCAATTGCGCACTATTTCATTTTAGGCTTGTAGCCAAAAATGGTGTGCAATCGCGCATCACTCCGGGTCCCCACGCACACTTACCTTGCATGTGGAGCTCCAGAGACGCAGCCCTCATGCTTCCTCCCCCAATGCAGCCTGCGAAAATACCTAGCTGTGCTGCAGAAGGAAGAGGCGAAGCCCTCATAGTGCCTGCCAGCCAGCAGGCAACTCCTGCAGAGCTGAAGCAGCAGGGACATGAGAGCCTCTCGCAAGAGGCTGCTTGCGTGATCCCCGCGCCCCCGCACCAGAAAGAGGTAAGATGCAGAAAGGGCTTCAGTCACAAGCCCAAGCTCAGAGGGGAACAGCAAATGCAGTAGGCAACAGGTTTCAGGAAGGGTTGAGGTCTGCTTGGCAGCCTGTCCCTGCTGCATATCAGAGGAGCCTTCTGAAACTTTTTCTAACAGTGGAAAGCAAGACATGACCCCAGAACACAAGGAAAGATCCTTCCTTCTAAATCTTTTGAAGTTTCAATAATGAGAAGTAAGAAGGATCCTATTCCCTACTTGAGAAACTGGCCCTCAGAATTGAGACTTGAACTTGAAAGTATCTTGCAGGGACTTGAGATGAGAAGGTAGAGTCTTGAGACATGAATTGAGACTTGGAATAAAAGATTTAAATACATCACTCCTTTAGATCTACTTTTGGACCATGGGAACTAACGTACCAGATCTAAGGTATCGAATCCATTTCTTTTTTTTTCTAAGCAGGGCTCTCTCATTCTGGGGAAAAAATTGTCCCTGAAACAAAATATATATAAGAAAAAATAGCTAAAGCTCTGAAAAAACTCTATATGGGAAACACCTTAATAATATCAGGAAGGATCAAGTGTATCTTTGTTTGATCACTTTCTGGTACATGATCACTCCTTTAAGAACTTGCATGTTTGGGTGCTTGAGAAACCTTTTTTCCAAGAATGAGAGGACCCTGCTTTAAAAAGAAATGGATTGGATGTTGAGATTCAGCATGTTATTTCCCCATGGTCTAATTGGAAACTTAGGCCTTTTCCGCACTTTGTTTTTGCAACGGGGCAGAGCATCCTCCAGCAAGAACGTTTGCACTTGGGGGCAGACTGGGTCTGGACTACTTTCTGTAGTTCCAGACTTCAGCCCACTCCAGAACGACCAAAAGTGGTTGCTCGCTGTGCTATTGAAAGACCACTTAAAACAGGTCTTTCAACAGCACAGTGCGCCCCACTCCATGGCTGCGCTCCAGTGTAGATTTGCAGGCTCGCACCAGCATGAGCCTGCAGATCTTCCGGGGGCGGGCTTTAGGCTGGCGAACTTCACCAGTTGGTAGAGAGCCACCACCAACCAGACGCCGCCATTTTCGCCCCCAGAGCAGTGTGTAGCGTGGCCACGCACTGCTCTGGATCAGCCTGGATCCTCTGAGGGAGCAGTCCGGTAAGTAACAGAACAGGGCGTTTTCTTCGTCAAGTACGAAAAAGCCCTTAGAGTCTATCCATCTAATTTAAAACTTGAGTTTTCACATATCTCCTAATTTTCCATCTGCTGAAAAATTGTTATGATAAGGATGTCCTTGATACACACTGAAAAAAAATGAAACAGTTTAATGCTCTGTCTCCCACTTTTCCAACAGTCTTTTCAGAATCCCTGCAGGCAATTTAAAAGTTGCATTGTAAGTTATATTTTGTTTTTGTATAAATTCATCTGGGGTAATAAGTGGTTTTAAAATTGAGATGTTTTGCATGGATTTTTATATAAGATATCTGCACACATAATTCCTATAGCAAATTGTAATTTGTTTCCGGTTATAATTTTTGTTGGTTATGTATTGTCCCTTTTCTTTCCTTTACCTTTGATCAATCCTTGAAGAAGGCCATTACATATTATCAGGCCAAAAAGTTTTGGACTAATTGAAAGAACAAAATCTCCTTTCTAACACCTTGAGGCATCTCTTTTCTACATCTGCTTGCTCACTTGCTTGTTTGTTTGTTTGTTTGGTCTTTGTACCTAGCCAGCTCCACAGAAAATTACTGTATGTTTTTTGCACACACATACGGTTGATGACTACAAGAAATCTATAGAAACTGTAGACAAAGTTACGATTCTGTATGCTATGTCACCAGCATAAATCTGAAGTTATGGGTTAATTAACCACAAAACTGGCTTAAGTGGAGAACCAAACACTTAGCGGCTAAAATTAAATAGAAAATTTTTACAATGCAACTTTACTTGGAAAAGAGGGAGGGTCTTTTAATTGACCCCTTGGAGAGCATTTTACTTTCTGCCCATCACATTGTTGCAAAACCCTCCTAAATAAAGCCAACTTTAAAAAAAAATTGTTATTCTCCTTGTGGCAACCAAAACCCTATATTTACTTCCTTAACAAGAAACTGTGCTTGCTTCTTATCTAGAATTTGAGAGCGTAATTTTATACTTGGTTACTCAGAAGTAAATTCCACAGTGATCAATGAGGTTTATTCCCAGGTAAGTGCACACTGGATCGCTGCCTGAGGTCTACCCCAAGACCTGTTTTCTCCCTGTGAAATATATTAATCCTTTTCTGTAAGGCATCTTCTCCTTTAAAATATAGTTCTGTTCCAGACTTTATTGCATTTAGCCAAAGGCCATTACCATTTGCTAGACATTGTAACAAAAATAATCCATAATAACATACTAAAAATGAAGTGCAGTTTACTTCTCAACCACTTTGGAACTGCAATGGACTGTCTGTACCACAGATACCTTGTCAGTCCTTTAAGATTAATGAGTTAAGAACTTTAAAATCAATAGTAAATAAGCAGAACTCAATGCATTTTCCTTTTTTTTAAAAAAAGTTTAATTCATTGTTGGTGAGCTCAATAGTGTTAGCTAGGGGAAAAAAGTAATACCTGGTTGTATTAATCATTATATTAATCATTGCTGTTTAAAGAAACTATAAGTAGTCTGCACTCCATAGACAAACTTGCCAGTCTGCACATTAGACATCCTGTTCCATGCAAAACTTTGCCAGTCTGTAAACAAGACCACCTATTCAAGGCAAAACAGTTTCAATCTGCAAATGAGACCTCTTGCTCCGTACAAAACCTTGCAGGACTATAAGTAAGAGCTTCTGTTGTTCTGTAAATGATAGCTCCTGTCCCATGTGGAAGCTTGCCAGTCTTTAAACAAGATCTACTATCCCATGCAAAACCTTCCAGGGATGCAAATTACAACTCATTTCACTGCAAAGCCTCCAAAGACATTAAATACCTCCCTATTACCGGTCTTCATCATTCACATGAAGTGATGGACATCTTCCACTGAGATTTGCTGAGGTCTTCTGGAAGTCTTAGAGATAATATCATATCCCCTCAGAAAAATTGTTATGATAAGGATGTCCTTGGTACACATTGGGAATGTACTCAGATGCCTCTCCAGCTCCCTCTTCATTTCAACAGCAACATAATGGGGGAGATACTGCAGAAAAACAGTGGGTCAGGGGTGCTTTGGATATTACAGGTGAAGGAAAAGAATACCAGCCTCTGCAATAACAACAAAATACATGTGCAAACATCTGACTTATGCTTGCATATATCAAGATGAAAGGGTGCCAGCAAGAAGCACAAGAACAACAAAATGGGAAGTCAAATCCTTGAATCATCATCCAAAAATTAGAGGTATATAGGGCTTACTAAGTCAGAGTTGAAAAGTAAAGTTGTTTTCCCTTGTTATTTTTAACACATGAACTGGAACCCACCTGTGTATGTCTTTTTTTTTTTTTTTGTCTTTGTGGAGGTTGGTATTCCCTTCTTCCTTCCTTCCACAAATCCCATTCACCTACAAACATTCTATGACTGGTAAAGGGGGGATCAGAAGCATCTGACTATACTCATCAGCCTCTGGACCCCAGAAGACCTTGGCAAATGATGTTGTCATTTCATACCTGGCTACAGGAACATAGCTGGAGGCTTCTCTGGCTCTTCTTCCCCCCACTGAGCTCTCCACAAGCCATAGAAGGGTCATGGTTTAAGTGTTTAAAAGTAAACTTCAGTGTTTAAAAGTAAATCCAAGAGTGCTGAATGGTGACCTCTAGCATAATTCTGCATCCAGAACTACTACACTGTGTTGTGCGATACAGTGTTCTGGCTAGTGGCAAAGGTGTATTAATGGCAAAAGTGTAGCCTTTTTGTGCAAAACTCCCCATCCCACTGCAGGTGTCAAGCCCCAGGAGGGGTCACTGCTACTGCTGTTTATGAATGAGGAGGAGAGAGAGCAAAGAGGTAATTCAACCAATGTAGCCCTGAGAGGAAGAGATAGAAAGGTGCCCACTTCCCATGAAGACACTTTCATTTCCTTCCTCTTCTGGGCCAGGACCAGCTATTCCTGCAATGGCTGAATTGGCTCCTCACTCTCTTCCTCACTGGTGTGCAACAGCCTGACATCTGCAGGAAGAGGAGGTTTTGGAAAAAGTTCAAAGGGCTAGAGCAGTGGTTCTCAACCTGTGGGTCCCCAGATGTTCGTGGACTTCAGCTCCCAGAGGCCCCAGCCACTATGGTCAATGCTCAGGGCTTCTGGGAGCTGAAGTCCACAAACATCTGGGGACCCACAGGTTGAGAACCACTGGGCTAGAGGATAGCCACTTGTGCCCCATCCAGAAAAGACATATGCATCTGGCTGACATTGAGCTGCACAGGTGGAATGTTGTGGTCCCACTGCTTCATGTAGGATCTCAGCCACTGAGTGCTGAACCAGGTGTGCATTAGAGTTCCATAGTGTATATGTCCATGAGAAATGTGTGCACTGATTGTGCTATGCAGTTCTTGTGATAAATGGCAATGTTGCAGAATCAAATGTGTAAGCGAATACACAAGTGAATCCAACTGAACATGCACCAAAAGGAGTACTAGCACAAGATCAATTTCTTTTCCCAGGCCACAGTTTATATGCTCTAGCAAATCCCAGAGGTTTCAGAAGCACAAACAGATACCTCACAAACTCAACACACAGCATTCCTCTTCAATACTTCCCCCCTGAGCGGTTCCCCATCTGCCAATAGGCTGCTAGCTGAACATTTGTACTGGGCCGTTTGCATTTAAGCAGAAAATGACACTGATTGCCACTAAATATAACGAGTGTCGTATGTATGTTTCATTGGAACTGCAAGCTCAAATTAGCCTGTCAGGATTTCAACATACCCTGATGCAAACCTGTCAAATGATACAATTAGCTCAAGAGAATAAAGAAAAGGCTTGTCAAAGCCATCAGGGCTTTACTCTTGATCAAGTTCTGTCCCTTTGCTCAGTGCCTTTATTAAATCCAAATGCATTTCACGCTTACAGTTAGACCAATGCTTATATTCCTTGCTTCATGCCAACACCATCATTTCCAGCTCTTAAATGCGTTAATTTTAGGAAGGGCAGCATCTTGTTTACAGGGCCCTAAATTTTGGATCAGCAGAAAAATGTTTAACTATACAAGAAATCTTATCAAAGGCTGAACTCTAGTGTTTAGTTGTTTAAAGCAAACTAAGAAGTATTAGGCAATACATGATTTGATACAAATAGTCTTTATACATGGGTTTTCACCCTGGTTACCTCCACATGGAGGGAAAAGTCAATCACACTGCCACTTGCACAGCATGTAAAAGCATTTGTCTATCACAAAACCATGGATGAGGAAGCACAGTATTTCCAGAAGGGAGGGAGGGAGGGAAGGAAGGAAATATCAGTTATGCTATTTCCACTGGATTTTTCAGGAGCTTGTGGTAAGGAGGATTCTGTTCCGTGAAAAGATTTGAAGATTCTACAAAATTCCCAAGTACTAGCTCCTGATAAAACAAATAAATAGGATCTGGGTTCATTGTACCTCATAATGACAGATTACCTACAAAAAGAAAAGATTATCAAGAACATGACTTCATGTTGGTGAAAGTGAGAGATACCAGTGTATCTCACAATCAGTGTAATTAGTATTCATAAGCAGAAAGTGAGCAACAACCAATCCCCTTTCACCACCACACACACTAAAACCAGCAGAGAGATAAAACGGGGTTAGTCTTCTTTGTTTTTTTTAAAAAAATACTCAATATCTCATGGCACACAGTTCTGTAGCATGTGTTCTTCAAATATGGAGGAGAAACAGAGAGGTTACAAACTGGAGGGAGAACAAACTCAGACTGACTGCAGACTAACTGATGAAGGAAGAAAGAGAATGTAGCTAAGACCAGCAAACAGCAAAATAACATGAATACATGTATGCCTAAACTCTTAGAGAGAGATGTAAACTAAAAACTGCTGAGTGCAGGCATGCTTAGATTTCTACCACCAACATGATTTTTCTCTATTCTAACAGTACAAAACGGATCTCGAAAAACTGAAAAAACAAAACAAAACCTTCTCAGTGCTTAACACACCAGAACAGAACAAATACATTTAAAAATACATATAACAGAATCTACTGAAAGTTGTCATCCACATAAAACTATTCTTCATAATCAAGCGTACCTTTATGTTCCATGTTGCCCTTAGTGAGCAGCACACCAAAATTCCATAGATTTCATCCAGAGGTATTGTGAATAAAACTCCACCCACAGTGTGCTCCTGCTAAATCTGGATTTTGACCTTCCATGTGGTTTTATCCCTTCATGGTCAATACTAAGGCATTGTTAGAAGTGTAGTCCAAAACTCCTGAAGTTCCAGTACCTTCTCGCCTCTATAAATTGGAATTTGCCAAGTTCTCCTTTCTCCTATAGCTTCCCCTGCACCTAAAAACAACTGTTTCAGGAAATAGAGGAACCTACGCAATCATATAACAGTTATGCCAGAAAACCATAAAAAATTATCCCCCAGCCCCACGTCCTGCAATGGTAACCTCCACTAAATCTCAATAAAAGCTCTTTCATGCATGGAAGGAAGCTGCTGGATCCAACCTACCAGCTGTGAGCTTCCAACAACCACCTGCCTGGCCAAAAGTATTGGTCTTCTCATCATAAATCTCTGCAAATTCTTGTTCCAAGCAGGGGCTTCCAATGGCAGTGTTCATGGCAGTAGTCATGTCAGAATTCATTAGATAAATGATCTTTAGGCCCAGGTTAACAGGTCAGGCTGACCATGAGGTCATTTTCCCTAGCAGTCTGAACTGACAGGGCAGAATGAAAAACTACAGGGTAAAGGCTGATCAAGCACAGCACATAGGGTAATGTTCCACAGGTCTGGTATTTCCAAGTAACTTCTTCTTGTAGGTACTACACACACAAATGGTATAAAGATTGCTAAATAAAAACTTCAGATGTACACAGTAAGAAACTGAAAGAGCATAACTAATCTCTGAAATTGTTAAATATTAATTAGACAAGAACGGAACATGGAAATGTTTAAAACAAATGTTCTTGCTGGTATTATTAAATGTTAACTTTTATGCATACTAAATCATTTTGTAGCCAGTTAAAATAGCTTTTGTGGTCTAGCAAATGCATAATTAATATATTTTTTCTTGCCATTGATGTTTAATAATTAAATGGTAGGTCTAACATTTTGACAGCAAAAGCAGCAAAGCCTTTTGAAAAAAAATACTGTTTCATGAGGAATGTTATAGAGATTAATCATTTCTATTAAAGCTTTTTTGTTATCATTTATTTTAATATACCAAGTAGCAGCCTGTTTGGATATCTTTACAGTCTGATTGTGGAGTTACGAAGCTTTACTGTTGTTTTATTCATCAAATATGCTTCCTAGATGTGTGGGCAATACAGTTATACAGAATAACTAAATGCTGACAAACTTATTGTCCCAATTTGGTGAACTAGCATTAAACCATGGAAGACACCATTCACCAGTTAATACCACAAGGCAAAAGGCCTTCCATGAACGAGTCATATGAGCTGACTCAGTGCAAAGGAGAGCAAGAGGTTTGCTGACAAGGGCTAAGCCATATCAGAAGAGGGTAAAAAAAAATTACAGGGTCAAACTAGATGATGCATTTAGCACATATTTAGGTGAGATGCTTAAGTAGTGGAAGATGTCTGTTTGTCCTAGCACATGTATCTTGAATTTCACATTCTCTGTTTTTGTGACAGGTCACTGGAAGGTATTCACAGGCTTGATTCGTAGTTCTGCTAAGGCACTTTGTCTCTGAAGAAACTATACTGTGAAAGGGGAAAATATGGTAATCAAAGGGAATATACATTCTGCATAATGTTCAGTTTCAAGCTGAAATGGCTCTTTGTACATGAGGAACAGCAGCCAGGATGCTTCAAGAGCATGGCACTGGAGATGAGAAGAGAAAAAGGGAGTCCAAAGAAATAGGGCCAAATGTATAGTTCTACTGGAGTTTTTTGTTAGGAAACATCTAAACTGAAAGGGCTGATCCAAGACAAGGTGCTGCCCAAGGTAAAGGACAAGGTAGCATCCAGTTCTTTTTCCATGTACAAAAGCTAATTGGACAGGTATTTGAATTTTATTTCAATATTTGTAGTGGAAGTAGCATCTTACCATTGAAATATTGCATTCAGCACTGGCAGTGGGATAGCCCTTAATTGAAGTCTGAGAGAAGAAGCTGTTAATTGTAGTCCAGCTTGCATGGCCAATAAAAATGGCTAGTTTTGCACACTGTATAGCTTGAACGGAAGGTGGGTTCAAGAGAAACAACTGAGGACATGACACTACCCCCAGCCCAGTATCTGCTGTTTTGGGTGATAGCTTCACCCTGATTACTGATACAGTTGGCTCTCCAAACAGAGCAAAACAGAGTGACCTAATAGGTTGTTGTGGGTTTCCCAGGCTTTGAGGCTGTGTTCTATTAGTATTTTCTCCGGACGTTTTGCCTGCATCTGTGGCTGGCATCTTCAGAGGATCTGGTGGCATGGAAGTGAGAGAGAGTATATATACTTATGTCGTTCCCGGGTGGGAGGGAGCAATTGCATGTGTTACACTTGGCCTGTGTGATGGCCTATTGTTAAGTGGGATATCCCCCAGGGTGTATTGTTAGTCAGGGGATATGCATAACAGTGCGTTAAGTACATTAGCAACCCATTGTACTGTTCCCAGTAGAGAGACCTCCAGAATCTGGGTGGTGTTCATTGGCATATTTTTGAGTCTTGATTTTAGTTTTCTTCAGTACTGGTAGCCAAATCTTGTTTAGTTTCCGAGTTTCTTCTTTCCTGTTGAAATTGTCCATGTGTTTATGGATTTCAGTGGCCTCTCTGTGTAGTCTGACATAGTAGTTCTCAGAATGATCCAGAATGTCCACTCTGGGCTGCATCTGATGTGAGCCAGGGAATAAGAACTTGTGGGAGACAGCCAGTACTCAGGACTGAACAGGAAGGAAGGAAGAGTAAGGAAGAGCTGGAGGAAAAAACAGAGTCAGGACTGAGGAGCAAACATGGAATCAGGAGGAAGCATAACCAAAGTACATAGGAGCATGCTAGAATGCAGGAAGACCTAGCTGTTTAAAATTAAGTGGCAAGAAATTGAAGTTAGAATTGAAAATTGCTTCTATATCCACACCCATATCAATATCCATATGCTAATGAATAGCTTGTCCAGTTGGGGAGCCTTTGCTGATGTTAAATAGCTGTCAGTCAAGTCTCTGATAAAAGTACACAACCTGTAAAACTGCCACACAAAGTAGCTTTGAACATTCCCCCTCAAAGAGCTCAAAGCCTGAACAAATTTTCTCCATGTGTTAACAGTGCCATCTGCAGGAAGACCAATTCATGTACCTGAAGGTGCTCTAACAAGTTCCACGCAGGAGAACCAGACTCCCGTTGTGCGTAGCCATTCTTCAGCTTTGCAGTGCTTCACGTTGTGTGCATAAGTCTTACAATAACCCAGGGGGAAGAATTCTGTTTGTATTCATTAACACTTTGCTTGGAATTATTGATGAAAAGTTAGCAAAGAGCAACCAAGCCTTCTAATAATAATGCATTGATTTGGATATCTCCACTGTCTCTGCGTCTCCTCTGAAAGCCAGACCAGAGGTCTCAACACATGACATCTCTACTTCACAAATTTAAAAACTGGAACCGGATGTGTCAATCCAACACATTGCAAATGTGCAATTGTGATCTTCTGGACTGTACACCTTCAGGACATAGGGATCAATTGCCTGTTTGATTATTTCTTCCCTATATAAAACTAAAAATTTCCAGAAATGGAAAGCTGGCAAATCAGAGTTCCAATTTAAACCTCCCAATGATATACTAAAGGTATCTCAATCAACAAAATTTCTGACAAACAAGCTCCTTTCGACAAAGTCTTTTTATGCCTGCAAAGCTCTCCACATTTATTCCTTGTTCCCTGTCTAGCCTCAAAGATTTTTAGCAGCATCAGCATTGGGCAGATGATAGAGCTGGACTGGAGAAATGCAAGACTTACAGTGTTGGGTTTCAGCAATGTTACCTGCTGTAAACAAAGGCTGTGGCTGGAAAAAAAACAGGATTCTATTATTACTGATTCTGTTACAGCCATGTGTGCCTGCATACAACAAATAGGATAAATAGAGGCGGCTTCCTGAACCCCTGAGTTGTGTGAACAGCAAAAAAAAGAGAGAAGAAAGGGAGAGAGTAGATAATCCTGCCTCAGCCGCTCCCTACAACATATTAAGGGAAACGTAGATCTATATGTCTAGTCAACAAAATGAGAACAAAATTAAAATACAGTCTGGAGTAAAGGGAAAAAATCATCTCTGGGTGCATTTAGGAGAAAGCTTTCAAATGATCTCTAGAAGGTTCAATATGTTTTTATTTACTTACACAAGGCTTGCCTGACCTGGATGTTTCACTTCACATAAGTATAATGTTAATTTTGAATAAAGATTTGTGTAAGGAGATAGGTCTTATAGATACCCTAGACCCAAGCAGTGATCAGTTTTAAAGATCAAAAACAGCATTTTGAATTCTGTAGAAATGCGGCCAATGGAGCCATTTCAACAGAGGGGTCACATGATCCCTGTGATCCTGATCACTAGCATCAAATTCGCTATTTAAAAAGTGAGTTCACATATCTGCTTTGATAACAGGGGTATACCTGTACTTCCACATGCAGGGAGCATTCATTTGGTAGCATCCAACCCACATCCTAAATTGATACAATCAGTCTCATAAGGACTTAGCAAATTAGTTTTACTCTTAGAAAAATTGTATTTTTTCCCCAATAAGCACTCAAGGAATAGCCCAAATCTGCAAGTATCAGTATGTCATTACTCTGGTTCAAATTTCATAAAAAGTACAATTTGCCTTCATTTTGTCTCTAAATCTTTTGAAGGCTCACAATACCTGTTTCCTCTGACATGGCTTAAATTACATTGCCACCTAGTGGATGCTTGGAAAGAAGCAGACCTTCCCTAACAATTGAGCATAGCAAGAGCTGTTGTAAGATATGAATAGGATGAAATTGATTCGAAATGCGTTTGTTATACATGGCACATCACAAAATCCAGCACAGGTGTATCAGAACTGACAGAAACTCCATTAAAAACAAGAGCCTCTCAACCTTTTTATTAAGAAGCCCAGCACAGGAATACTGCTTTAGTTTTATTTTCCTCTGATGCAGGTGTTATTAGTTCTAATTTACATCTACTACTATATGAGCTGTCTATCAAGCTTCTGTGGCCTATTGGCTAACAGGGCAATCTAGTGTAGATATGAAGCTCATGGACTTGATAGGACTTCTTTCCTGATAAACCTAAGTCATATGCAGCCCTTGATTTCTAAAATAGGTGATCCCAATAATTAGGTCAGCCTAAAACCCACCATTCCTGAACTGGTTGTTTTTCCTGCAAATCACAGATACTATGAGATTAATTTGGTTTACCAGAGCTAATCCAAAATATTTCATTGCCTCAAGAAAGGCAGCCAATATCACCCAAGGCCACTGAAGTTGTTTTGATGCTGAAGGCAGAAACTCCCTTACTTGGTAGTCAAAATAGAACAGTAACAAGAATAATTAGACTGAACTTGACACTTCAAGTCCAAGCTTTGGCGTAAAGGTGGGGTATAAATGAGGGAATGAAACAGAATAATTTTTGGGCTACCAGTTCATTTCCAGGCACAATCCAAAGTACTGGTGAAGACCTATAAAGCCCTGTATCTAAATTATATGGAAGAGCCTTTTTGGTGGCTATTGCCAGGCTATGGAATGGTCTGTCACAGGAGGCCAGACTGGCCACTTCCCTGCTTGCCTTCCACTGGCAGGTCAATATCTTTTTTTTTAGGCCCCTCCCTAAGCTGCAAACCCCAGTTAAGTTAAAGTTAAAGGTCTTTAATCGAGTCTTCAATTTTTTTTAAAAAAAAATTCTTTTCAAGATTTTCAATTATTTTATGTCATTTTGAAGCTTTGAAATTTTAACATCCTAGTTTATTTGTTTTAAAGGTATTTTTATTAGTTTATTATTTTGTTTTAAAGGTATTTTTATTTTTATTGTTTTAAAGGTATTTTTAATTCATGTACTTTGTTTTAATTCATATTTGAGCCACCTTGTTTTAATTCATATCTGCCATAAGTCAGAAATGACTTTCTTGAAGAGACACAACAACAACAACAGCAACAACAACAACAACAATTGTAATACTAGCTAGATTACAGGAATTATTTTTCACTTTTGCATTTATCTGTACAAATTAGTATATGCAAAAAAAAAAAAAAAAGATGTTCTACTCCAAACTGGAGTAGACATTCACCATCGATTGTTCAACGGTCAAAAAATCTTATTGCTTTAGATATGCATCAACATCATTTTACAGCAATCAGTTTCAAGACAAGGTATTTTTGGTAGCACAGTCACCTTATATTAATATATATACTTAGTCTTTGTTATACTCTATACATTGCCCTTTTTTCTTTTTGTTTCTCTACACCTTTCTCTTTCTTTCTTTTGTAATCATACATGAAAAATACCTTTTCATGAGATGCTGAACAAACCTATTTCCATTAATGAGATCAATGAAGTGATAGAGCGAAATCCAACAAAGCCCCAGGCCCAGATGGCTTAACAGCTAGTTTCTACAATTTAAAGAACAACTTTTGAAGCCCATGCAAGTTATGATGAATTCTGTAATGGGTGCAGGATCACTCCCAAGAAGTTGGATAGAAGCAAATACAACATTGATTCCAAAGAGTGATCTTGTTGCCCCTACATGTAAAGATTTTTGACCTATCTCACTCTTAAATGTGGGCTATAAAATTTTCACTTCTATCTTAGCAAACCATTTGAAGAAGGTATTGCCAGACTTTGTACATGAAGATCAGAGTGGTTTCATTCCAGGTAGACAGATGAGATCTAATCTTCAAACTGTGCTTGATATAATAGAATTCTACGAGTCTCATAATGAAAATAAAGGTGCTTTTATTTTTCTTAATGCAGAGAAGACCTTTGACAATGTAAATTGGTCCTTTCTTATAAAGGTCATTGAAGATATGGAATTTGGTGAGACTTTTACAAATTGGATAAAGGCAATTTATAACGAATAGAAGGCCTGTATAATTATCAATGGTGATTCTTCAGAAAGCATTTCAATCTTGAAAGGAACTCGACAAGGGTACCCATTGTCTCTTTTGTTATTCGTATTGGTGTTGGAGGTTCTGTTAAGGCAACTAAAGAGAGAAGACTCTATCCAAGGATCCAAGATTGGGCAAGATCAATTTAAATATAAGGCCTTTGCAGACGATGTAGTACTTTTGTTAGAAGATCCTCTACCACAAATTGCTAAAGTTAATGAATTTTTAAATAAATTTGGTCAGCTGGTGGGTTTTTAAATCAACAAAGCAAAAACTAAGATCCTTTTGAAAAACGTAAAACCATGTGAGAAAGAATTGATCAAAAGGAAAGCAGGTATTCAGTGTGTCCAGAGAGTGAAATATCTAGGGACAGAACCGACCAATAATAATTATCTGTTTAAGAACAATTGAACAATTACCAAAAGACTTGGTCTCAGATTCAAAAGAAATTGGAAATGTAGACAAAGTTGGATCTTTCCTTGATGGGTAGAATTTCAATGATAAAAATGAGTGTACTCCCCAAAATACTCTTTTTGTTTTTGATGATCCCAGTCGCAGTTCCCAGGAAGTGGCTTCAACAGTGTAAAAAAGATCTCTCTAAATTTATATGGAATGGGAAGAAACCGAGAATGAAATATAAATGGATAACAGATACAAGACATCGAGGAGTCTTTGCAGTGCCAGATTTAGGTCTATACTACAAGGCCACATGCCTAGCCTGGATGAAACCTTGGATCCTGTCAGATAACAGGAAGGTATTGGCATTAGAGGGAGACGACCTCTATTTTGGCTGGCAGGCGTACCTGTGGTACGATAAACTGAAAGTCCAAAAGACCTTTAAAAGCCATGTAATATGCAAGGCACTCCTCACTGTTTGGGAAAAGTACAAGTTTTTTTTCTGTCCCAAAAAGCCATAGTGGATTTCACCGCTGGAGGCGCTTTCTATTAAGGGATTGAGAAGACATGGCAATTGGCTGACTTACAAGGAGCTGTTAAAACAAAGTGGGGATGTTGTTTTATTGAAAGATCAACAACAGTTAAAAAAGGACGGACTCGATGTACAGTGGTTTCTCCATATGCAAATAAGAGAAAGATTTAAGAAAGATTTACAAGCTGAAGGGGTGCAATTAAGACAAACCGAAGTGGAAGACCTTATGCTAAAAGATGAAAAACAGTTGCTTTCAAGGTTGTATAAGAGGTTGTTAACCTATAACTTAGAGGGAGAGACCGTCAAAGATTGTATGATAACTTGGGTCAGAGATTTAAGCCACAATGTCCTTTTGGAAAAACAATATGGTATACTCCAGATCTTATGCCCTCCAAGAAAATGTGCTAAAGATGGTGTATCAGTGGCATTTGACACCCAACAGATTAGCAAAAAAGAATAAGAATATTAACAATCACTGTTGGAAATGTGAAGATCAGATGGGTTCTTTTTATCGTATGTGGTGAGGACATGATAGAGCAAAGAGATTCTGTTATGCCATTCGAGCTAATATGCAAAAAAAAATGAAACTAAAAATTTAATTAGTTCCAGAATTCTTTTTATTGGGAATTTTTGGTGCAGATATCAGTATGGATTTCTGCATCAAAAGATTAGCTTGTCATTTGATTTTGGCAGCCAGACTCATCTATGCCAAATACTGGAAATCAACTTACATCCCCACAGTCGATGAATGATTAGAGAAAGTTATTGAAATTGCACAGATGGATAAAATGACTTATAGATTGGAGAATAAGATGGCTAGTAAGTTCTATAAGGCCTGGGAGTTGTTTGCAGCATTTCTTCAAAACAAGGAAATTCCAACCAATGGTTTTCAGCTTTGAGTATTTAGGAGTGATTATGGGATCCCTTCTTGGATCTAGTCTATTAAAAATTGAAATCTTTAGTTCTATGGGGGAATATGCTACATTTCAGAAATACAGTATATTTTCAAAGTTTAAGTAGAAATGAGACAATTTATTGTTAATATTTGTAATTATAAATTATTGGTGGTACTCCTCAGGTAGTGTAGTAGAGGGAGGTGAAAGAAGGAGAAGAAGTTTTTGATGTGATTGGGGTTTTTTGACAGAATAGCGATGTGAAGGAATACCATTAATATTATGTTTGAAGATAACAAGGATTTATTGTTAAATAATGGTATTGTTATTATATTATTAGAGGTTGACGCAGACGTGTGACAATCAGAACACCAGTTTCTCCCTTTCTTATATGGGGAGGTTTATTTTAAGATATTTTTGAGAATATAATAAGGCTGTATCTCACTCAAGGGGAAAGTTCTCTATGTTCTGGTCTTTAACTATGTAGTATGTAGTATTTGTATTATTGTATATATGTGTATTAATATGTTTGTAGGTGGTTATGTGTAGATTGTGTGTTGTCATGTAGGTTTTTTTTATTCAGTTTTTCAATAAAAATATTTATATATAAAAAAAGAAAAAATCCAATTACATTTTTTTGTAAAAGTATTTGCACATTTTATTCAGATTTTAACTTCTTTTGTTCTTGTTTCTGGACATATATAATTCTTGGGCAATTTCTGCCCTACCTACACTGTTATAGTTTTATTATTCCACTTTCAACATCCTATGGAATCCTGCAGTTTGCAGTTTAGGGAGGGCATTTAGAGTTCTCAGCCGGAGAGCTCTTTGGCCTCAGGAAACTAGAAACCCCCGAATTCCACAGGATGTTGAATGTGCAATAATAGCACTGTAACACTGTAGTGCAGAAATAGCCTTGGGGGCATTGTGTAACTGCCATCCTAACAAACAAAGCACAGGAAGGTCTCTTACCTGAATAAACTGTCTTGAAAATGAGGAACATATAGTACAAAAAAACTGATGGATGAAGAATCTGTGTAATAAATATATATAATAAATACAAGATACAACAATATATCCTATAATTAAAATGTAACCTCTGTAGAATAGATGAAAAACCTAAGGATGTCAGACAAACTGCAAATACATATACATGATGTGAAAAGCAAATTAGAAATCAAATATAGCTATGTCCTCAAATAGTGAACAAAAATATAACAAACAATAATCATTGGTGCGTGTAGTTCTCCCAGTGAGGAATTTATAAAAAGTCCAATTGGAACAATTCCAAATAGAAAGAAGTGTAGTAAGTTCAAAAATAGCAGATTGATAATTAATTAATGATGATACAACTACTCAAGAAAATCTGAAATAATTTTCAATCCAGTCTTCCCCAGCTAGTTCTTTCATATATTAATCATACACACTTGACTCAGTAGTCCTCACTCGGAGATACAGCAACTTTAACTCTTATACAAACAAACACCAATACAGATAACAGAATCTATACCATTACTTAATTATACTTATAAGACCTCAACAAGATTTTGTCAGGATAGCTTTGCTCTCTCTGCCATGCCATGTAATGCCATGTAGTACCATGTAGTGCTTTGATGTTTAGAAAAGTTTGGAAGGGGGATGATGGAACTGAGGCAGAAACTGTATGTTAGGAATGAGGGGATTTTGTTTTAATGAGCTCTGTTAAGAGGGAATAGATGCAACTGCAAGGCCATGCAGTTGGCTGGTGGGAGGAAAGTCTGGGAAAAGTTATTTTAATTAGATGTCAAATAGGATGCTTGTGTGCACAAACTTGTAATGTTACAGCTTATAAGATACTTCAAATCCAACAGTTCTTTCATTTTGGCAATAACTGGAATGTGCTGTTGTTACTTCCCTGTTCCTGAATAAAGCTTTTGAAAACCTCCAACTCTAATTACTGGAACTAGGAGCTAGCCAGTACATGACAAATATGAAGAATACAGAGCAATTTTCATCCAACAATAACATCACACACCTTTTTTGGGGGGAGGCCACTGGAGCTTCCCAGGGCATACCTAAACCCTAAACTCCATTAAAAAAAAAAAAGCCGATTTTTTATCAGCCTCCAAAATATAAAAAGATGGTCAAAATCTCTATGAAACACACAAGTTTCGTTCTCCTTATCCTCTCCACACCCCCAGAGCCCGCTACTGTCCTGAAAAAAGGACTGAAAACAGCACAAGCCAAAACCAGAAGTGATATCATGTCACTTCCGGTGTAGGAGTGGCAGGGTGAAAAATATCCCCCCACAGCTTTTGTAGTTGTTCACCCTTGTTGCATACTTTTCTCAGCAGCTCTTACTCCATAGCCATGACAATCTGGGGTACCAGGAGGGAAAGCAAAGTTCAGTCATAGGCCCATCAACTGGAATGCTTTCCTGTGTGGTTAGTTTGAGACTGGGAAGCCTCAGAATAACCTGAAGGAACAAGGGAGATATAGCCTCCCCTGATCCTTTTCTTCCTTGCTTCAGTCTGTCAGACACAGAATCAGCAGCCAATTTTGCAGCAAGCAGTGTGAGCCTGAGTATATTTTCTACAGCTTCCTATGCCAGGCCTGTGTATTGCTGAAACCAAGAAAAGAGAGCCATTCTCATCTGGATTTTGAGCAGTTAAGAGTCACCAGAATTTTTGAGCAGTTCTCTAGTCAATGTCATTTTTATTTCTGCCACTTCATTCTACATCTTGTTATATTTTCAAGCTTGTATTTATCTATCATATATTGCATTTTTATCCCTTGTTTTCCCTGGAGAGTGACATGGTGTGCATGGTTTCCTCTTCCCTCCCCTTTTATTCTCACAACAGCCCTGTGAGGTAGATTACTTGAAGAATCAGTGGTGAGCCGAGGTTGTTCGAAGATCCTCATGTCTGAATGGCCATCTGAGCCACATCTCCTAGATCATTATGCAAACCACTACATCACACTGACTTTCTGCCATTCACCTTCCCTGCATTGCCAGTTGCTATTCTTGATTCCACTCCACCTCCTCCAAAATTATAAAAAGGTATATAATTACAATAGGACAAAATATAAGTATTAGAGTCTGACTTGCATCACTTATTACAAATCTGGAGTCATTTGGTTTACAGAATACAAAAAGAGGCATCAATAGTATTGATTCTGTTGATCAGCTTATTTTTAAACATACAGAACAGGCATGCCAATATATCATTCTGGATTTGACACAGCCCATGCTAAGCATGTTTAAATCCTATTGATCTCAAGGACAAAGTAAATAATGTTCTGAAATCACTCTCCCACTGAAATCAAGAGGACCTGAAAGTGCTATATGTTGTCTGGATCATGCCTTCAGTTACTACAATACTTTGTTACTGAACAGTTTACTGGCTGGCCACTCCTTTTCTTATGCATACTGTTGATTAATAACCTAGGATGGTCTGTTGATGTATCTTTAGGAACGATAAGAAGTACATATTTCTTGGGTCTTAGGTTTTGCAGTTTGAAGGAAGTGATCCTCTCCCAGGTCAAGAGGAGAAGTTAATTATGAGATGCAGGCAGCAGTATAATAGAGGGGGAATCACACGCAGGGCAGCTCTGAGATATCTTTCAGAGGTCTGCTGTGTCATCTTATAGAGCCAGAATAATTGCTATGTCAAGTAAGTGAATGGATATTGAGGTTCTCAGATTTTATTATTGCTTCTGAGAACTTAGGACAGAAGACAACACACAAAATAATGATGATGATGCAGAGGCTGGAAATTCCTTCTGTTTTCTTTCATAGGGTTTTTGCTTGGGATTGCACAGTTATCCAGATGCAGCTTTATGACCAACATTAAGGGGCGTTTCTCTTCTGGCAACCACCAGGAGCAGAAATTCATATTTAAACAAGTTATAAGACCTTCTCCCCCTGCCCCACTACTGTTTAACATTTTAAAAGGCTGAAAAACCGAAGTAGACTTCCAACCACTTTGAGTGAATATCTTGAATGCCTCCTTCCACAATTTACAGGTTATGTGTATTTATGTCAACAAAAGAACTCCCCCATCCAAAAATCCTTCCTTCTCCTTAGCTCCCTGTTTCTTCAACCTTTTCCCTCTTGCCACACTCCAAAAGAAGATATTGACACTATGACTGAAATATGTTAGGTTTTCAGCTTTTTAAAGATGTCAGTTTAGGATCATCATCATCATCACAACCACCTTCTCTCCCTAGTGCTTAGTAGTAGTAATTGTTGTTGTTTTTGTTGGGACATTTTTGCCATATAAATGCAAAAGAGGGGAAAGAATGAGGTTGAGCTTGTGGAAAAATTAAATGATGGTTGTTTTTCTGCTCAAAGCAGAAACCTTTCTATGTTTGACTACAGTTCCTGTATGTTATTACAAGTAGTGCTTGTAGAAGTGTTTTTTAAAAAGCTTGGGATTTTCTTTTCCTCTGTTCAATGTGAAGCTTGGAAAACTTAATTTCCAACCAGAAAATAATCATTTTTCATTTGTTAGCCTTTGTGTTTTTTATTTGAATAACATGTTCTGAACAACTGGGGTTGATACTTAAGGATTAATGATACCAGCAGGGCCTGTCTCTATGGTATCACAAAGGAGTCTTCTTTAGGTCTCAGGTTTGGAACCTGAAATTTCAGGGGCTAGATGCTTCTGAAATGGTATCCTGCCCAGCAACTGTGTGAACCTGGGCATTGATGAGCACACAAAGGAAGTCAGCATATAGGTATCGTTTTCCTACCTAAAGATGTGATCAGAGGAAATAATCAGTCAAAATTAAGCAAGTTAGAGGACTGTGAAAATAACTTTGGATAGAGTTTGGGAGGAAGATGCACCTGCCAGAGGAAATCAGCAGCCGTTTCCTCCAGAATGGATAACAGTAGCTTCTGCTTGTGAAACAGGCTATTATATCCAAACCAGAAAGTAGGAATTCTTTTCTTTTAAAAGGATAGATACAGTGAAAGTAAGAACGAGTGTTTTGTGATTGAATATATGTAGGGAAGCAGTTCTAGAGAACACCAGAACAGCACTGAAGCCTAAGATAGCTGCCCTTCAAACACCGGTTGCAATATTTGCTTATCTTATACCAATGTTACCTTGCTTTCCATCAGTTCAGGGACTGGCACATAATCCTTCCTTTCTGTACCCACAACAGCCTTTGCTGTAGCACTTTTGTCCCTTGTAAGACTTTCCAAGGAGTTTCTGTTCCTTCTGTTCTTAGACCACAGCCATATTTCTTTGGCGCAAAATCTCCCAAATTAGAAGTCAGATAACTAAAGCATAGTACCCTTAATACATCCAAGTATATAACAATACAGATATAATTGCTGAACATAACCAAATATAGAAAAATACTTACTAAGCAGAGTCAGCACAGGTTAGTACTTGGATAGGAGACTGCCAGCAAATATCAGATGCTGTAAGCTAAGTTTCAAAGGAAGAAAATGACAAAATGACCTCTGAGTTTTCCTTGCCTAGGAAAACCCTATGAAGTTCATGGAGTTATCATAAGTCAAAACATAAATTGAACGCATGCACACACTTTATAATTTCATATTCCACATACAAGATTGTTGTTGTTGTGTTTCTTCAAGTCATTTCTGACTTATGGTGACCCTAAGGTTAATCTATCAGGGGATTTTCTGGGACTGAGAGTGTGTGACATGCCCAAGGTTAGCCAGTGGGTCTCCATGGCCAAGAGGGGAAATGAATCCTGGTCTCCATGGTCATTGTCCAATTCTCAAATCACTATACCATGCTGGCTCTACATACAAGATATCCCTGGTTAAATAAAATAGTAGAATACAACAAAAGGGTAGCCCTATAAGTAGAAACAAACCAAATTCCAACAGGTGCGGGAGACCATTGATTAGCCCATCTGGTATGAATGCTATCACACTGCAAATAATTAGTTCTTCATTTAAGTCAGCTACACTTTGGCATCTTAGGAATCACTTAAGTCATCATTTTGAAGCCGGCTGTCTAAGAAACTGAAATATCATAAGGGAGGTACTGGTACCACTCTACTCTGCTTTGGTTAGACCTCATCTTGAATACTGTGTCCAGTTCTGGGCACCCCAATTCAAGAAGGACATGGTCAAGCTGCAGCAAGTCCAGAGAAGGGCGACCAAAATGGTGAGAGGCCTGGAAGACATGCCCTATGAGGATAGACTTAGAGAGCTGGGTATGTTTAGTCTGCAGAAGAGAAGGTTAAGAGGGGACATGATAGCTATGTTTAAATATTTGAAGGGATGCCATGTAGATGAAGGAGAGGGCTTGTTTTCTGCTGCTCCAGAGACCAAGACAAGGAGCAATGGATTCAAGCTGCAGGAAAGGAGATTCTACCTGAACCTCAGGAAGAACTTCCTGACAGTCAGGGCTGTCTGGCAGTGCAATATGCTGCCTCGGAGTGTAGTGGAGTCTCCTTCCTTGGAGGTTTTTAAGCAGAGGCTAGATGGCCATCTGTCGGGAATGCTTTGAGGGTGTTCCTGCATAGCAGGGGATTGGACTGGATGGTCCGTGTGGTCTCTTCCAACTCTACATTTCTATGATTCTATGATTAATAAATGGATCTTCTTTCCTTTTTAGATTTCTAAAACAGTCTTAAATTTATCACAAACAAAAACATAACAGTGCAGTAGTTCTGGGATATAAAACTTTCCACAGACCAGTCAATAGATTGTTGTTGTTGTTGTTGTTGTTGTATCTAACAAAGACCAGCATGCACAAATCTAATTCTATGGAAACTTGGGAATCAATACTGGAAGATCGGCCAGTGTGACGTCTTAATTACACAGTCAACATGTAGGTCAATAAATTTTATGTGTGACATTTAATAACATTCTAGGGAATAAAGCCTAGGCCTGTTTTTATAAAACGAATGCATCTCTTACAATCAATTTTTTTCTTACTGCGATAGTCAAAGCTTTCAACAGATTCCTATGGATTTAATCATCTCTGAAGTAGAAAATGGTTCACATACTATATCTTCAGCCTGCTAATTCTTTTGTTTCTAAAAAAAGAAATAATTAAACTTTACAGTTATCTATGGCAACTCAGAACCCAGTTCATAATAAATACCCTTCAGATATGGTGGTAACTGTTCTATCAAAAGTACAACTAGCAGTCAGTATCACTATGGCTTTACAAATATATATATATATCTCACTCTCTTAAAACATGATATATGGTTACATGTGGGGAGGGAGGGAGGGAGGGAGAAAGAAAGAGAATCATTCAGCGATCACTCAACAAGCACTCAATACAGAGGTTCTAAGCTGTTTCATCATTCATTTTCCATATCAGCGTTTCCTTCCTAGAAATGCAAATAGTGAAGGTTCACTAAAGAAGACTCAGAATGTAATTCATCTAGCTCAAAAGAGTCATCTTGGCCATCAGGTGTCAAGAAGTCCTTCACCAAGCTCCACAGAAATCTAAAAGTAAATTAAACAAAAACAAAAAGCAAGAGCACCATTAGTGAAATAAGAACATATAGTGGAAATCTATTGATGCAAATATTTAGCTTTAGACGGAAACTCCATAAACTTTTTTCCCCAGGGGTTCTCCAGAAGGGTGACATCGTCATGGAGAATGTAGTTATAGTGACATAGCCAGATTCTTTTCTGAAGTCCTCTGCTCCCTACCAGCCACTAAATAGCTATGGAGAGTGAGCACAAGAACAAGCTGAGTCCTGTGGGAGAGGACTGGGAAGAAGTAATGTACTTCTTCCTGGACATAACTTTATGCTATGTCTCATGATACAGGACCTCATCCAAGGTGTTCTATGCAACTGTTTGGACATTTAGACTGATATCAGGCATTTTCCCTGACAAAGAGAGAGTCTCAAAACAGACTAGGATGTGTTTCCTAGTCCCTAGTAATACTGATGTGGCTGTCCCTTTTTGCCTTAGATTTGCCAAATGGGAGACTGCCTTATCAAGATTAATGCTAACTAGCTGCACATTGTCATTAGCAGCTTATTTCTTACCAGGCGCTTTTATGCAATGTCCTTACATTTGGTCCCATATGCCATTGGGTAGGAGATTACATGAGACCCAGATGAAAATTGCTTTAGCCTTTCCAAATGAAGATGGAAGTATATGGTAGTAATACTAGCAGTGGCAATAGAATTAGAATTCCAGCTTGTATTTGTGTTTAGGGAGCTAATGAATGATTAGTCCTGAGTGTTCCTTCCACCTCTACAATCTCAATCTACCTTTACCTTAATTTAAAATAGGCATTTACAAATGACTTACTACACCGAAGTATGAGTGGAGCTGTGCATTCAAATGAGCACTGGTTTCCTCTGGGCTGCCTTCTGTCCCCCATGCTATATCTACATTAAACCTCTGGCACAGGTCATCTAGTGGTTTGGGCATTAGAGCCAGCAATATGTTAATGACACCCAACTCTATTTCTCTTTTCCACCTAACTCCAAAGAAGCTGTTTCACTTCTAAACCAGTGTTTGGCACCTGCAATGGATTGTATGAGGGCAAGCAAATTGAAATTCAGTCCAGACAACATAGAGATGTTCCTGGTCAGTTCAAAGGCTGATCAGGGAATAGAGAAACAGCTTGTGCTGCACAGAGTTACAATACCCTTGAAGATACAAGGTGTACTCCTGGATTCAGTCTTGAACCTGGAGGCCCAGGTTTTTGTGGTGGTCAGGTATATTTTTGCATGCTTAAGGCTAGTGTGCTAACTGTGCCTATTCCTGGAAATCCTTGTTCTGGCCCTGGTGACACGTGTCTTGGTCGCATCCTGTTTAGAATACTGTGACACACTCTACATAGAGCTGCCTTTAAAGGGTGTTCAGAAACTTCAGTTTGTGTACAGACCTGCAGCTAGAGTGTTAAAATGGGGCTCGTTACAGGGCTCATGCAACTTCCCTGCTCCCACAGCTCCAGTGGCTGCTGGTCTGTTTCCTAGCAGAGTTCAGAGTCTTGGCTATGATCTATAAAGCTCTATCAATCTTAAGTAAGGGCCATCTGACAGACTGTATCTCTCCATCTTGGACAAGAGAGCTCTTCCCTCAGTCCCACCAGCTTCACAGGTACAGCTGGTGGAAATATGAGAGAAGGCCTTCTAGGGGACTACTCTCAGACTTTGGAACTTCCTTCCTAAGGAGACTAGAATGGCCTCCTCCTTGCTGTCCTTCCATTTCAGTCAAAGATTTTGTCATTCAGACAGGCTTACAAAACTGATGGGTTTTAAGGAAAGGGCTCTAAGTGGGTGTTGTATTGCTTAAAACTGCAATGTTCTAACTCTCATAATTCTTTTTAAAGTATACATTTTAAACATATAGAGTCAGTGTGGTGCAGTGGTTGGACTATGCATTGGACTATGACTCTGGAGACCAGGATTCAAATCCCCACTCAGCCATGGAAACCCACTGGGTGACCTTAGGCAAGTGACACTTTCTCAGACCCAGAAAATCCCGTGATAGGTTTGATAAGTCAGAAACAACTTGAAGCTACATAACCCCAGTTGAAAGCTTAAATTGTTTTGATATGGTTAGTAATTTAATACTATTTTAATACAGACTTTTTATATGCTTTTAATATGGTGTAAACATTTTAATTTGTGAGATGTCCTGAGTCCCAATCTTGGGGAAAAAAGAAAAGAAAGGCAGAATAATGAAGTGGGTGAGAAGAATTAAAAGCTCTGTGCTATGGCCACACCATAGCCATATTTGTCTGCATATCTGGAAAAATTTCTGATTGACATCTCCACAAGTGATACCATCATAGAAACCTCATTACGCACATAAATCTTCAGAAGTTTGTGAAGCTGTATTCTGTGGGTTAAATCCAATTGTTAATCCCCACAAGAGTAGACTTATTAAATCAACAGGTAAATCCCATTAATTCAATGGGACTATTCTAGTTGGAACTAAAAAAAAAATTAACCTACTTTTATACTTGGTGTTAATGTACTCCCAGTTTTCTGCAGTTTTTAATTTAAAAGTTTCATTATAAAATTGCTTTTTTTATTATTATACTTATATGTTGTCCACTGGTCTGGGTGGATCTGGTCCAGAGAGGCAGCTTATGATGATTTAAATCAAATAAAGTTTAAACAAATAAAATACAGCAAGGAAGCTTAAGAAGAGATGTTTGAGTCTAAGGGGGTAATCTGTGTGCTGGTAAATATTGACTCATGTAGACATGGGCCACATATTTTGCCTTCAGGTCAACAGACAACATCACAACACCCGAGAAGTTGCTACTTTGGGGACTGAAGAGTTGCATTATTAATCTGTGCCTTGCTGATAATTAATGCCATTTAAATGAGCTCATGAGCACCAAGGGCGAAAAGATGATACAGCTCTGACTTCTCACAATTAGACACCCTCCTTCAATTATATGCCTTCAAGACAGACTTTGATTCTCCTGCTTCTCACAGTCTTCCAAATTCCCTAATCTATAATGGAAAAGAGTTACACCAGCTCCCAAACTGAGAATAATAAAGGGAGGGCAAGATTTGGAAGCACCCTCATTTATAAACTGTCTTATTATGCAAATATCCCCAAGGCACATCACAGTTTTCAAAGAATTTAAATGTGCACTTTACTAGGAGCAAAACTGAAAACAGTCTTAAAAGTTTAGCACATTAAAAAATGTTTAGTGAGGGCATTTCTTTAACTGTCTCAAGGCTAATTACTTTTAATAATTAACAGCCTATAAATGAGACTAATTAACCTTGTATTTCAGTATTATCAGCTGCTAATTACCTTAATATTTTATTTCTAATAACCTCTAAGATGGCTGTATTTTAATGGTTTTAAAATACCACTGCTGAATTGTTACTTCTGCTGTAATGATTTTCACTGTACTAGCAAGGATGGTGTTCCTCCTGCCTTTTAAGTTTCCTTCTTCTGATGTCATCAGGACTGGACAATTTTGGCACTGTGATGCTGAACTACAGCTCCTGCTTCTCTTCTGCCTTCCAAAATTCTATCCGTAACTGAGCAAAAAATAACTCTGGCAAGCAGATTAACAAGAGATCCCACTATCAATGTTCTCTTGGCGATGACAAATGATTCAGAGCTCTCAATGCTCAATCAAAAGCCCTCTCACACCTAGCTGTGGCAGAGAGAGAACTACCAGTGGGATGACTCACACCTAAAGAGAAGTGAAGGTTGTGTAGTCTTTCAGAAAGTCAACATTATTACAGATGGTTACACACAGTGACTCTTTGTAATCACGTGTGCTTCTCACAATACTGCTGGGGGCAGGGGCTAGAACTTCAATGGGTACAGCCAATTTTTCCTCAAAATGCTTAAGTGACTTTGTCCAGAAACCAAGGTACAACTACATTACATTAAACCAGGGGTGGTCAGAGTGAAGCCTACAGACCACATATGGCCCTTAGACCTCTCTTTTTTGGTCTCAAAAGTTTTCCATCATTTCTCCAAAGCCCCTCAACCTTGCAATTTTTTTTAAGTGGAACTTTCCCCCCAAATCCATGCAGAAACGCCCCTAGATGCATGAAAACATGCAAAAAAACCACTCTGTTTTCCTTTGCATTCCCCTCACACTACTGACAGGAAGTGCTGCGATGTCACTTCCTGTCACCATTTCAAGAAAGATTGCATTGATAAAATGAAGTATTCAGAATTGCTGTGGAGGGGTGAAGCCCAGGAGGGGGAGCATTGGCTCCTTGGCCCCATGCAGTTGCCCACCCCTGCATTTAAATGGTTATTTTAACAAAACCCACCCCCACTCTTTCTAAAGTGTCAATGTCACTTTTTAGTTATAGGGTGTGGCCCCATGAAACACTGGAAGAGAAATAATATCACATGGTTCAAATCCAAATGGCTGCTGAGGGGATAATAAGGAAGAAAATGTATTTTCCAGGACAGATTAATGGTGGCTTGTAGCATTTAGAATTCAGTCCACTTACTTTTGAGAAATACTTCAAAGTAATAAGTTACATGTAACATAGCTATGCACAACTGGTTATTTGAGGGGGGTAATAAGAGTTGCATTTCAAAGACAATACAGGAAGTCAGAGTGGAATTACTCTGTTGGTGATTAATGGTTTCTAGTTATTCTCAAAAGATATCTCATAGTGGCATATTGATAGGGTAGGATGGCCCCTCTACTGCTGGGTTTTTAAACTGCCTTTTAACATTTTTAATGTTTAATGTAGCATTTTGTAAGTTTGAAGGATACTGTACTTGTTTTAATTTGTAAGCTGCCTTGAGTCTCATTTTGGGAAACCATCTTATCTTATGTCCCCACTAACTATGTTTGTGAAAGTGGTGGAACTAGAGAAGGGTCTCCCCAGGAGATCGCAAAATGTTGGCAGGCTCATATGTGAAGATATGATCTTTCAAGTACCATGGATCTGAGTAGAACAGGGGTTTGTAGATCAAAACCAACACTTTAAACTGTAGCCAGCAACAGACGGGCAGCCAGGGGAGCTGTTGCAACAAGGGAGGTGTATGCTCCCTGTAGCTAAAGGCAGTTAACAATATGGCTGTTGCTCTTGGGATAGAAGCACTTTTCAAAGGCAGTCCCATGTAAATGTATTAAAATTCAGGAAAGTACCCAGGTTGCAAACCTACATCTTAAGGAGGAATGCAACCCCATCTACCACTGGCTGAATCCTTATTTCCTGATCAGCTTTTTGACTGACCAAAAGCACCTCTATCTTCTCTGAATTAAGTTTCAATTTGTTTGTCCTCATCCAATCTGTTACTGACCACAAACACTGGTTTGCATGGAATTGTTTTCCTGGAGTTGGGTGAAAAGGAGAAATAGAGCTAGTTGTCATTAGCAAACTGGTAGCACTGGACTCCAGATCTCTAGATAACCTCTTCCAGTAGTTCATATGTTAAATAGTGGGTGGGTGGGGGAAGCCTTGAGGGATTTGACAGGCTAGCAATCAAGAAGTCTAACAGGAGTTCTCTGAACATCAACTGCTGGCCTTGCCCCATCAACAACAAATCAGGCCTCTGTATAACAATGCTTCCAAACCCCATTACAGCAATGCAGCTTAGAAAGATACCAGAAATCTGCTAAGAAGCCCAACAGAACAGTGACACACTATCGCTGGACAGTCTCTGTCCCATAACCAAGCCTGAAACCAGACAGAAGTTGCTGAGTTCTTGTGTGTTTTTTTTCACAGTAAAAACCAACAGTGTAATTCTATGCACATCTACTCAAAGCAAATCCCATTGGAATCTTAAGAGACTCTCTCCTACATAGGTCTGTTGAAGGAAGTGCACTTTTGACATGTTAAGGATCACATTTATTCCTGCTACATAGTTTCACAGTCAAGTCCTGTTGCTAGGTGCCAGGGCTGGGTCTGACTTGTGGTGAACCTCCCTATGTGGTATCATGACACTGAGACTCACCGCTGGGATTCAGTGCCAAACTTCTTGCTCTTTAGTGTAGTTGTGATAGTGCCTTCAACATCCTACAAAACAGACAATGAGAAAGATCTTAAGAATCTAGTCCCTTTGCTCAAAACAAGAAGAACTGAGATTTTCCATGGTCTATTGCAAATATTTCAAAAAGGCAATGTGATTTAGTAGTTTGAGTGTTGAATTAGGATTCTGGGAGACTGGAGCCCTTTCTGCACCTTACCTTTTTCCGGTGCTGGGGTGCAGGGATTGTGTGAGCAGCCTCCGGCGAGAGGCTCTCACGTCTTTGCTGCTTCAGCTCCACATGAGCTGCCTGCTCCCACGAGAGCCCCACCTCTTCCTTCCACAGTGCAGCCTGGGACTTTCCCAGGCTGCGCTGGGGCAGGAAGCATGACCGGCATGGCTCCAGAGGCTCCACACACCAGGTAAGTGCACATGGGGCCCGGGAGCAATGCTCGATCATGCACCATTTTTGGCTTCCAGCTGAAAATGAAAAGGTGTGCGATCGGCGCCTGGCAGCCCCTAGAGCATTGAGCAATTGTGAGTGCGTCAAGCAGATCGCTCCTCACAACCACGTGACGCTCCAGGCGCCCTTTCACATGGCAAATGCCATGTGGAAAGGGCCTGGGATTCAAATCTGAATGTAAACACACTGGATAACTTTGAGCAAGTCATACTTTCTCAGCCTTAAAAGAAGGCAATGCCAAACTTTCTTAAAACTTTAGGAAAAGGAAATTGCTCTACTAATGTTTTTCTGAGTGAACTTACCCTTATTTGTTTCTTCAAAAATTTGTTAGATGCCTGGAGTTTTGATGCCTCACCCTGCCAAAAGCATTAACACATGAGATTTTAGCATGTCTTGCTCAATATAGTACAATATAGCATGTTTGGTGAATAGAATGGTGTTTCCAAAAATAATAATAATTAAAAAAACTTACTTTATTTGCAGTATTGGTGCTTTATAGACACATACATTCACAGAGATATGTAGATACAGACATATAAATACTTATACATATGGATACCCCTTTATGTGTACACATGCTTTCAAATCACCACAAGGCTCTTTCCCCAAGGCTTTAGAGCTCTTCCTTTGCCTGCAATTCCCTAGACTCGTTCTGTAAAAACAAACACCTTAAAGGGTGTTTGAGTGTTAATAGCATCTTGGAAAAAAAGTAAGGAAAATATTGAGGGTCATTCTTAAAAGACAGATGACATGCCAAGATTCAGTCATCAAGATGAGTCCATTAAGAACTGTAAAAACAAAATACCAGTTCCTGCTGAGTTTTCTTTAGTGACGTCCACAATTACTGACCCAATATTTATCTGATCTGGGGAGAGTATGTCTTTAGAACTGGCTGTTGTCAGAGCAGCTTCCCTGGATTCTAGCTGCTCCTAGATGCCATCTTGTGTCTGCTGAAGTAACCAAGTCATTCTTCTTAATCTGCTCAACAATATTACAACAAGGCAACAATATTACAGACCTGTAGGCTCTTTCTGATAGTCCCTACTTGACTGTTCTCGCTCAGACATAAGGTCTCTGTTTTGTCTTTGGAATCAGCACACATCTCCTGCCTGGATCAAGTTTTTTTAAAAAAATTATGAAGAATCTTCCTAACTCCTCCCCACACACACCCACACACACAAACACACACACAAACACACACACAAACACACACACCCTTCTTATTCCTGAGATTATTAAAGTCTTCAGGGCTGGCTTTGCTGGACTACCCATGTTTTCAAACTGTTCTTAAGACTTTGGGTTCACAAGGACAAAAGCTGCTTCTTATAAGATAAAACATCAACACTGTGTTGAATATCTAAATAAATTGCTATTTTAACAGGTATGTGTGAAAGCTTGTTTCTATACTGACGTGTAAGATTTGCAGAAATTTTGGATCTGCAAATTTGAAATGAAGAAAATTCTGCTTCTGATTCATGTAATTTGCTCTTCTGTTTATATGTGTATTTTACTTGATAGCACCTATATTATTATATTGGGCTTTGTAATAAATTTACTGTGTAGTCTTATTTCTGGTTTGTTGACCATGATAAATAAACGGAACAAAATTATCCAGAGCTGAGCATTATATCTGAACCCTAAAATGTGGTTAATATCAGTTATGGTTTATGGAATGAAGCCAGATTCATAAACCTCAGTTTGAAGTTTACCTGTTTCAAAGCTTTATTATGTTTCTGTAAACCATCATTAAGCAGACTTACCACTTAACTGTGGCTAGTTTAAAAAATGATAGTGAACACTTGTGATCATCTTTTTATGGTCATCACATGAGGGATGTAGAGAGTATGTGAACATGAGGTCCATCAGCTAAGCTTGTTCTTGTGACAATGAACCGCAGTTCATTGTCACAAGAAAATCTGAAAAAATGCCATTTAAATTCATAAGATCTGGTGTACTAAGCATTAAGCATCTCATATCTAAGCAAGAACCCCATGTTGTTATTATTCTTGTCATTTCATTTTCCACTCTGCCTCCTAATAATACCGTTGAAGCAGCTTGCAGTGCATAAAACATAAAATAAAATCTATAACATGCTCTCACTACATTTTAAATGCATTAAAACATTAAAACCAAGGCATAAACACCTCCATCTTAATAGAAGATGGAAATGTCCCCCATCTGCCTTTTCATTATACCCTTAGGTCTTACCTCTAATTCTTTAACTGTCTTCTCTCTGATGTTTGCAATGCCAGCAAAAGTCATCGTCTCTTTAATTTCTTTTTCCATGGCTTGAATCTCCTCCCATTTCATGATAATTTGATGCCTCAGGGATGTCATCTGCTCAGCAGTGGAAAGAGAAGGAGCCTCTGCTTCCTTCTTCTGCTCCTGCTCTTTTTCTGAAGGGGCAAGGAAATGACAGTCACTTGACCAAGGCTGCTCATCCAGCAGCTTTCAGATATGGCGGCAAAAGCAAAATAGGGTCAACAACAAATGGCAACTTTTGGGAAGAGAAAAGTATTGACTTAGGCCACTTCCGCATGAGACTTAGGCCCCTCCCTAAACTGCAAACCCCAAGATACCATAGGATGTTGAAAGTGGAATAATAGCACTAGAATAGTCGAATACGGAAATGGCCTTAGAGAAGACTTTGGTCAGTGAGTCATCTCTCTCAGCAAGCCTAGTGATGTACTGGACTACAACATAAGAGCCAGATCTTACAGTTCTTCTGTCTCTCACAAAACAAGAATCACTATTCAAAGCAAGAATCACTATTCAAAGTAACCTTATTACCTACCTCCCGCTTTGGAGACAGATTGGCTCACCCACAATTCAATTTCTAACTCATGCCTAAGTCTAAAATGTAAAGAAAGATAAAGAAAACATTGTTATTAATTTCAGTCCACCAACAACAGTAAATTTTTGGCTTTGCAAGAGCTTGGAGAGATACTTTTAAAATGAAATAATATGATGACATACTAAAGCCATCTGTCATTGATTTATGGTAGGATGGTATAACTTGCCATTATATTCATTCTATTTAAAAGATAATTTTCTGAGCTATGAGGATACAACTTTTTGCTTATTTCATTCCTGTATGTTGGATTAATATTTTCACATTGTCTCCCACTGGGTGAGATTATGAGAGCTTTTGTCTGTTTTTATTGTGTTTTATACTTTCAGTGAAAATTTCATTTGAGAAAAAAAGAATGATTCTCTGACAAAACTTCAATATTTTTTGCACAGATTATTTTTTCACATAAAATATTGTTCTGCAGTGTGTTAGTTTTAGCAGAAAAAAACAGGAGAAACAGGAGTCTTCTGTGCAAACATTTTTGTGGCTGTTTAAAAAATAGCAAAAAGGAGAAGGCAGGAGTGGCGGTCATGGAAGCACAAAAAAAGCTCATTGTAGTTGGCATTTATTTGAATGACCAGGCCCAAGTCATGTAGCCAGGGAAGGTCATAGAACCAGATTGCTGGAAGAGACCACAAGGGCCATCCAGTCCAGCCTCCTGGAATACACAATCGAAACATTCCTGACAGATGACCACCCAGGCTCTGTTTAAAAACCTTCAAAGAAGGAGACTCCACCACACTCCAAGGCAGCGTATTCCACTGTTGAATTGCTCTTAACATCAGGAAGACAGTATTTGTATGACGATTCCTAGAGGTGCCAGAATGATCCTAGATTTATAATTATACGTATTTATATTATATTATATTATATTATTCAGAGGCACATATAGGGGGGCAGCTGAGGTGCATGCTCTGGGCACTAATGCCAGGGGGTGCAAAAAAACTGACCCCCCCACCCTGGCCTGGCCCACTGCTGCTCCCACCAGGGCCATAGCGACGGTGGTTGTGGCAGCGGCAGCAGCCCTCTCAGTCCGCCCAGACTGACTGCAGAGGCAGCAGCAGCAACAGCAGCTCTCCCACCCAGGCCTGGCCCGCCACCACCCACCACCCCTGATGGGGTCTTCCTCAGGTGGGGTGTTGGCAGTGGGAGAAGCAGCACCTAGGAGTGCAACTTCTATGCTTGCTCTAGAAGCTGTTGACCCTAGATACGTCATTGATTATGTTTATTATATGAGTGAACTCAAGACATAAATAATTCAAACAGCAAACAGGTTTTACGGGTAACCCTTTTCTGAAACAAGGTCACAGTTCTCTAGCTACCTCTCTGTTTAATTGAGTTTCTGACTGGGGTCCCCAGATCATAGGGCTTGCCCCTCTTCTAAAGGCAAGAAGGAGAGATCTCAGAACACTGCCTTGAAAAGCATGTGTATATCTATTTCCCTCATGTGCTGGATTTGGGTTTTTTAAATTATTTTAAGATACATTCTGTGCAACTGTGTGTCATATTTAGAGACATCATGAGGAGCTGTCTTTTTTAAAGCAATCCTTCTAATATAAGTATACTCAGAGACTGCATTTGGCTGAGTATAAAAACAAAATACACTTTCATATCTGGCTCTGGGGAGCCAAATGACTCTGATTGAGAGAAGGAATTTTCTAGATTTACAGTATGTGTTGTGTTACTCTCTCACACTTACACAACTTACTCTTCATTTCTCACTAAGGCCACCTTGGATTTTTGCACAAGAGCCTGTATCTCATTCCGTTTCTCTTCTATTTCATGAGTCATCACTGTCCTCTTCTCCATGCCTTTGACTTCATTCTGCAAAGTCTATTTCATAGGAGAAAAATTAATGAAACGTGAAAGCATTCCAACAAGAGGGAAGGATAAGAGCTGTGAGTTTATGCCATTTTGAAGCTTCAGAACATTTTGTATGTCTGTCATTTACTGACTAATTTTCATGATTTAAGTGAACACCTCCATGGACAAGTCTTTATACTACCAATGTAAAACCATCATGAATAGGCTGTTGGAATAAACAGAGATAAACACAGAGCAAGATACTATTGTGCATTATACCACAATTCACCATGAAAGCTTTTATGAAAGTTTAAATACATTGGACAAAAATTGCTACCTGTCTACCACAGAGCAAAGAAAAAAATTCAGATCTTGGAAAAGTTGAATTTATGGGAGCACAGCTCCAAGAATCATCCACCAAACATGACTGTTGGTGTTGGAAAAGCAATATTTCCAAGTTCTGGTAAAATTATTCTTCATACATACAAAGAAAAACTCAGAACTTTTCAACAATAATTATCAGAAAACTTGCGAACAAATATCTGAAGAACAGCAGCAATTAAAATGAATGCTTTAAGATGTTATACTTCTTCCAAAATATTCCTATAATATCAAATATAACTCGATTTAATGATTGGAAAAAGGAAATGTCAGGTTTCATTTGGGATGGCAAAAAATCAAGAACAAAGTGGAATATGCTTCTTGAAGCTAAGGAAAGAGGCAGACTGAGCCTTCCAGGCTTCAAATTGTACTACCGTAAGGCATGCTTAACCTGGATAAAAGATTGGATAAACTTAACAAATACAAACTTTTACAATTAGAAGGCTTTAATTTTTGGTTGGCATGCATATCTTTGAAACGAAAAAACAGAAGTGAACATTTTTTGATCGTTTCATTAGGAAATCTTTGATAAAAATTTGGGATATATACAAGAAAAAGTTCTATAATAAAATTCTAAAGTGGACATCTCCCCAGGAGGGTTTTTTAATTGGTGTCTAATTACAGATTTCTCCAATAGAAGATATAAGGATTTGATTAGCTGGAAAGAAGGCCCAAGTCTTAAATCCAGAGAAGACCTAAAACATCAGGGAGTACAGGTTCAGTGGTTTCCTTATCACCAGCTGCAAGAAAGACTTAAAATGAATTTGAAATTATATGGCACTACGAAAGAATACAATAAATTAGATGAAGTTCTTTAGAAGATCAACCAAAAATGATATCAAAATTGTATAAGCTTCTCCTTGAACAAGAGCTGAAAAAGGAAATTATAAAAGATTCAACAGTTAAGTGGGCTCAAAATGTTGGGCACACAATTGTGATGACTGGCAAAAAGCGTGGGGGAAAATTTTTAAATTCACCTTGAACATTGGGTTAAAAAAGAATTATCATAAAATGTTGTACATGTTAAGTTATCTCAAATATATAAAACTAAAGAAGAAGCCTGCTGGAAATGTAAAGAAATAAAGGTACTTTCTTTCACATGTGGTGGCTTTGCCCAACAGCTAAAAGGTATTGGACACAAATACATAAGTTTATTTCACAGACCTTGGCACTGAAATTTCAAATGAAGCCAGAGTTGTATTTGTTGAATATGTTGGGTGATCATGCCGTATTAAAAAAAACACTCAAAATTAATATTATATTTGGTGACATCTGTGAGAATTAATTATGCTCAGAGATGGAAACTAGAAGAAAAGCCCCTAATTGATGACTGGCTCTTGGAAGTACTTGACACAGTGGAAATGGAGAAATTAACAACATTATTGAGGGAGAATCTGAGCAAAAATGGGAACTGATTTTGCATTTTATTAAAATGAAAGGCGAAAAGGAGGTTATTAATATAAATATTTGTCTTGATACTTAAAGCATTAAATTTTACAAAATCTCGTAGATCACAATTAACTAAAATTGATAATATTTACTTGTAATATTAAAATTGAAGGATCAATGACTAATTGACATAGTTTATAATTCCAAAGAAAAAAGCATTATTAAGACAGACAGAAATTGGATGAAGGAAGATGGGATAATGCACAAGGGGGACAAGGTTAAGTTTTAATTTATTCTAATATGTGATTTGCTTGAAAAAAATGGATATTTTGGTTTGCTTTTTTTTCCCCTTTTCTTTCAATAAATTTTTTTTTAAAAAAAAAAGTTATTTTTCATACTAGGAGTATGAGACCTGTGACCCTGTAGAATTTGTTAGACTCTTAACCCCCATCGACATCATCCAACATGGCTAATAGTCAGGGATGATGGGAGTTGCAGTCCAATTACCCCTGAAGCACTGCCGTTCCCAAACCCTGGTTTATATTACACATTTTTTAACTTGGGCAGAATGAGGGCTTTTTCCCCTATCTCTGAACACTCAAGTATTCAGTATACTTAGATATGGAACACTTGAATGCTAGTCAGTACAACTCTTCAATCAATATTTGAATTGACAGCTCTGAAAAGCAGCGTGTTTGTGGTGGAGTGAGGTAATACTGAAGTTCTACATGGGGTGTTCGAACAATGATGGCACATCCACACGCCAAGTGCAGACATTCACACTGACAAACTAGCTGATGAGCACAATTGTAATAAGCACAATATTTATTGTTAACAGGGTCTGAATGAACACCAGGGTGTGTGGATGTCTGGAAGAAAAAAGTATAACCTACATAACTATTTTCTTGCAACTCACAAGTTAGGCTTGACAGAAACTCTTGCAAATGTACAGCATCATGTAACGTAAGACAATAATATGCAGAGAAGGTCTGAGCATGCTGCAAAATGGGGCAATAGAGTGGCCTGTACCACTGCAGACTGTGAGTGCAGGATACTGTTTTTGAATGTTCTCCTAAGTAATTAACTTCCAGGGAGAAAAATCCTAACTCAGTGTGTAGTTCTTCTATTTCCCTTACATTTTTGCATGAGTGTGTATACAGATTTGTTTTTTAAAAAGTGATTTCCTATAGGACTTATGTGAAAATTTATTCAATTCACTTGTCAGTTCAGACCTACCAAATTTACACTTCCCCAAACTTGTTTTTTTAATTCATCCATTTGCCATTTTTGTGTTATAGTTAAAGAAGGAGGAAGAGAAGGAGAAGGAGAAGAGGAGGAGGAGGAGGAGGAGGTGGTGGTGGTGGTAGTAGTAGTAGTAGTAGTGGTGCACTAAAAATGCCCTTTGCAGGAGGCAAATGCGTATTTTTCTAAATGGTCTATGAGGGGAAATGCATATATACATGCATTATTCAGTTGCTGATCGCTTGAAAAAGAGTGTACACTTGAAAAAATGTACACAAGAAGCACACATTTTAAAAATGCAGCAAAATGCAGATTTTCTTAAAGAATGCACATAAAAATAAATGCATATTTTCATGCAAAATAAAAAAAAATCACAAATTAATCCAGAATGATGTGGAAAGAACTAGCATTGGGAAAATGAGAACATGGTGGTGTCAAAACCTGACAGAATTGTACAGTTTTAGATTTCCCCATCTGCAGTCTGAAGAGAGCAATGTGTTATACTAACTCAGATTGTATGTACAATTTCATGCTGGTGCAAGGAAACACACAGCAAGAAATGCCAGATCAGACCTTGGAAATAAGAAACATTTGGATGCCATACAGTATAAAAGTTATGACAGTTCTTATGGGAAGTATGCACGTCCATAAAAGTCACCCACTGTGTGCTATGAGACCATAATAAAGTACTCTTTACAAGGGGTGCAGGCCAGACTGACCCTTTTCACATGGCATTTCCGAAGTGAAAGGGCCCCTTGAGTGTTGCATAATTGTGAGGAGCAGTCCACACGACGCACTCACATTTGCGCAACGCTCAAGGGCCTAACGGGGACTGTACACGCATTTTTTCATTTTCGGCTTAAAGTTGAAAATGCTGCGTGGTCACACATCGCTCTGGGGCCCTGCACACACTTACCTGGCATGCAGAGCCTTGGGAGCCAGGCCGGTCATGCTTCCTGTACAGTGCAGCCTGGGAAAGGTCCCAGGCTGCACTGCGAAAGGAAGAGGCGGGGCGCTCGCACGACCAGGAAGCAGTTGCGGAGCCGAAGCAGCAGGGATGCGAGAGCCTTCCTCCCCAGGCTTCTCGCGCTAGCCCCACACCCCAGCTCTGCGAAAGGGTAAGGTGCGAAAAGGGCCATTGTTGGACTACAGCTCCTAATATTCCTCCTCATTGGTTTTGCTGACAAAGGCTATTAAGCCTTGTAGTCAATATCATCTGGAAGGCCTCTGGACTCTTACCTTTACTTTACAAGATCTTTCACAAAACCCTCAAAACCAAAAAAATAGGTTTGACATATACTGGAAACAAAAATTACATTACTCTGTATTGCATTGTAGGCAGAGAATCCAGCAGGATCACCATGTAGAGCTCATATTCATTCTGTAAAACAGAGTTAATTGAGAATGTTACAGAAAAGTCATTCAGACAGTTTAAAGCAGGGTGGGCAATTCCGTCAGGGTCGAGGTAAAAACATTTGCCCTCAGCACCCATAGTAGGCTATACCACACTCAAAAGGCAAAGGGTAGCAAAAGGAGGAAAAAAATTCCATCTGGCACCTTTCACACTGCACAGTTATATGCTATGATTCCATTTTAACTGCCATGGAAACATGCCATGGAATTCTAGGTTTGTAGTTTTGGTGAAGCACTAGAGCTCTCATGTTGATAGTTCTAGATGCCCTTCTCAAAAACTATAAATTTTAGTATTCCATAGGATGGAACCACAGCAGTTAAAGGGGAATCATAGCACAATAATTATGTGGTGTAAAGGAATCCCTGGATTTTATTATTCAGTTTATAAGAAGCTTTTTTGGCCTTAAGGCTCCCAGCCCTATTTTGACACACAAAAACCAGGGTCCAGAAGGCCTCCAGGAGCAACAATTTTTTTTTTTCCTGAATTTTTTTGCCTGTGGTGGAGATCATCTGGAACATGTGCCGCTGCTTCCCCCCACAAAAAATAACTTCCTGTGAGATACAGTGGAGGCAGTAAGAAGCATCCAGTAAACAGCAATTAAATTAACAAGATTCTAACACAATTTTACAGCTGTCAATTACTTAAGGATTGTGCATTTCATTAATTATCTCACTTTTACTTAATTAATTGGTAAATCAATCATATGATGCAGAATCTTGTGTACAGAAGCAAGTCTTACTGTTTCCAGTGAAGGTTAATTCCGTTATGCAACTGCAGCCTTCCTTGTATAAATATTTACATAGGTGTTGCATAAGTGAAAATGTCAAAGGAAATATGAAATGCTTTCATCTGTGTGTGTGTTTATGTGTGTGTGTGTTTGTGCATGTGTGTGTGTGCACGCGCACATATATGTATATGTACACTCACTGATCAGAGTGTATCAATGAAATCACAGCACCTTGAGATCAGAGTAAGCAACATATCCAACAGCCTGCTGTTTTTATAGGCATTCAATGGGTCTCAGAAGAGGCAGGCATGGTCCCATCATGCTTAGGCCCAGAACCAAATGAAAGGCCCTCCCTCCACCCCAACCACTACTGCTATGGCTTTGGAGGGAGAGAAGATGAGGCAGAATCTGCAGAACTTAATCCCGCTCCATACTGCCATCCCCTTTTCCTTCTATGTCTTGTCTTAATTAGATTGAAAGCCTAAGGGCAGGGAATGATACTTTTACTTGTAATGCACCATGTAAAGTGAAGGTGTCACATAAATAAATGAGAATAAATGAGAATAATTCAACTCAACTCCAGCTTACAGAAACCCTGTCCTAAAGATTTCTTTAGGCAGCAGAGATTTGCCATTTCCTTTCTTTCAAACTGAGATAGTGTGACTTGCCCAAAGTCACCCAATCGCTTTCCATAGCTGAGTAAAGATTTGAACTTCTGCCTACAAAAGTTCTACTCTAACCCTCCATCAAGTACACCATGCTGCTCCTACCAAAAGGGCACAAATAAGGGAGAAGCAGCTTTTGCTGTCCTTCATCTGGGTTGTTGTTGTTATCATTGTTGTTGTTGTTAGCATTGTTGTTGTTGTTATTAATATTATTATTTTCTTATAACCCCGTTTCCTCCTGTTGCTTGGAAGAGCAGGGGGGAATTCTTTGTCCCATCCCTAGGTCTGGTTAAAAGATTTATCTAGGTTGGGAGAATGGAGTTAATCAACTCTCCATCCTTTTTTTCTCCTCTTCCTCTTTCACATTGGAGCTTCCACACATGGGGTTCAAACATTGCAAGGTTAAGGACTGTGGATCCCTCTACCAGTGCAAGGTTGGAAGGATTTGAATTTGGAGTTCTCTTTCCAATCCCAGACAGCGAGATGCAATCTTTCCTATAGCCCCTGCACTGTCATCCCAGGAAACTCGTAATTCAATGTTAAGGACCACTCTCCACTGTTTTCCCATCCCTCTCGGTATAGAATATTCCCCATTGCAACAATATTCAAAAGCCTACATTTATGGGCAGATTATCTTCCATCAGTGTTATAAACAGGTCCATAATTCAAAATGTATATATTCACATGGATAAACACATACACACACACCACCAGGGTTTCCTAAATATATAGTAATTCCACTTGCTTGGATGAACTAAATATATATAATCCATGCAAATTATCGAGACTGTGAGGTTACTCTGGCACAGGTGGGTGTCAGGTGTTGAAAAAACTATGAAAAGGAGAATCCCAGATGAGTGAGAATCTTTGCAGTTTAAGACAGTGTAAAAACTGCTTTGGCATTTTTTTCACAGAAAATAACATTGTTTACATAGAAGAAACATTCTTTTTGAAGGGAGGAGTATAGGATAAGCCCCACAGTGCAAGCCATCTTTACAACTGCAGTTTTCAATGACTCTGTTGCTAAGAAGAGAAAAATGCTCTCGCCTGTGAGAGTGAAATTTAAAAGATTTACTGCTCCATTGCAGCAATACACTGGAAGTCTGGGTGGGCTATGGCTGTTCCTTTTCCCCAGCTACACAAATGTAGCCAGAGAGTACCTGAGATCCTCCTGGCCCCCATCCACCCACCAATGAGTAGTTAGGGTGATTTAATCACAATATCATTAAGTTCAAGTTGCACATGAGGATATTAATGGGCAAGGAGGTAATGGATACTCCTTTCTTCGATGAACAAGAAAGCAAATATGCTGTCATAACAGGAGACTCCACTACCATGTGCCACCAACAGGATTTCAGCCAATTTCATCAGTAAAATTACTTTCCTAGCTGAAAATGATTCCATCATATGATTGATGCACAGAAAATAGGTAACTGCAAAGTTACTACAAAACTATAGTTTATAGAATAGTTTGTGAATGGGTCTGCAATCTGCCTAGCCTGAGACAATGTTCAATCCGATGCTTCTCCCCCTCCTCTTCTTACCCTTTTCATTGGCTAATAATCTCACCACACAAAGAAAGTGCCAACAGAGCTATGGACACCATACTTTGCATGACTTTTCCTGGCCCTGGCCTCAGTGTCCATGAATGATCAGTAGATATCTGAAAACAAGGGGAACCTATGAACATATTATTCGACAGACCTAGACTTCCGCAGGAGCTGAAATACTATACTACCAGGGATCAGATTTTGCCTGCCTAGGCAGCTGCAATGCCTTCAGTAATTTTATGCAGCAGCAACTAATGTCCTTCTGTAGGATCAGGCTTCTAATCATGTGTAACTGCAAGATGTGTGGACAGAATGGGCTGCTAACCGCCTTCTGTCAAGCATAGCTTTTGGTGAATGCCCCTTTAAGTGCAGTGTTGTTACAGGAAGGTCACCTCAGCTACATACAGCCATCAGGATTTTGTTAAGTCGACAGAAGTTAGTGGAAGACAAATGAAGACCTGAATGGCAGCACAGATGCAAGATACACTGTATTAATCATGGGAACAGCACATACTTTCACTTCCTTCAATACATCACCAAATATCAAAGAACTGTTGTAGATATCTTCAAACACATCACTAACAGCCTGCAACCGGTAAAAATGTGGACGATTGCAGTTGCAGATATTCCGGAGTGCCTGAAAGGAAATCAAATTCCTGGTGACAAGATTCATTCAGATTTAATAACTTCTCAGCTACCTACAGGCAGACTATGACTTGCAGACAGCATAGGTCCATACACTTCCAGACCAAATGTGATATATTATGCAAATATGATATATTATGCATATTATGATATATTATGCATCCAGAACATAGCCCACCAATGGCACTACCTTTCTGTGGTGGTGTGACTGCACACTTCTGTGAGGCAAGAGGCTATCTTTATGGCAGCAGTGCTGTTGGTAGGGTCTCTCAAGTTAGACAGGCTTTTGTTTTAGCACTATAGCTAATGGTTGTTAGTACTCTGCAGAAGGAGGCATTGTAACCCTCATTTTGAATGTCTTTTACCACAAAAAAAAAAAAAATGATGAGAAATCCAAAATGTAACAAGAGATAATGCCAGAAAATGAAAACTCCCAGGTTGGATGGCACTCACCAAGCTATTCGGATACAGCAGAGGACAACTACGAACAGCACTGTGGCTAATAATGCAACTGGATTCAAGCCAAGAGGAAGTTCAGCTGCTGACATGCTGAGGTGAAAGGAAAGTCTGAAGCTGCACAATGCATATTATAGGAACATGGAACATAAGAAGCATGAAATCAGTGAAAATTGTACATAGTAAAATAAGAAATGGAACACATACTTGGGGTGAGTGAGCTAAAGTGGAATGGGATATTTTGAGTCACAGTGCTTTACTCAAGAAACGAAATCTAAGAAGAAATGGAGTGGCATTTATAATGAGCAGAGATGTAGCAAAAGCAGTCAAAGGATATAAAATACCAAATCATATCAAAAAGACTTCAGGGAAAACCCATCAATATAACTATAATCCAAGTTTATGCTCCAACTACAGTGGTAGAAGAAGAAGAAATTGAAAGATTCTGTGCTTAAGTCGAGGAGGAAATTGATCACACACTAAATCAGGATTTCTTATTAATCATAGGTGCAGGGACAAAAAAAGTAGGAAACAGAGCAGAATAAAAGATTGTAGGAAACTTTGTCCTAGGATCAAGAAATAAAGCAGGAGAACGACTCACTGAATTTTGGAAGGCCAGCAGTTTATTTATTGAAAATGCATTCTTCAGGCTGCCAAAAAGGAAATGGCATACATGGACATCAAATAGACAACATAATTGGAAGCAGAAGATGGAGAAGCTCCATTCTCTCTACAAAAACAAAACCAGGAGCAGATTGTGGTACGGACCATGAACTGCTAATTTCAAAACTTAGAGCAAAGCTAAAGAAGAACACTAAACCAACCATTATGCCGAAACACAACTTGAACATTGCTGTAGAATTTAAAGAGAACATAAAAAGTAGATTTGCAGTATTAAGCCTAACTGACCAGGACCCAGAAGAACTCCAGACTGAAGAAAGGAATATTGTCCAGCAGAAATGCAAAAAGACACTATCTGCAACCAAAAAGAAAGAGAAGCCTTAGTGGATGACAAATGAAACTCCTCAAGCTGTTATGGAGAGACAAAAAGCAAAAGTAAAACAGGATAGAAATAGAGTCAGAATTCTGAATGCACTGTTCAGCAGCTTGTGTACAGGAACAAGGAGAACTTCTGTAATAATCAATGCAGAGGAATAGATGGTGACAACCAAAAACAAACAAACAAAAAACAAAACAAACCAAGAGACCTCTTCCAAAAGATCCAAGAAATCAAAGGAAAGTGTGGGAAAGCTGTATGATCGGCATAAATAAAAGACAATGAAAACAATACATTGAAGAACTATATTAAAAAGATGATGATGAACCAACAACTTAAGAAAGTGAAGTGGGAAAACTAGACTCAGAGCACTGGGGAAAAATAAGTCATCAGGAACAGATGGCATTTCAATAAAGCTGCTTCACAACAGAGATACAGAATCTATTCTAGTTCAAACTAAACCCTGTCAACAACTATGGAAAATAAAGCAATGGCTCAGAGATTGGAAATTCTCAATATACATTCCAATTCCCCAAAAAGGGGACACTAGGGACTACAGTAACCACAAGACCATTGCATTAATCTCTCATGCAAGCAAAGTGATGTTCAAAATTCTACAATGACATTTACCATATATGGAGCAAAAAATGCCAGATGTCCAAATTCAGTTCAGGAAAGAAAGAGGCATGAGGGATCATATCACAAAAGTTAATAGGATAATGGAACATGCCAAAAAAAAACTTCAGAAAAAAATCACTGTGTTCTTTATTGATTATAGCAAAGCCTTTGACTGTGTAGATTGTGAAAACCTATAGACTGCTCTTAAAGAAATGGGTGTGCCACAACATTTGATTGTCCTGATTCATAACCTGTACTTAAGATCAGTGGTTACCATCAGGGCAGCATATGGAGAAGTGGAATGGTTTCCAATTGGCAAGAGGGTCAGGCAAAATTGCATTTTATCACACTATCTGTTAATTTGTATGCTGAACATATCACACATAAAGCAGAATTAGAGCTGGAAGAAGGAGGTGTAAAAATTGGAGGAAGGAACATCAACAATGTAAGATATGCAGATGAATAGCAAAGACTTGGAACAATTACTGAAGAAAGCCAAGGCAGAAAGTACAAAGGCAGATTTACAATTGAACATTAAGAGAACAAAAATAATGACCATAAATGATTTACATAACTTGAAAGCAGATGAAGAAGACATTGAAATCGTTCAAGATTTTCCATACTTTGGCTCAGTCGTTAATCAGAATGGAAACTGCAGTCAAAAAATCAGAAGAAGACTAGGACTTGGAAGGGCAACTATGAAAGAATAACACAAGATCCTCAAATGCAAAGATATATCATTGAATACTAAAGTTAGGAGTGTCCATGGCATTGTATTTCCAATTTCTGTGTATGGTTGTGAAAGCTGGAAAGTGAAGAAAGCTGATAGGCAAAAAAATCAAATCATTTTAAATGTGGTGCTAGAGAAGAGTTCTATGGATATTATAGACTGCTAAAAGGACAAGTAAATGCATCCTAAAGCAAATCAGGCCTGAACTCTCTAGAAGCCACAATGACTAAACTGAGGCCATCATACTTTGGACAGAGCCTAAGAAGATATGACTTGCTAGAAAAGACAACAGTGGCAATTTCCGCACGCAGCGAGGGAATCGCTCCCTGCCGCTGCTCACTGGGTCTTCTGGCAGTCCGGTCCGGTCTGGGGTGAGGCAGAGCAGTGCGTGGTTGTAGATCCGCACTGCTCCGGTGTCCAAAATGGCGGCTTCTGGTTGGTCGTGGGTCTTGACCAACTGCTGAAGCCTGCCAGCCTAAAGCCCACCCTCCGCAGATCGCAGGCTCGCATTGGTGCGAGCCTGCGAATCTGCACCGGAGAGTAGACACGCAATGGCATGCACTGGCATTTTGAAAGACCGGAAAAATCAGGTCTTTCAAAAACACGCTGGAGGACCACCTGGTGTCGTTCCAGAGCAGACTGAGGTGCGGATCTACAAAAGTAGTCCCGACCCAGTTTGCTCCAAGGTGCAGACATCCTCCATGGAGGACGCACTGCACCGTTTTACTAACCCCGTGCGGAAATGGCCAGTGTTTGGCAAGTAGAAGTCGGTAGGAAAACAAGAAAATTGTACCACAGATGGATAGACTCAGTTAAGGAAGCCACAGCCCAGCGTCTGCCATGCCTTAGCAGCACTACTGATGATAGGGTGTCTTGGAGTTCTCTTGTTGATAGGGACAACAAAATTCAAAGTTGACGTGATGGCAGTTAACAACAACATTACCCAGCATGTATGATTTATTCAGGTTTCAACATTCAGTTTTCATGGTTTAGAATCCTCATTACCTGGATGCAAACTGTTATTTATTTTATTTTATTTTTAGCATAGACAATATATAGTCCTGACTCTTACTATAGGCAGGGCTATGTGTAATCTATGCTAAAAATAAGTCTGTATTCAAGCAATGAAGATTCTAAACCAAGACAAACTGAATGCTGAAACTTGAATAAATTATACATACTGAATATATTTCCATAATATAGTACATTTTGCATAATTTATTCTCCATTTCCCCTACTTTGCACAACTATTCTTCTGTTGCTAGCCGCAGGAGGCAATATGGGCTTTTCATTTAGCAGTCACACAAAACTGTGTTTCAAATGTGCCACAGAACTCTTCAGTGCTGCTATTTTCATAATGATCTACACAGTATATTGCATCCAGAATGTTAGATCAGGCTGTTAAGGCAACCCAATTGCAACCCTGCTAATTAAACATGTGTGTATCAGTTGTGGCACCAGCTTCACATTGTGTCCATACCAACAACTGATAAACCTAGGGGTGTAGCTACAGGGAGGACAAAATGATGGCATTCCCCCCCCCAGCAAGAATTTTACCTATGAAGCTTTGCTGAACAGTCCTATCAATAGTCCCCAAGTCTGTAACATTGTAGAGAGAGAGGCACTGAAAAACATTCATATCTAGATATTTTATATTTGCTGTGTTTGCATTCCCTTGGTAACTTGCTTGCCTCTTTCCTTTGGACACCTAAGCTGAACTTCTGACAACATAGCTAAAGTTTAAAATTACTGTGATGCTGTGAATTTGGGGACTAAAGGAAGATTTAATTTGGGGGCAGAATTTTTGTTCTCTCTCTCTCTTTCTCCCTGTGACAGTATCATTTTCCATTCCACTCTGATAAATTAATCTATAGCACTGATCCCCCCCCCTCGCCAGACCCATTTTTCAAGGGTTTACATGTGTTGGGAGGATGCCTGCCTGTTTGAACATTTATCTCCCTGTTTACTTACCTGGGCCAACTTCCTTTCATGCTGCTTTGCTGATTTGCTTCCTACATAGTCATTCTCAAGCAAATCTCGTTTGGCAATGAAATCCTTCTGAAATTGCATGAATTTGTGGAACTGGTCCTTTTTGGTCACACAAGCCAAGTAGGAAGGAAAGAATTGGTATTCATCTTTAGTCTCTCCTGTGACACAAAGCCGACTGCTCCTGACTGGTCTGTATTTCAGCATTTTCATCTCTGGAATGTCTAGCTCTTCCCTTACTAGTTGTCTTTGAAATATACCAGCTCCTTCTTTCCTTTCCTCTGGAATCTCTCTTCTTTGTTGGAGGAAAGCAGCACCACCAAGCGAAACATGGGCTGGAGCAATGGAGCTGCTGCTGGATGCCGGAGATTGCTGATATGAAGGTGAAGCAGATTTGGCACGGGTGGGAGTTGGTGTGCTGCTAGTCAAAATATCCTTTGTCTTTCTTGATGCTTCACTGGGTGTTGTGAACTGGGGTCTTCTCCTAGAAACTAAGCCAGGTTTTTTGGAACTTTCCCAATAGTTGTGTTTGATCAGTTGTTGAGGCTTGAAAAGCTTGTTGTGGTTTAAATGACCTGAGGTGTAAAGCTGAATTTCAGCTTTGTGGGCTTTTTCCACTCCATCTAAAATGTCTGTGAGGTTGTAATTTTGCTTCTTTTCTGCCATGTAGGATGTTATTCGCTGTGGACACAGAAAGAGTTTGCAAGACATGAGCAAGGCTGAGGACAACTGAGCCTCTTGGAAGTCTCTTATTCATAGGTTCACCATAAGTCAAAGCTGACTTGATAATAATTAGCAGCAGACCTTGGGAGAAACATACAAACAGTTAAAATATAGCTAAACTATCAGTAGAATTAAGAACAATTTAAAACATATGGGATAAAACCTATTTTAATCCTTGACTTGAGTAGAAACATCGATTTAACAGGATTTCCTTGTGACTTGACTCACCACTCAACAACCAATTCAATGGGTCTACTCTATTTGAGACTGTATGTGGAGATAAGGGTATGTTGAAGTGATTAACAAACAGATAAGAAATAATAATTTTAACTGTATATTTTTAAAAAATATAATTTTAGCTGTGATTAACTGCACCCTTGTAGGATCTAGGACAAACTCCAGAGAACTGCTATTGACTTGTTTTTTAACCTCCATCTCTTTCTTTGTTCTTTCTCTTTCTCTCTCTCTCTCTCTCTCTCTCTATATATATATGAGTATATAGGAGGTGCATATTTTGTTTAACTAAAATTTAGTGTAATTTGGATAGTGTTTTTCTGAAGAGATGTGGAAACCTGTTGTTATCACAGGGGAATCTGATATCCAGTGATGTATTTAAGTCTTTCACTCCAAGTTTCAAGCCTCTACCTTCAAGTCTCAAGTCCTTGGAAAACATTTTCAAGTCAAGTGTCAAGTCAAGTCCCAAGTGTGGGAACCAGCTTTCTACCCCAACCTATATCCCAGAATTTCTGGACAAAGTCAAATAAAATCATATAAGTAGAGTTGGCCCTCCACCTCAGCAGTTTTGCCATCTGCAGCTTCAGAAGTGGGGAATAGGATCCTTCTTAATTCCCATTTCCAAAGCTGGAGGCTTTTTTTGGAAGTTGGGAATAGTATCCTTATTACTCCCAATTACTGAAGCTCCAAAAGCTTTAGAAAGAAGAATCTTTCCTCCTCAAGCCGGTTGCCTAACCCCTTCCATCTCTTTTTGCCTACTGGTCACAGTACAATCTGTCTCAAGCCCAAAGTGTGAGTACATTTCTCAGACTGGAACAGCAAATGTACCCAGACTTTGGGCTTGAGACAGATCATACTGTGACCAGTAGGCAAAAAGAAATGGAAGTGTTGTTCAAAGTTGTAAGGTTTCTGGATGAATGTGTTATGTTACTGAACCCAGGGCAGCAAGTCTGTCACTAAAAATATATAAGTCATGAGTCAGTAGATTCAGTGTGTCTTTTATTGTCAGGTCAAATCCAAGGCAAGTCACTGAAGTGACTTAAGTCTGACTTGAGCACAAGTCAATCAACTCGCGTCTACATCATTGCTGGTATCTCACCATTCCACCTCCTGTACTGAGGCTACAGATCAGCAGAAAGCACTATGCCAGCGCTTCAGTGTACAATGATGAGTGGACTTCTCTTGTTCTTGTCCAGCCCCATGCATAGCAATCTCAGGAAAAACCTGAGATTACAAAGAGGCAAATCATCAATCTGTAAAGAAAGCACGTCAACATAGAACACAGTAACCATAGCATATATATAGTATTGAGGGATAACTTGGGATAGTGGGACCCTTGAGTAAAACGGAATGATAAGATCAGATATTACTTGAAGGCCATTGGTCAAAGATTCAATTCACTTGGTGTTCTGTACACACTTTTGAGGAAGGAGGGTTGATTAAATGTATTTTTACTCATCATAAGCCTACAACATTTGATGAAAGGTGGCTTCATCCTACAACTGCGTACTCACAAAAATTTCAAGTATCTGATTTAATCAGTGGCTTGAAATAAAATAATTAAATAAATTGTCACAAATCACTCTATAGTGCCTTATAATTTCTATGATACTTGTATATCACTTATTCATAGCTGTATATCAAAATAGATCACTTAGGTTTGAAATTTCTGGGCAAGGATCCTTCCCCATCCTTGTGAGCTCAGTTGCAAGAGCTGCTGTTTATGGACTTCTAGCCACAAAATTGTCACAGAGAGATCTTTCCATTTATGTAAATTCTTTACAAGAGAGATCATTCTGAACTACTTCAGGGCCAAGTAGCAGTAGGGGGTGGACAAACTGAGGCCCTCCCTCTATCACTGAACTGCAACTCCTACCAGCTGATAACCAATGATGAAGAATGTGGACAGCTGCAGTTCAGGACATCAGAAAGTATTACCTGCCCATTCCACTACTGTCGTTGCAGTTCCAGATTTCTATGCATCTCTGAGGCCACTCTATCCACATCAATATGATAGAGAAATAATGGGATCTGTTCTGGGGACAGGCAAGGCAAAGAAGAAGTCACAATTCCTATTTGCCATCCCTTCATTGTCTAGGGGGTCACACATAGAGATTATCCCATTAAATGACTAGGCCATCAGCTAGGACTGGAAGTATCCCGTATCTCTCAGTATAACATAGCACTTCTGATCTGCAAGTCATGCTCTACCCAGCTTGTTACTTCTGCATTACAATGACCATCTGTTGATCAAACTTTTAAAGAATGCTGATGGAAAGTAGAAAAGTGGACATATGTTTGTTTGTTTGTTTTAATTTTCCACCTTTTCCCCAGCTCTGAGATTCAAGGCAGCTTAGAAAGTTAAAACAGATACATCTAAAAGTCCACAGTATTAATACACACAAAAGTTAAAAACACAGTTGAACTATAAACAGAATTAAAAGGTATTGTAAAATATATCCATTAAGAAGAGCAAATGCAGACAATACAGCACCTCATTAAAAACCCTTTCCCTATGAGCAGTTAGTTCCCAAATGCCTGTTAAAATAGAAAAGTCTTTGCCTGCATTGTACTACAACTTCCATCATCCCCGCTCATATTTCTCATGCTGCTGGGGATTGGGACCAGATATTATCTGGAGATTATCAAGTTGTCCACTCTGGCTTAAATTAATCTATCAAAAAGCTTTTGCTGTTGCATCTAGACACAACTCCTCACAAAGATGAGTATATGATGTGCATATATTTAAAGTATTTCTATATACACAGCAGGACAGTTGAGTACAGAATCTGAGCTTCCTCTTCTTCCATCTTAAATTAACCAATCCAGTTTAAAATAATATGTCCTATAACAATTTTAGCTTCAAATAAGAACAGTCTATCCTTTTGCTCAACATTGATTTTACACTGCAGACTAATTCACATGATTCTGCTTGTGTTGTGGGGCACCACCCCACTCCAAGAGGAAACAAACAAAAAGACTTTTGTGCCCCCCCCCAAAAAAAAATTGACAAATCTATAACTGTAAAACTGAATCACACTTTAACTGGGCTTTAACTTACATTTCCTAAGTTCCGCAAAGTATCCAGCATGACTGCTACTTTTGTGCTGGTCCGTCGTTAAGGAAACCAGTCAAACATTCCAAGTTCCGTTTAGACTCTTTGCAGCTGTTAAGCAATAATGCATGACTGAACGGGATGCATCAAAAGCAAGAACGCTCTCTCGCGCTCTCTCTCTCTCAATCTCTCACTCACACACATGCGCACACACATGCGTGCACACACTTACCTCTCTGCCCTGTTTGTTACATCAGCTGGTGGGAAATGACTGATCTGATTGTTAGTTCCAACTCCATGGGCTTGCCTAAATGTTGACTTAGCAAATTCCTATTGACTCCATTAGTTTACTCTGGTGGTGCCTAACTGTTGGATGCCATCCCAATTCAGACAACTTTCCAGGAATGGAAAGCATTTTTAAGTTACTATATCAGATATATAATTAAGTAAAAGGTAAGCATGGGCAAATTGTGAGGAATATATCAAACCCAGCTGCTGTCACTTTGGGTATGTAGCAAGGAGGACAAGAAGTGACCAGGAACCATCAAGTGGTCTGTGACTGGAAACAGAAATAGTTGCAGAACTATTGGTCATGAAGACAAAAGTCTAGAGGGAACTTATCTGAGCAATTTGTTGGTCATGGGGTGGCGACTGAGGGCAAACCAGGGAAGAGTTATCTTCTCTCACACTCAGGTCACAGGAACAGTCCACAAGCCTGGTTCATATCAAGTCTGGGGGATGTGAACCAGTCAGCAGGTAGATACCAACCCTGGCTATACGTCATGACAGACTCTAAGGAGAAAGATTATGGCCATTTATTAACCCAATGCCAGAAACAATTGGCTTTGCACATATTGATCATACTCTGATACTTTTTACTTTACATGTGTGTAGGTACTCTTTCTCTTTCTTTCTTTCTCCCATCACTGATATATCATGGTACTTTTTCTCTCTCCAGTTCTGGGTACCTCATTTCAAGAGGGATATTGACAAGCTGCAGCATGTCCAGAGGAGGGTGACCAAAACGGTGGTCTGGAAGCCATGCCCTATGAGGAACAGCTTAGGGAGCTGGGGATGTTTAGTCTGCAGAAGAGAAGGTTAAGAGGAGACATGATATTCATGTTTAAATAGTTGAAGGGATGTCATGTTGAGGAGGAAGCAGGCTAGTTTTCCACTGTTCCAGAGACTAGGACAAGGAGCAATGGATTCAAACTACAGGAAAAGAGATTCCACCTAAACCTCAGCAAGAACTTCCTGATGGTCAGTGGAATATGCTGCCTCGGAGTGTGGTGGAGTTTCCTTCTTTGGAGGTTTTTAAGCAGAGGCTGGATGGCCATCTATCAGGAGTGCTTTGATGTGGGTTCCTGCAGGGCAGGGGGTTGGACTGGATGGCCTCTGTGATCTCTTCCAACTCTATGATTCTATGATTGATTTGAAGTTGTTGAGCCCTGCCACCATTGCGGTTTATCTCTGGAAGTCCTTCTTTTCATCTTGCTGTCTGACAATGGGTGCAAAAATTAGCAGTGACTATAGATGATTCTGCAGGCTAAGGCACATTTAAACTGAATAAAATTAATACATTTCAAAAGCAACCCTGTAAAGCACACTCAGAATTTCCTAAACGTATATGTGAATTGTAAGGTGCCTAGATTTCATAGTCTTAGAGCTATAGTGGAGACAGGCAGACAGGTAGGTACACACACATATATGCACACGTTCACACACCCCTGTGTGGATTCCTGAGTTTTAATGCACGTTTGTTCTACCTTACAGAGAAAAATATATTTTATACCATGGGTAAAAAAAAAGTTGTATGTACGTCTATCTATCTATAGATATAGATATATAGATACAACTTTCTGCATGGGACCCAACCTATGCATCGATAACTCAGGGGTGGGAAATGTCACTGGAGTGTGGACCACTTTTCACCCTTGTGCCCTGTCACCAACGGTTACACTAGTCAATTTTGGGGGCACTGTAAATTATGGTTTTACTTTTGGCTGGAAATTTGTACAGGGGGGCTATTTTTTGTGTATGTAAGAGCCAAACCAATCAACCTGCTATAGTTTTGAGTCATTTTGCAGTGGCTTGGCTAATTGTCAGTGAATTTTCATCAGATATTTTTAACTGGCGGCAGTCCGGAAGATTTGTAGGGATGCTGTAGGGATGCTTAAAAAAGAGAAAAAGAAAAAAAGATGAGGGCTGCATGCAACTCAAGAACTGTATTTTTAGCACCCATGGTTTAACTGATAGCAGAACTGCAATGCGTATAGATGCCTGTTCTAAAAATTAGGGATGGTGATAGCTAAAGGCTTGGTTCAGGAACTGAACTCTAAGCAGCCATCATCCTACTCATTTTTTAGGGGAAGTGTCTAAATGAAGTGTGATTATGGAAGAATTCAGCAGTGAAAATATAAATATGTTCATCACTGATTTCAAATGTTGATTAATGGATGTGTTGTTGAGGTTGAGGATTCACAGGTGCGTGAGTGGGAGGTGAAGTTGGGGGTTTGCAGATAACTTATTCATCTTAGGAGAGGGTGATGCTCTCCTCCCTAGGAGAGCATTGTTCATAACTAAGCTTTTAATTCTGAACCAAACTTTAGGCAACTGGTTCTCCACAGGGAAGACATTCCACAATGTGCCACAGCAGACAATGGCCTCTCCCATGTCTTTGCAGTGTTTTGCTTCCACCTGTGGGAAACAGAGGGGGGAAGGCCAACAAATGATTTATTACTGATGTTTCCAAATCCAGCCTCATTGTGTTTACCATTCCTTACAACTTTTCCCCATTAAATCTGCAATCTTGCAAACACTTATTTGGGCATAAATCTTATTAAAATCAGTGTAATTTAATTCTGAGGAATTGTTCAGAGGACTGCAGTGTTTGATAAGGATTTTTATACATTTTGATTTATATCTTACACAATTTCTAGCAAGCATCCTTGGTTTTGTCCAGTAAGTAATACCACTACTAACTCTTGCTAGCTGGGTGAGACCTTATTCAAACAAAATAAGATCTTTACATTAGGTCTGTACAACATATCCATTGTTTGACTGTGGCTATCCCTTATTTGTGGCTCCTTCCAGCATTCCAAACACTCCTCTGCTCGTGGTCTTTCACCACTTCTTTGTGGTACCATTAAAAGGCTTACTCAAACTGTAGTCACAGTAATGGGAGCACGCCTGAAACACTGTATTTGAAATCTTCCTCCTCTCTTTGGACTGAGAGATGAATGGTGGAAAGAGAGATGAATGGTGGAGAAAATGCAGAGAATAGACCTAAATAAATAAATAAATAAATAAATAAATAAATAAATGGGTCACCAAAACTATGAGTACCAGAGGTAACATCCAATTTTTTTCTGTTCACTGATGAAACAGTATTGGTCAATGGAGTAGATCCTCTCTTCCCCTTTTATAGGCTTCTTCCATATCACATATTCTAGAGGGTTAGGAAACCTTCTGAAACAGATTGGGGGATGCAAAGGGAGAAGACAAGTCTGTCATGCGAATGGAAGTCTACATGCCGTTCTAGATTCAGCCCCAAAAGAAGCCTATATGGGCCGGAGCACACAATGATAAAAGGGGAAGTTTTCATGGATTCTGTTTATTATGAGAAAAAAGGAGATTAGCAGATAATGGATTATTTAAAAAATAACACTAATCTTTGTGTCAACTTATGGCAACCCCTCAAATTTTTCATAGGTTTCTTAGGAAAAGAATACTCAGAGGTGGTTTTACCAGCTCCTTCCTCTAGAATATAGTCTAAGCACCTGGTATTCATTGGCAGTCTCCCATTCAAGTACTAATCAGGGCTGGCCCTGCTTAGCTTCCAAGATCAGACAGGATATGAAGCCCCTATGTAATCGTATTTCTGTCTTCTTATGACCAATGTTTGTAACAAAGAGAATTCTGAAAATTTCAATATAAACAATTCCCTATATACTACAACCTAAATTCACTGGGAGCATTTTGCTGACACCACCACTTTTATCAGCAGTCTCCTTCTCCAGCACAGCAACCCCAGGAACCACAAACACTTGCACTATGCAGATGGGAAACCTTCTGGAGACAATACTGGGCACCCAAGAGAAGGGAAGAAAGGTCCTTGCCAGTGTTGCATAACATCCAGACCTTAGAGTTAGAACTAAAAAGTGGGACTGATTTGTGTTGTGCATTTCCACCTTGCACCGCATAAAACAATCTGTATGAACACATTCATTCACACATACATGCATGCATGCTCACACACACACACACAAACACATCCCAGTGGTGTATCACACTCAGAAATGGAACCAAAAATAAAGACAAAGTATTTTTTTAAAAAAGACCTCTGTATTCTGCAATATTCACAATGTTTGTGTGTGTGTGTATATATATATGTATAATTCAATTAAAATTATGAACAATTCTAAATATATTATGTATCATACATATATTTATATGTATAATTACATATCCACAGAAAATGCCTTGCTGTACTACAGCCAGCTGTTAAAGCAGAAACAGGTTTTACAGTAGGACCCGCAGATATGCATATGTTTTGGCTGGTTGGTTTTGCAAATTTATTTACAACATACCTAGACAATAATAAATGATTATATGTTCTATTGTACAAACATAATAGTAAAGATCTGGGTCTTTTTTTTTTAAATACAAAGACTGCAAATGGATACATGAAAAAATTACATATCATGTGCAGTATTTATAATTTATAAATGCAGAGTTAAGACCTCTTTAAATTATTGCACTTACATTATTTCTTTTTACAAAGAGAGTTGTCTCAACATCAGATATCTATAAAACCTTTCTCCCCCAACTCCTTAGATATATACTTGTATCATGTTGCCTTGGAGTTGCTTCTTGCCAGAACAACCTACTAGAATGTGGATGTACATGGATCAGAACTATAGACCAGTTAGATTTTTGTTTTGAGGGCATAGTAGAGTAAATACCCATTTTACAACTGAGCACAGTTTTTGGTCAGCAAGCAAAGTGTTTAAAAGAAAATTAGTGTGATATCTCTTTTTTAGTATGGAATAGAAGACTCATAATCTGAGACTCCTAATAACAGGTGAACATTGACCTCTTGTCTGTATATCAAAAGCACCTGCCAAATATATATATATGTATATATTTCTTCACAGGGGTCAGAATTCCATGAACAATTACAAGCCTTCCACTCTTCAGTGTAGCGTTAGCACCTACTGAGCAAGTGAGTCAACACATATTAACACTACCTTTCTGTTTATGTAATCCAAATAAAAGTGTATCATTGTGTCACTTAGTGCCACACCACATGCCTTGTGACTATTGATTTGTACTTTTAGAATGTGTCTCCTTATTTAAAAAATACTAGTATTCTACTTTTTGATCATTTCTAAGAGTACAGAACAAACACAGTACATTGAATAACCACAGTAGAATCTTTCCACTCATTTAAAACAAATCTTTTTAGAGCAATGCCATTACCACTTTTCAAAATGTCTATTCTATCAGTTTGCCTTGTATATCAACAACCTGTTCACAGGTTACTTGGCCCCCGGGCTTCCATCTATGATGAACTCAGGAGCAGGTATTTGCATCAGACATCTATTCTCCTCTTTCCTCAGTATGGTTAGGTATGTGTCATGAAACCATAAGGTTCTGCACTACATCACACCTGTTCCCTAGTTCAAGTATTCATTTCTATCCACAACGCAGGAAACAGCCAAGAGATGAGGAAACATGCAAGCTGGAGGCCCACTTCTGATTTCTGTGTGAAAGTGTAGGGTCAAATAATTAATGAATCAGTGTTGTATTTTTTTTAAAGGCCTTTCCTCTCTTGAAAAAGAAGTGGCAATTGAAACCCAATTGAACAAATATTCCCTTTGTTGTTACTGGAAGTAAAGATCTATAGTTATGTGCAGTGTTCTGAAGATTTTCATGTAAGATATGAAGAAGCAATTTCTATACTTCTGTTTCATTTTTTTTCAGTTGTTATTTGCAGAAGTATATATATGTGTGTGTGTTCTTCTTTTGCACGTTGCCACTTTAAAAAAAGATCTAATCATATTTTCAAATGACGTCTGAACACAAATGTCTTTGCTAAAAGCTGCTTTTTGAATTACTGTTATATGCTCCAGAAGATTGTTTTGAGGGCTCAACATTTGGGAACCAAGATATTCCATTATCAGCAGCATTTATGACTTGTAACCTTTCCTCCAACAACTTTGGTAATTTTTATTTGAAACCGTAGAGATAGCAATCATCTACATTTGTAGCAGTCTAAATTGGGCAATAACTTTTAGCAGCAAAACATGTCTGCTTATTTCAAAATCCCAGAAGTAAGAAGGCTATGTATCTCTTTAATGGAAACGGAAAACATGTACCTGCCATGTAATACTGGCAAGAATATTAAATGGATATGATTCATCTAACTTTAAGTGGTGGCTGATGGCTCCCATGTTAGCTGGGGGTTAAGAAGATTATTGTGAACACTAACAGAGCTATCCAAGGTGCTGAAGCTATTTTGGAGATATTGTGCAAAACCTTGGATAGTTCCTTTAAAGTTTTGACTAAAACCTAGGTAAAATTTGCCATCCATCTGACTGGGGAGCCATCAGTCACACTGATTACTTCTGAGATTATTTTATATTGTAAAAGGAAATAATGTATCACCACAGTTAAGAATGAGTCTGAGGAAAGGAGAGAAGTCATGGGTTGAAACCCTTTACTGCTTGTTCACACTGCCAGTGATAATCACGTGTAAAGCACTCTTGCTGATCATCTGGCAGCAGGCTGATGAGATTCAATAATTGCTGCAATTAGTTTGTATATGAGTGCAGCCTATTTCTGTTAAGTGTGACAATACTTTCAGTGAGGTCAAATTCAGTTGTAGAAAGGTTGTTTGCAGATTCCAAACATACCACTCACACATCATGATCAGGTACATTGGCATCCAGATCTAGGCTATAGGGACTGATATGCTCTTATGTTACTGCCGCTACAATGTAAACCAGCCCTCTATGAATATCAAAATGTTTTATAATATCTGGAATGTTTTCTTCCAGTTTCACAAGCTCTGTCATTTTTCTCAAAGTATACACACTTTGCATAGGAATGTTTTGAATTAATCAGATAGGCCATGGTTTTTATATGTGGGTAGTTATCCAGATAAACAAAGTTAAAACATATTTGGTGTAGTTCTTTCTTTAATACTTAACTTGGTTCTGTTGGACTGGAATACTCACACATAATTATGAGAACGATTGAAGTGAAGAGACAAAAAATAATTAGGGTAGTGAAGACAACTGGGTCACTTCAAGGTCCCCAGTCTTGAAGTGAAATCCAACAGAGCACAAATTTAAACATACAAAATAAATTTATCAAAAAGGTTCAAGTATATTACTGCAGTTATATTTCTTACCAATGGGACACTGATGTACAATATGTGCTCAGTTATAAGCTAAGGCAAAACTCTTTGAGGATCTGGTCATTAAAACATTTTCTTTTAGACAAGAGTAAATATTTTGGGCTAATACGATCTTAACGAACAATGTACCAACAGTATATTGAACAAGAATTTAAAAGTCAAGTAAGGGTAGTAAACTAAAAGCAGAATTTTAAAACTATTGATTGTCCAAAATCCACCACAGGCTAGGTCTGTGTGTCTGTCTGTATGCATGTGAGTATGTACAAAGAGCTGGTTGCACTGTATGGAAGATGTACTGATTCTCGTATTCTTTCAATAACTCAACCATCATGCTCATGAGTGATTCTTCATAACGACAATGTTAAAAGGTAATTCTATGAATTATAGCATTTAGGTCTATTAACAAAAATAATCTAGGTGCACCAATGATTTTCAGTGTCCATAAATTATCTGGCAGATATCAACCAGCAAATATTCTCAAAGGCATGATTTGAGCATCTGCATACTCTTGAGAGTATACCTAACTAACAAGAAAAGCAGACTTTTACACCCAAATAACAAGGAAAAACAGTGCTCCCAATGTTTTCACACTTCTTTTCTAAATGTTCAGCATCCATGTGAACTGGTGGTTACAATCATATCTACCTTGGTTGCACCTGACCAGACTATGGACCTACCATGTGTTGAACATAATGTTGGAAAGGAGGAACCCAATGTCCATATCTTATTCTGATGTGTTAGCCTGCAGGCAAAAATTGTGCAGATCAGACCTATATACTCTAAATTGTCTATGCATAGAGTCATTTTAAATGTTACATCCAGTAAATGGTTGGTAGCCTTGCCCTAAAGGACTGTACAAATGCATTCTGTTACTGCTTATAAACTCTGCAAGATTTTAAGGGGCAGGAGAGATGAAAGAGAAAAGGCAACGAAAAAGGTATCCATTCAAGTCAACAGCAGAACTCACATTGAGGTCAGTGGTGCTAGGATTAAACTCCATGGCTTAGTTATACATCTTATAAAAGTAATATTAAGATTAAAATGTTTGCACTAGGTCTAAAACTCAGTTCTGCAAAGAGGTATACACATGATTTAAATAATGTAATTGTTTGCAGAATTGGGGCCCAAGTCAATATAGACCTGCAGTTCACAGTATTCAAGTGCCATGTTTTCCAAATCAGCAGTCTTGTTCAGCAGGCCGCCTGCTTACAAGACAAAACAATACACTTTAAAATAAAGTTCCCAATTGTTAGAAAGGAAGGGCAGAATAGAAGACGCACAGCACTCCTGAGCAATTTAAAAGCCGGTGGGAATATCCATTTCATTTATTGTGAAGGTACCATTATGTTCTAGTGAATATGACATTGTTTTGAATGTCCTGTTTTTTATGGGCTGGCTGGGTTTGAAGGCTTGTCTCTCTAAAGTTTCCTAAAATATAAATTGATTTTTTTTTAATCCACTGGCTGGATCATTAGATCCAGGTTTAGAAATTCAGCCCATTACTCTTACTAATGTCAGCAGGAAGGCCCTCATCTACTTGATGGAATACTTAAAATGTCTTCTTACCAGAAGTAAATGTTCTATTATTTTCAGTGTAGAAATGGACACATTCGGTAGCTGAAGAACCACTTTTAAAAACCACACATTATACCCTTTCAAATATATAATATGTGCAATAAAGCAGTTGCCCTGTGATGTTAATCAAATAATTTTTGGAGCACTGTATTTGGAAGTTAAATTCCCCATTTGCAGCAAGATAAATTCAAGTACTGTAAACTCAATTATAGTTTCATCTCCAAAGAATTTCTTCTGGAGTACAAACTGATTACACAAAGACCTAACAAGAACATTCACAATAGCAATGTGGTGATCTCCTATTTATAGTCAAGAACTCCTTAAATGGAACTGGTATCAAAGCCAGATGCAGTTTAGTGTAATAAAAGTACCATTGAACCCTGCTCCCGGTAAAAGACACAGTTTAAAAGCAACCTTTAAGATCTGTTTCTCCGCTGAACGATTTTTAAATTAAGGCCTCAGCAAGTAGCCCATAAGAAAAAAAAAGCAAAGGTATATATATATGTGTGTATGTGTGTGTGTGTGTGTATATATATATATATATATATATATATATTTACAAGCTAAAGATTTGCTTCCATAGCTAATTCTGAAATGGCTGAATTATCATTCAGTCTCTCTGTTCACGCTGTATCACTGAAGAATTCTGCACAGTCTTCCCAGGTAGCAATTGGAGTGTTTATAATTTTAAAAGCCTAAAAAGGGAGGAGGGGAGAATTAAATAATTCTTAAAAGGTTGATCAGTCATCAATCTTCACAGGAACTGAATCTGATTCAGTGTTATTTGAGGGTATCCATCCATAAGCTTCTTCTCCACGTATCAGTTTTTCCCATTGTTTGAGATTTTCCCTAAGAGACAAAAAGAACCAATATTTAACATGAGAGTAATCTCTTTTCAAAATAAGATAACCAAGGACTGGTACTAGATTACAAAAACAAGAACAATATTTTGTAGGGATCATTCTCTCTTGTTTGCATTAATTGGATCCTCAAATTCTCAGAATTTCTAAGGAAGAAACCTATGAAGAGGTTCCATCTCACCAAGGTTTAAAACTTACTGAGGTTTGACACTTATCAAGAGAGTCAATCCTGTCAACTATGGTCTGAACAACACATTACACATGTCAATTAGCTAGCCAATGTCAAGCTGCTTGTGTTATCATCATTGTTTTGTCATGGCCACAGTACTGGTTTTACACAAATTCAAGCTTTAATTACCATTAAGCAGCTCACAATTATGAGCCAGTGTGGTCTAGGCTATGGACTACAACTCTGGAGACCAGGCTTCAAATCCCTGCTTGGCCATGGAAACCCAAATTGCGTGACCTTGGATAAGTCATACTCTCATCCTCAGAGGGGGGTAAAGGCAAACCTCCCCCTAAACAAATATTGCCAAGAAAACCCCATGATAGGTTCAACTTAGGGTCACCATAAGTTGCAGATGACTTGAAGGCATACAATAACAGCAAGCTCAGAATTAGTTGAGTCTTAATCTGCAATGAAGATTATATAGGAGTGGCAGTGGAGGGAGTGATGACCACTTACTATTAGAATTGGCTTTAGAGTTAAATCACCCTCTTACATGGGCTGCCAATATAGGAGAAATATTCTCAGTTTGTTTTTTGAAAAGGAAAGACTGTCACAAGAAGAGAGAGGAACTAAAAACACAGTTTTTACCACTACAACAACAACAACAACTCAGCCTTTTTTATCTTTAGTTCTGAAAACGAAAAAGGGCTAGTGAAATCCGAACACAGACCTTGCCCTGGAAAGAAAAAATGTCTTGGGGAGAAAAGGACAACTGTTATTAGACAAGTTCTGATCTGGTTGTCTTTTGCACTATTTAAGCCCTTGAGAGCTGAGTAGCAATGTAACAAGAATGTTTGTAAAGAATAAAGCAGGAATGTTTGTATAATGCCAACAGCATAGGTACTGGCTAATTTCAGGTGGGAAACCATCACAACTGGCTAAATGATAAAGGGAGAAATGGCCTGAAATCAAATACAAACAAAGGACTGACTTGCAACAAAGCTGACTACTGAGGGTTACTAGTGCAGATGGCTATTATAATCAAATGGAAAGCAACCAAGAAACGCAGGTCTTCAAGTGATACATCATAGAATAAAAACCAATAAAATCTCTGGTCTGATTGGAGGAGAGTAATTGTTTATATAAACAAATTAACCTTGTTCACATCAGCAGAGGCTAGAGAAGATCTCTCTCTGATTGGATCAATAGCAGCTGAGGATACTCCAAAACCAGTTCTGGAGAGATAGAAGCTAGGCTGACTAAGCATCAGCCTCCCACGTATCACCATAGCTGTGTACGACAGCTTCACTATTCACAGATGATAACAATCCAGACAATGCTGGTAAGATATAGACTACAAGAATGATATATTTCCTATCTGGATAGATTGTTGTTGTTGTGTGCCTTCACATTGTTTCTGACTTAGGATGACCCAAAAGTGAACCTATAATGAGATTTACTGGGGCTGAGAGTGTGTGATGTGTCCAAGGTCACTCAGTGGGTTTCCATGGCTGAACGGAGAATCAAACCCTCATCTCCAGCATTCAAAATACTACCCTATGCTGCATAGATAGATGTCCATAACCGATGCTACAATAATTAGGTTTCAGTGGCCATGGAAGATGATTATCTTCCTTGGATGCCTGTGTGGTTCCTCCACAGATGTTATGTTTAAGTTCTTCTCTGTGTTAGATACAGACATGCGTGCTAGGGAAGAAAAGAAGTTATAAAGGTTTAATTTCTTATAAATATATGATGCCTTATCTGAAATGAATGTAATGTTCCTAGTCAATGAGGAGTCTATGTTTCTCCCTAACAGTGTGTATTTGTACAGAATAGCCTAAAAGAGTAACAGAGGCCATTTCCACACTAGCCTGTTATAGTGCTATTATTCCACTTTCAAAATCCTAAGTCCTTTTCTAAACTGCAAACCCCAGGATTCCATGGGATGTTGAAAGTGGAATAATAGCACTATAACAGGCTAGTGCAGAAATGGCCAGAGAGTATGCTATACACCCTTCAATTCCAGTATTTAAGCAAAGCAAACTAACTCTGCTTGTATACCATTGATGATGAGTTGGGAATCCAGGAGACCAGGAGGTGATAAGAGGGATTTTCAAATAGAATATAGGTTTAGCTGAAATATAGCAAGAACCTTCAGTCCCTCATTCTAAAGCAGTGGTTCTCAACCTGTGGGTCCCCAGATGTTCATGGACTTCAGCTCCCAGAAGCCCTGAGCATTGACCATAGTGGCTGGGGCTTCTGGGAGCTGAAGTCCATGAACATCTGGGGACCCACAGGTTGAGAACCACTGTTATAAAGGAAGAGGAGTAAGGAACCATATTTAAATTATTTAATTAAAGTCTCTGAGATTGTTTAATTCATGTCTGATGTGGGAGGATTGGCCTGTTGGGTTCCCTGGGGCTCAGTTTTGTCCCCGATGATATTTAATATTTATATGAGACCACTGAGAGAGGTTGTCCAGAGTTTTGGAGCTAGATGTTACCAGTAGGCTGATGACACCCAGCTCTATGTCTTCCTTTCATCCAATTCCAAAGAAGCCATCTCTGTAGAAAACCAATGTCTGCTGTCAGTAATAGACTGGATAAGGGCAAACAATTTAAACTTAAGATAGAGGTATTCCTGGTCAGCTGAAAGACAGCTCAAGGAACAGAGAGTCTGTCTGTGTTGGATGCAGTTACACTCCCCCTGAAATCTCAGCTTGGGTATGTTCCTGGATTCAGATCTGAGCCTGGATGCCCAGGTTACAGTGATGGTAAGGAGTGCATATGTATAGGTAAAACTGATTTGCCAGCTTTGCCTGTTCCTTGAGAAGTCAGATCTGTCTACATTGACACATGCCATAATGCTGCAGCCAGGTTGCTGAAGGGGATAGGTTACAGGGAACATACAACCACCTTGCTGAAACAACTCCACTGCCTGTGGATCTGTTTCCAGGAAGAATTCAGTGATGGGTATGACCTTTAGCACTCTCCACGGCTTGGCCCAAAGTATTTAAAAAACCATCTCTCCCTATATGAGACTGTCTGCGCTCCTAAGATCTGAGAAGGGAGACTTTCTTTCAGTTCAACCATTATCTCAGGTATGTCTCATAAGGACACAAGAGAAAGCCTTCTCGGTGACTGCTCCAAGTTGTGGAACTCTCTTCCCCAGAAGGTCCAGTTGGGGACCTTCTGCTGTCCTTCCACCAGAAGATAGAGACCTTTTTATTTAAGCAGGCATTTGGTTTTCAGCATGTTGTAGCAGACAGAGCTTTTAATGAGGGGGGTGTAGTGTTTTTATTTTATTATGGTTTAAACATCATTTTAATGCTATTTTAACTTGTGATTTCTTTAAATCAAAGTTAGTTTAATTGTTTTAATTTTTGTATTAAGATTTTGTTTAAAATATATATATTGTGTTTTTTAAATTTTGCACACCACCTGGATTCTATACTGAAAGAAAAGTGGGATAGAGATTAAATTAAATTAATGTCTCTGAAGGTCTCAGTGCTATTACTTTGCTGTAAGTAGTCTCCAAACTTGCACCTCATCAAGTTATGGGGACGCTGAATTCTTCAAAGGCACAGAGGGAGCTCTTTTACCATGCTCCCATTAGGAACACTAGATCTCTGCCTGTTATTTGGCTGTTAAAAGAATAGCTCCGGACATAGTTAAAGTAAGTAAGGTTTCAGCAAAAAAAAAAAAAAAACTCAGAAAAGAGCATTGGTAGGATATCTAGAGAGAATGAACAGAGCTGCTAGAAGGTGAAACATGTTTAACTATGTGATATCAATATTTCACATATTTGTTAGTTCTACTCACTTCTATTTGTTCTTTTTGTTGTGCTGTTGAGTTTTTTTTACAGTTTACATATTTAACTTTTTTTAAAAAAATCTTTGTTTAATCACTTTTTGACTTTTCTATTTGTGAACTTTTAACTTTTTTTTTAACCTGTTGTAAACTGCTTTGAGTCCCTGAACTGGGAAAAAGGCAGCATATTAAAAAAAAAATCATCATCATCATCAACAACAACATCTCTTGGAAGGAAGCACATTCACTGTATTTAAAGGCTGTCAACCTGACAGCAAAGACAAATTTAACTATTTCGCCACAGCTCGCTAGCTCTGACAGAAGTCCTTCTCAGTTGCTTCCAGGCCTGAAGACAACAAAGGACTGGGGAAATTGACAAGTCAGTATGCAACCTCTGGCAACTCTACACAGTTGCTTCTTTCAGAAACGAGATATGGACAAATAAAATAAAAAATATTTCCCCTCTTTCATTTGCAAAAATAGCAATACAGGGAGAGAATAAATATTTCATAAGTTATTTGTACTAACATTTAAGTAGTTCTGACACACAACATCAATCTTTCCTTTTCTTCTCAGACAGTACACCCATTTTTCCATTGCTTCTTTTCAGTAGGAATGCACACAAATATTGTGCTTTTATACACTGTTTGCACCTAGTGGATTTTGTAAAATTACAGTAGCTCAGGGTCATATTACTGCAGAAAACCTCACACACCTACAAGATTTACTGGACCTCTTTAAATTCTAAATTCTAAAATACAGTTAAAAATAGGGCCTCTTGGCCACCCTTCCTGCACCCAGCTTTTACAAAGAATTTCTGGACAAAAATAATTGTAGAATTGTAGATTGCACGTTAAATGCCTTTCAGCTCACAAAACTATACTATGCAAATTCTTACTACTCACCTGCATGCTCGAAGTAGTGGTGCTGTCGGAGGGAGAATCTGTGCAAGAGTGGTATAGCATGGTAGGGCTACAGCACTGTAGAACCCAATCTAAAGAAAGGCGTATAGAAATCACGTTGAGATGTATTCAGTAAATCAAAATGGGGGAATAAACTATTAACGGGCATCTTAACAAAGTTGCTGCTACCATCTGGAAAAGTAATACAATATAAATCCTGCAGTTCTGACTCTTATTAATCAACTGAAAATGCTGAAAATCCAGAAATCTGACAACTTTGAATAAATCTTCTTATGTAAACACCCATAATGCATTATTGTTGTACTTTAGGCTTGCATATGAATGGTCTTAACACTGCCTTTACTCTGACTAGTAGTGATATAGATTCTTCCCTGCAATCTGTCTATCTACCTACCCACCCATCTTCTCCTCTGCCTTACATAACTACAGCTAAAGATATTAGGGGCTGAAGCAGTGACATTCTGAATGCAAAGGAAAACTAGCATCCCTAGTTTTGGCAAGATCCAGCAGTTTGAGCAAAAGCTGTGCTAAATCCAACCCATCTTAGTCAAGGGATATTAAATTTCCCTGGCCTAAAATTGTGCCAGTGGTGTTTTTGCTTTTTGTTCTGGATTTTTGTGGAATATATGCAAGATAGGCATGAATCAATGACAGTGTTGAATGTTCTGTGGTATTCAGGTCAGAATTCCAACAAGATGTAAACACTCATCGGTCAAAAATTAGGAATGCTTCCCTTCTGTTTTCATTGTGTGCATGCGTCTAATTTGACACACACAGAGATTGTACTATTAATTAACTTTTCAGCAGTCTCACTTGTTAATACAGTAACAGTAGCATGCACAACCTACAACAGTAACTCTGACTATATTTCTGTGCAGCTTTTGCCTTGGTTTCTCCAACAGTATTCTAATTTAGTAGCTTTTATTTACAAAAAGAAAACCAATTACAATTTTGCATTACCTACATATCTGAAAACCTTTCTAGTTATATTATGCCCAACTAAAATCTTAAGTACTTTTGACCTACTTGGCCCTGAGGAACTTCATCCTTCTTGTCTCTGTCCATCATAGGAATAGGTTGAATACCTAACTTCTTCATTTCATCACCCTGAAAGAGTAGGACAAAATAATAGCAAAAAAATTTTTATAATTATTTTTTATTAATTATTTAGTCTCCAAATGTTTCTTATTTACATAAAGGTACATTTTTAGAATTTAACATAAAAAATTATGCAGGGAGAGGGATTCAGAAAACACTTGAACACTTTTTTGTTGTTTTTACAACACAAAAGAAGAGTGGTTATGGTTCATAACCCAATATCTCCATTACATGTGTAGATCATGATAGAAAGGGGGGGGGAATCAAGTACCAGATTTTAAAATTGAATAGATTTCTAAAATTAAATGATTTTTAATTCAAAACCAAATTTCTTTAAAATAAATTCTGAATTTAATACAAACGCATAAATTCAACAGATTGTGTGTGTATGTATATAATATATATGTTTAATAATGAATATAGTTGGCCCTCCATATCCATGGACTTTGTATCCATCGAAACAACCAACCACAGTTTGAAAATATCCCCCCTCCAAAAAAATAGAATTCCAAAAAACAAACTTTGATTTTGCCATTTTATATAAAGAACTCATCATTTTACTATATTATTGCATATAATTGGACTTGAGCATCCATGAATTTTTGTATCCATAGGTATTCAAACCTTAGTGGATAATGAGGACCCACTGGACATTATACTCTTTTAGGAAGGAATGACCCTATTTAAATCCATCTATTTCAGATTGGTAATTGGGAAAAATGATAATTCTGGGAAAAGTTCAAAGCAAGAAGATAAGAAGACTGTGGCCATTTCTGCACTATACGGCTATGGTGCTATTATTCTACTTTCAACACCCTGTGGAATTCTGGGGTTTGTAGTTCACTGAGGCCAAAGAGCTCTCTGGCTGAGAATTCTAAAGGCCCCTCCCTAAACTGCAAACGTCATGATTCCACAGGATGTTGAAAGTGGAATAATAGCACTGTAACAGTGTAGTGCAGAAATGGTCTGTGTTACACATGGATTGTTTCAATGAAGGAAGCTGCAGAGCTGTGTCTGTAAGATCCGATCAGGGCAGGACTCTTATTGACATGAGCACTTGAGGGTACTCCCTCTTACCATCTCTGTAAGGCAGAACTAACTTGAAAGTACATAATAGGAACAGCAATTCAGGCTGAAACCATATGTTTGGTGACAAGCATTTGCATCTGAACAATCTAAGTAGCACTATGCACCTGTAGGGGAGAGATGAAAGGCAAACACAGGACTGGGTACTTAACTTTTCCCCCACTTACCACTCCTGCTTTCCTGTACTTGGTCTGTTACTTGACCAAGAAAAATTAATTTCACAGCTAGCTTAGATTAAAAAGTATGAGGCAATCAGTATGAAGAAATAACTCATAGATAGAAAAGGTGGTAGATACAGGAAGGACTGAACAACTTCTGAGGTTTGGTTTGGTTTGGTTTTAAGTCTTTATCCTCCTCTCAACCTTCCAGGAGCTGGAATCCTGGTTCTACAAGTCTACTGCTAGCCAAAGAATGGGACTTTGGTTGTAATTGTCCACAAATTGACAAAGACACTTTAATACAGCTTGTTTTTGTTTTGTTTTTTAAAGAAGAACTCATTCAGGGGGACAATGAATGAAATGAGAATTACTGCTAGTACATTTGGTAGAAACAAGGAGAAGAGCAAAAAACTATATGCCACTGTGTTGTTCCATTCCAGAACACAAAATCAAGACAGAAGCAAATTCCAATTAGACTCCAGCAATAATCATATTCCAAGGTACACTTCTCACAAACAGCACAAAAGGAAACAATTTTATGTCTGAATTTGCAGGTAGAGACTCAGATGATGAATGATCCTCTATTTTTTTTTAATCCTTCCATGTAAAAAATTCTAGACGTCAGGGAGGAAAGTACTAGCTTCCTCTCCTTCACCTTATACTAGTATTTGTAATGTGCAGTGAGACTTCCTACATAGTACAACATTCTTTCGTGTGAGTCATCACTTGCAATCCGAAACAGTAAACATGAACAATTTGTGAGGAGTAAGCTTAAATTACTAGGACTAAATAACCTGACACTCCAGTGAAATTAGCTCTCAAGATCTCTAATGCTCACCTTAATTTCCTCCTCAAGAAATGGAACATTGCATATACAATTAAAATAAACAATAACCACATGTGCATACCTCAGCCCAAAACTCTGCATATATGTCACTCGCTGTCAATCTAGTCACATGCCACAATTTTGTCACAGAACACAAGTCACATGCTGTCATCATCAAGCCAATTACACGATCCCTAGAATAAAACAACTGGAAATTTATCATACTGTTTTAAAATATTTGTTACTCAGTATTAGGAACAACAAGCATACAAACAAAGTTGGCATTAATTATCATACATAAATAGAATTTTTGGATAATGATATGCAAAATAGGTAAAAATACACCTATTAATTAGTTACTTTCTACCTCTTATTTTCAAGATGCATCATCACTACCAGTGAACTTGGTCCCCAAAACAAAACACATGTATCACAAAAAACAAGTCCAAATAAAAATAACTAACAGCTATTTTTGTTTTAAATAAAAAGCAGCCAAGAGTAAAATCAACACTATAAACAGTTTATATATCTTATAAAAACATAAAGACTTAACACCCAAAATATAGTAATCAGGACTATAATAAATATGACATGGGAGGGTATTTTACAGGTGCAGTATCACCACTGACAAGACACATTCTCCACTAGCTTTCTACCCAACTTTGCAAGGCAAAAGACAGAAGACAAAACAGATATCTGCACAAATTGATACAGTTCCCAGTTAACATAACTGAGATCTGCTTAAGTGTGTTGCAGATGAAACTTGCTCTAGAAGGGTTTTTAGCAAGATGCATTTTCCTATGACAAGCTGTCTCTTGAGAAACTCACTGAGAATCACAACTCCCTGTGCAGATATCTCTCTTACAGTTATCTTGATAAGAATACGTGAATATGTGAAAGAAGACAGCCTTTAAATCCTATCATCTATACTTAATACATCTGTCATCATACTTAATACTTTTATAGTATTAAGTGCATAAAGTACTGTACCATATTTATTTTAATAAAGTGACTGAAATACATTCTGAAACCGATCAAAAGTTTGACTTGTTTATATTCAGTTAAAATCAACAAACACAATTTTGCAAGGAACTTAAAGCTGCCTGTGGATTCATGTATATTGTACATGAATCACAGTGAGGAATATCAAAACTTTATGTAATACAAAAACGCTCAAAAATTAAAGAGCATATGTGAAGAAAATGTGGTCTGCTGTCCACATGCAGTCTCCAAGGCTGTTTTGGAGCCTCCTCAAGGGTCTCATCTCTTTTTAAAAAAAAAAAATCCAAATGCCCCACATATCCTCTAGGCAGAGTAGGGGAAAAATTCACAGTGTTTTCAGCCTGCCTGAAGAGTGCAGGTTTTACGTGTGAAAAATTAGCTAAAAATGGAAAAAAAGAATAGAGGCTTCAAAGTTTGCTGAGAGATGTGTGTAGCCCTCCTCTGGACCTCAAGTAGTTGTCCACCCATTGTTGTTTCACACAACCACCCATAGTTGTCTCACATGACCACCTATTTGGCTGATATGTAGTGGACCATAATCCTTCATAAGGGGCTTCTATGACTGAACATTTCAACTATATCTGCCAAAAAAGTTATAGAGACCAGAATTAGAAAATTAAGATTTAGTGGTTGATATAATTATCAATCGTTTAATTATCAATAGATTAGATTCTGTTTTTGTTAATAAGCTTACTGAAGGCTGTATAAAGTTACATGCTTAAAGCTACTGAATATCTGAATGTCTGAGGTTATTGTGTATCTTATGTTAATGTGATCTGCATACAAATTACTCATATCAGAAATTAATTCACAGAAAGTCAAATATTTAAAGTAAAATGATATTATTGAGCCTTCAATGTAAATTATAAACATAAATTTGCTCTTTACCTATGTGCTTGGTTTTTAAGATTTAGTGTTCTTGCCTGATGAAGTTCTTCCAACTGTTTCCGATTTCCAAAGTACAGAGCAAGGTCAGTAGCTATGATGGCTTTGCGGATGATTTCCAGGACTTGCTCATAATCAGTGGAATTCAAATTAGAGAAAATATTGTGGCCTTCGAGCTATGAAAAATGTAAACAACAGCACAAGACGTTATTTTGAACCGTTTTAAGAGCTTACTTCATTTTAATCATTAATTTTATTGAGGGGTGAACAACACCTGGGCACTGGAATGTGTGCCCTTTTTTCCCAGTTTTGTAGCACCTGCCAAATTTTGGAATCACGCCACAAATGTTTGGCATCATCATCTTTTGGCCCTTAAAAAATTCAGGAACAGCCCACTTGTTTTACAAAAAGAAGTGTTCCCAGAAATCTTTTGAAAACATGATTCCCCTTTACAACAGAGCAAGCAGTCCCCACACATCGTGTCTTAAATTGGAAGTAGTATTTTTGTTTCTGTTCAGTACTACACTTCTGAATTTCAAGAACATAGGGCAGTGTGGTTGCAGTGCCTGGTAGATTCTGAGGAGGTTTAACTGGACACCGGACTCAACCAAGTTTCTCATCCCAGTTTTAATTCAATTAACATTCAAGTGCAAAGCACTGTCATTCTCAATATGTAACAAGAGCTTTTGACAACTGTCCCAAAAACAGTGAAACTCAGATTAGATTTGACTGAAATTATCCTTATAGTGGGTCCAAATAAAAAGGGATACAGATGTATACATGTAGCTCTCCTTTCTCTCTCTCTCTCTCTTTCTTTTCTTCTTTAAGCTGTCTTTATTCTGGATCTCTTGAATTGTTCAAAGTTCAACAACCAATGAATTTTTACAGGGCATTCCAGAAAAAACTGGTAATTTTCATTCTTTCATTAGTTGCCAGAAAATGTCACATTACCAATTGTGTATTAAAAGCAACACAGAGTTGTCATTAAATGCACCCCATGAGTTCTCCTTCCCTGTAATGAATAAACTCTTTTTCCACATTGTCATATCATGGTGTCTTTGCTGAGAAGGCAGGGAAATCCATAATTCAGTATCATAGCATGGATTAAGAGAAATTTTGAGGAAGCTTGGTTTCTTCCGTCTTGATATAAAGCAATCTCATTCTCTGGACACAGCCCTTCAAATGTGTAAGAAATCATGCTAGCCCTGAAGGTGTCATAGATAGTTGCCCTCCGAAAATGGAGGTTCAGTGAGAAAAAAAAAATGGTGAGGAAAAAAAGTCAAATAAAATAAAATAAGGAGCTGTCCCTACTGACTTTCCTGGCATGAAATCAGGCTATTCAGGGAATATCCCCCACCCACCCCACTAGATTGCTCTGAACCTTTATTGCCGTTGTGTACCTTCAAGTTGTTTCCAATTTATGGCAACTCTAAGGCAAACCTATCATGGGGTTTTCTAGGGCTGAGAGTGCATGTAGCACCCAAATTCACCCAGTAGATTTCCACAGTTGTGTAGGTAATCAAACACTGACCTCCAAGGTCAAAGTCCAACACTCAAACCACTATGTGATGCTGGCTCTCTTCTGAACCTTTATTATGTTACAGATTAATCTAGCAGTTCTTAAGTGATACTGCAATACTGTAAGCCACTCTGAATTTTTATATATATATAGTATTATAAAAAGAAAACCAGTGTTCTCTTTGGGGTTTCAAAATTGCTATTTTGCAAATATTCCAAAGAAAGAAAATTTACCATGTTTTATAAAAGACTTATCATACTAACACACAGCAAAACTTCTTTCTGAAAACTGTAACAACCCTTTGTAAATTCCTGGGGAATAAATGGACTACACAGATGGATACGGAGTCTTCAGCCACACTTAAAACTTCTACCTTTTGCAACTTGAACTGCTTCCAATTGAGAATAAAATTTATTACCTGTAAGATAGACACTGTCTGTGAAAAATGGTGCTGTTCCATGGTTGAGGTGGAATACAGAGCTGCCAATGGGTGGTCAAACTTCTGAAGATAGCTGTTGCTATAACCTCTGTGGTCCAGATCATGACATAAACATGCAATCAGAAGACCTCTTCGCTAGATAAAAAAGCAGGCAGGGTATATCTTTAGTGTTCTAATTAACTTTATACCACTAGATGCCACTCTACACCTCTAAAGAAATTCAATGAATGAAAGAATAAACAAAATGACTAGACAATAAAATTGAATGAATAGATAAAATACACGAGACAAGCTCCAAACAGTTAAAGTGAATCAGCACATTATATACTCTAAACAACAAGCTATCGCTGAAGAGGCTAGTCCCATTTTGGATTTCATATGTGAGTCTAACTAGCTGCTCTATTTAAGCTGATGTCTGAATGCAACTTTCTAGGAACTCAGGATATTTCCCAGATCTGCTAAGTGGAATGTTTTAATCTGGAGATATCAAGGACTGAACCTTGCCTCTACAATCACAATTCAAGCTACAATATCTGTCTAGCCAAAACTTCAAAAAATTCAAGCAAGACTCTTGTCTGTGGTTCAAAGTTAAACCACTCCTGCCCAAAGTAAATCAAGGTGGACACCCCCACCCCTGCAATCCATGGTGAGTTATAAAGCAAGTTCTTTTTCTGTGCACACACCATCTGAAATTTTTCATATGGGGGAAAAAAAACTTCACTTACTTCTATGTCTGTGAAAACCTTGCGGTTATTCTGAAGAATTGCATACATGCAATGAGCCACTGTAATTGCATGCTTCCAGTTGTGATACGGTACACGGCGGTAGTTCTTCTTTACAGACATAGTGAAACGACATAGTTTTTCTAGATCAAAACTTGAAAGAAAAGAAGGAATGAGACAAATTGAATGGAAAAGGTAAGAAAAATTTTAACTAAAAAGGATGAAAGATAATTTACAGTAAAATGTATTTAATTCTGTATTGGCAATGAGCCAAATTTCACAGAAGCATTTTTAGTTGATTTGAATTTCCTTCAAAATCATTGGTCCCAGAATTCTACCCACTAATGGAAGTGCAAAGTAGCTTATATTGACACAAGCAGAATAACTTTCAACAGCAAATTTTCTTCTGCTCATCAAAGAAATTCTTCATTAGTTACTAAGGTGATATAATTTCTGTGTATTACAGAGGTATGAAACATCTGTAGAGTTTCCCCACTTTTTATGCCCTCCCAGCACTTAACTGATTTCAGAACTTCAGACCACTAAGGAACAGGGAATCATGGCATATTCCTCAAATATGCTGTCAGAGGTAGCAGAGAATGTGTTGGGCAACCCCTTCCCAGATTCCAGTTCAGAAGAGAAGGGGAATTTATTGCTTAGTTGGGAAAAGGAAAGCAGAGAGTCCTATACTTCTCTTTGGATGCAGGCTCTTTGCCATGCCTTATGGTGAGAGACTACTAAAGAAACAGGAGAGGTGTGGTGGATTGTATCCTCACTTCTTCCACAGTTCCCATAAGCATTGTTCCCCCTCCATATATGTTTGGGGTGGGTGGACAATACGAGTCCCTTTCTACTTCATCCTAAGACAGTGTACAACAAAGTAAGGAACCTTTGTCCCTCCAGATATTTTGGATTACAATTCCTATAATCTGTTACCACTGGCTATACTGGTTAGGTCTAGTGGGAGATGAAGTACAAAACACTGGGATGGCCAAATTTCTTCACTCCACTGCTCTATTGGCTGAGCTCCATTTCCTCACACCCTGGTAGCAAAGCTACTGACATCAAAAGTCTGTCTTTTTTGGTGTTGTACTAATCTACTGGAAGTATGTTCATGCTTGTTAAAATACTGCCCAGGATGCCAAATATCAATACAATTTGAACTTCAGCTTAAATGTTTACACTGCAAAGCAGTTCAAGTGCACATGTGTGGAAACTGATACAAACATGGAGGTCCTTGTTCTCATCTGTCACTGCACAGGGCAATATATCATATATTCAAGATTTCTTGAGAAATATTTTCCAGTTCAAAAAGAGGATGGGACAACAGAGCTGCATGTCTACATCAGAGTCCCACAGAGTTTTTAACTGTAACCCTTCAAATAATTTCTCAGCTGCCTGTTTTCCTTTTTCTTTTGCAAAAAGGAGTAAACTTTCTGAAGAACAGTCACATCTGATGAATAAATAGCAAAGATGCTAACCCAAGCTTTACATTGAAATTAATATCACAAGAGTTGGTTCCTAGATCAAGCCATATTTAAATATCCCATGCAAACACACCCCATCTATTCAAAGCTGGTGTCCAGCCTAAAAGCTCTAATTACCCTTCCTCCATAACATCAGATTCCACATAAAGGCTCAATGCTGACAGCATAGCACTGCAATCTTCTTGGTTCTTAGCCTCTTCCCTGCTGATCCTCCTGCATATGCAAAATGGGGCAGACTTACATGGCAGGAAAGAGAACTACCTTGCCTCTATGCTTACAGTTTAAGCTAAGAATTACCCAGCTTAAGACATTTTAAAATTCAAAATTCAAAATCTATTTGAAACAATCTCTATACATTACTAAATTTAATTTAGTATACATTATATATTTAGTATTTCAATATTTCAATATGTTTAATATTTTGTTTCTGTTTATGGCTGACACTTTAATAATATCTACATTTACTGAGAAGACTCATTGATGTCAGGGAAACTTATTTTTGCACAAGAGGGCATGCTTGTGATCACAGACAGCAGATAATTTGACTTTTAACCAAATAACATTACTATGAGTGAGTTGTAGGACATTTACTGGTATTTCAGGCAAAGGTACAGGGGACAGTGGGTGTTACAGTATAACGTATACTTCTTGTATTGTATAGGACCCAAAAGACAATTCCAATGTCCCTCCTTTATTAATTTATTCATTAATTTCCCCCAAATAATGCCAATTTACTAACAACCACAGCACACTACTTCTGCAATGCTGCATTATGGTTCACTGAAAATGGCATGAAAAAGTTTTTGTTATAACATGTTGTATTAGTAAACATGACATATATATTAGATGGAATGTCAGTCAAGAAATATTGGAGAATAATATTATATGTGGTGACGACAGCCCGCATTGAGTACACATGACTTTGGAAAAATGAAACTATACCTACTATTGGACAGTGGTGGACAACCTTTATGGAAAATAGAAATGTGGACATTCTTACACAAAGATTAAAAGGGAAATCAGATGAAGACATTAATAAAGAGTGGAAGATTGTTACAGATTTGGGTTGGGAGTAGATAGAACGCTACATAATTCATGATATCAATTACTATACAGGGTAATAATCATTGAAATATCATGTAACAAGTAAAGTAGAGAAATATAGCAGGAACTAACGAATTATTGATTACTAACATTTTATTGTGATATGTGGTATAATAAATAGAGGAAAAATTAATAATTGTAATCCAGAAAGGAAAGGAAGAAGAAATAATATTGCATGTAAACATTGCAGAAATAATTGTTTATTTGTTGAAACCTTAATAAAATTATAAAATAATAATAATAATAATAATAATAATAATAATAATAATAATAATAATAATATGATGCTATATTAGATGAGACAAAAAGTACCCCAATGGCATAAAGCAATAGATTTTTTGCCTCATTATTGATTTTTGTCCTGACTAGCGTCTGTCTATTTAAAAAAAAACGAAAAATGCCAAGTGTCCAAAATCTGAGGGAACAGCTTGTAAATTTTGAGGTGCTAAATGTCCACATTGTGACATAGTATTATGTGGATTTTGCAACAAAATTTATTATGAGAGGATAAAATATACCACCCTGATGTATTATGCTTTCATCAGACCCTACCTGGAATACTGTTTTCACTTCTGGGCACCACAATTCAAGTAGGATATTGAGAAGCTGGAATGTGTCAGAGGAGGGTGACCAAAATGGGAAAAGGCCTGGAAACCATGCCCTGTGAGGAGCAGCTTAGGGAGCTGAGGATGTTTAGCCTTGAGAAGAGAAGGTTGAGAGGTGACATGATAGCTATGTTTAAATATTTGAAGGGATGTCATATGGAGAATGGAGCAGCTCCAGATAGTTGGACATGGAGCAATGGCTTCAAACTACAGGAAAAATGGTTCCATCCAGACACTAGGAAGGACTTTTTAACAGTAAGAGCAGTTCAATAGTGGAATACAGTGGAGTGTGGAGGAATCTCCTCCTTTGGAGGTTTTTAGAGACTGGATGGCCATCTGTTGGCAGTGCTTTGATTGTGTATTCCTGCATTCAGGGGACTGGATGCAATGGACCTTGTGATCTCTTCTAGCTCTATGATTCTATGCAAAGGGTTAAATTTCTTAAAAGGAACCTTGCTCAGATTACAGCAATGAGGAAGAAGATTGAAATAATCAAATAAATAATAATTATTCTATCAATATTATAGAAAAATATTTTATTGAAATAAAATAGAGAAGATTAATTGAGAAACAGAAAACACAAAAAGAAAAACTTTCCGTATTAACTGGATGCAAAGTAAAAAATGAAAGATGAACTCTGTCATGGATTTATAAAGTATCGGTTGTATGAAATGGTGGTCCTGCCACGCATATCAGGGGACCTGATTTTTGTTCACCAAACCTCCTACTTGCTGGTTCAGCTCTGCTCTCTACAAAAACCACCTTCTAAGGCCTGGGAACACTTTAGAATGGGATAGGATATTGTGTGAAAAAAAAAAAGTAGGTAGAGGAACAGAAAAAATGTGTAATCTAAACATTATCTCTTGGGCAATGTTTCTCAGAAACAGTCTCCATTGGTATTATGATCCTAAGAATATGAAATATTCTATATGTATCTGATTTGTTTCAAATGTTTATTCAGTAGAATACCTTCCATGTTTTATGAAGAGTACAAGTCAACTTCATGCAAGATTGTCAGAAGTAGAGCCATCTGAATTCATTAAATGAAAAAAAATAGAAACACAGAAAGCATGTCCTAGATAGCTTTCTCTTTAATAGATGACATATCTATTGCTTGTAATTTAGATCCATTGCTTATTTTGCCTAAATTCTAAACATTCAGAGCTTGGAATGGGATTCACTGATTTCACAGACATTAAAAAAACGGGTTGACCACTTCTCAAAATATATAAGCTTATGTCAGTAAATGGGAAGACTATTTTAGATATGAGCAGAAAAAACACTGGAATCTACTGGCAGATGCCTGAAGCTTTGTAGCAGATGAGCAAGAAGTTCGACTTCCAGTAGTAACAGAAAAAGATCTTTCCTGTTATAAATTAGAATGCTGAGATGCATGCAGATTACTGGGGTGGGATGACAAGCAGTGAAATGTTTCTGTGATATGAACTTGAGCTCAATTCTGGTACTAGAAATTACTAGGCTGAGCACCTTCTTGATTTTACCCTTGATTCTTAAACGTACCATGTTACTCTCCCCCTGAGCCACCATTTTACATTGGGGGGGGGTCAGAAAAAGAATCAGAGCAGATTCTCCAAATTGGATGTGTGCCTATCTCTTGATTACATAACCTGGGCATATTTTGCATGTGGATAACATTTAAGAGGACTGAATAACCAATTTGTCTATAACTGACATGATTGTAGATATGAGCTCAGCATATTAAAATGAGCTAAATTGAAGCCAGAAATGTATTTAAATAGCTATGGTTTTAGAAGGGAATCATGGTATTTTGCAAAGACTCACAATCATAAAAATCAGACAGAACGTATTTTCCATAAAACCCTTTCTTGAGGGGTTGTTTTGTAAAATATTTGTAAGACATAAATGAACACATTTCCCTGACATTTCAGAGAGAACTCTAACACATTTCCCAAATACACCATAATGCAGAACTTTACTCAGAATGTAAATATGGCCAAACTCACAATAGAATATCAGTTTGTTTTCAGAGGCACACATATGCTCACACATAGCAAAATAGAGAATAAAGCATAATTAAAAATAAAACAAGTACATTTTTGTAAGAGGGAAAGTTTGATGAAAAATAACTCTCCCACTCAAAAAGCTCTGCAGGGCTCTGAAGCACACAGGGAGGTCTGCACAAGCTGGAACTATCCCATTCACTTTTATTTCCTGATGTGGAAGTGATGGAGCAATTAGTGCTTATACTAAAAATATGAAGGCCTGAAGGAAAATGAAGGCAGGAGAAAGGTGGAGAGAGGCTTCTCTTGATGCCTTTGTTCCAATTTCCAGAATGGAGAAACAGGAAATTTGGGGGGAAACTGGGAGGGGATTAAACTCAAATATTTTCTCCTGCAGAATGGTACATACATGCTTGTTAACACATGGTTTTAAAATATTGTTTTAACTGATTCTATAAAATGTTCTGATTTTATCTATAATTACTATGACATAGGAGTTTTGTGGCATTTTAAAAACCAGTAGGTTTTATTTGACAAAAGTTTTTATGGATAGCAGTCCACTTCATAAGATCACTGCACTTGACAAAATGGGCTACAGTCCACAAAAAGCATATACCAAATAAAACCTGTTAGGCCTTTAAAAGATACAGGACTCTTTATTATTTTACCGCAACATGCAGCCACCGCTTTCTCTCTAGAAATTATCATACTGTATGTGATGAGAATAACCCTGATGTTAGTTGTCAATCTTATTATGATATTTTATAACAAAATACTCATATTTTCTGATAGTCCTTAAGACTTTGGTCACTTAAGATTGCCATTGTTTTCCTTCCCAGAGCAGAAGCAACTACTGAACAACTACGTTTCCTACTCATTCTTCTGTTACTTCCAGTAAATAGTTATTGCAGGCTTTGTATTGTTTAGATTGGTTCTAAATAATACTGACAAGAGACTCAATCACAACTAAAGTTTTTTTCACACTACACAGTTATAGAACTTTGATTTCACTCCATGCTATGGAATCCTAAGATTTGTGGTTTGGTGACATACTTAGAATTCTCTGCCAGAGCCCTGATGCCTCACTGAACTACAAATCCCAGGGTTCCATAGGATGCCACCATGCCCATAACGTGATATGAAATTGCTATAACCAGGTAGTGTGAAAAAAAAATTAAGATATATTTCGGTATTTTCAGATATCCTAGGTTATTTCTCTGCTTCCTATTATGGGATATATTTTTGAGTGGAATTCAACTGTTATGTTAGCAGAAAATGTTTTGATCCAGGACACACTCCTGTTAACTGAATAGGAGATGATTTTCATCAGTTCCTCCTTCTTCTAGGGCCTTCTAGAAAATCTGGTCCAGATGGTAGGAAGGTCTTTCAGATGGCTAGGAACATAGAAGACACTATGGAGGTATGCAAAAGTGAAAGAAGGTCCGCCTCCTCTTTCATGAGGTATGTACTTGGAAAGATTGGATCAAAGATTCTTTTGTAAATGGAAAAGCTCTTTCCACTTTCAAAAGGGCACCACTGGACAAAATAAAATAAAATACATGGCCTGGATAATACTATAGCACAGTGGTTCTCAACCTGTGGGTCCCCAGATGTTTCTAGACTTCAGCTCCCAGAAGCCCTGAGCATTGACCATAGTGGCTGGGGCTTCTGGGAGCTGAAGTCCACAAACATCTGGGGACCCACAGGTTGAGAACCACTGCTATAGCAGTAGCACCTTTAAATATTATAGATACACCAACATGCAAAACTGTATATGGTAAGATATAAAAAGAAGATTTTAAGTTCTCGCAGTAGTAAACTAAGTTTACAGATAACTTGGAAGTATTTAATATATTACAAATTTTCCAAAGATTTCTATTTTTCCCAAAGCACTGAGAAATGGGGGAATGCAACCGCTTCAAACATTCTGGAATATTTTATTTCTCTGACTTCCATGTGTGTATCAGAGTGCCCAAAATTGTATCAGAAACAGACATTAGACAAAGGCTAATGTGTTTAGAATGTTTAGGTGACTATACAGGCTGTTTGTACAGATTTCTATGTACCTGAAATGCATAACTGTACAGGTTTCTACATATATGAAATGAATAGACTATACAGGTTGTTTGTACACATTGACAGGTTTCTATGGATATAGACTGCTCAAGCCTAAATCCAGCTGGTTGTCCCAACCAGAGCAGATTGATTGAATTATTGCAGTGGTTCTCAACCTGTGGGTCCCCAGATGTTCGTGGACTTCAGCTCCCAGAAGCCCTGAGCATTGACCATAGTGGCTGGAGCTTCTGGGAGCTGAAGTCCACGAACATCTGGGGACCCACAGGTTGAGAACCACTGAATTACTGGATATTGGTAAAGCTACAATTAGGTCAGTTCCACTGATTCACTAGATCTCATCCAATTGGAATTAATAATTGGATTTAACTGTTATTCCACACCATGGATCATAGGTATCACCCACCACCCTTTTTGTGAACCCCAAGTCTGTTTGAAACCCCAAAAGTAACAACAGCCCCATTGCTTTAAAAAAAAAAAAGGTGAAAATTTGCCCATAAGCAGCCCCAATCCACTGCACAGGGCAGCATTCTGCTTTAAAATACCCTCCACCTCCGACTCTCAAAAATCAGCCTAAGGCCATGTCCACACTACATTGTTATAGTGCTGTTATTCCACTTTCAACATCCTGTGGAATTCTGGGGTTTATAGTTTCCTGAGGCCCAAGAGCTCTCTGGCTGAGAATTCTAAATGCCCCTCCCTAAACTGCAAACCCCAGGATTCCACAAGATGTTGAAAGTGGAATAATAGCACTATAACAGGGTAGTGCCAAAACTGCCTAAAACAAGGGGGGAAACACTCCAAAAACTGAAAACATAAAAGTGACTTTTTCCTTTCCTGTTTTGGATAGTGGTCTTGACAAGATGAGCCTGTCAAGCCCTCTGATGCTTTTTGATCCAAAAACCCTGGAGGCCTGGAAAATATGTCAGACTGCAGAACTATGCAGTTGCAGCTGCTGAAGTAGGAATGAAGAGGAAACCCAAGTGTTGTGGTAACTGAAAAGTGATTTCCCCAAGGTGAGAAGGGGGCGTGAATGGAGTTTTTTTTTTCCTCACATACAAGAATTGGCAGCTTTTTAAAAAGGCAACCTAATTAGATCTAATAGAAAGAAACTGGTTTTATGATTAATACTGATTAACCAAACTACCAAAAACCTGCTCCTCTGATTAAAACTGATTAAGTTCATTTCTGATTAAAGCAAGCTTGTATAACAAATTTGTAATTTAACTTTAAAAAAAACACTTAAGAAATATGGAAAAGCCCTGAACCTGTACATAGTTGCCCATCCATGTTTTAGATGTGCATTTCAGAGCTGCAATTGTGCTTCCCCAGAATGTTAAACAGGAGCAAGGGATTCCAGTATTGCACCTGCGCATGGTTAAGAGTAATGCTGGGAGGGTGAGAGGATATGCCCAACTGCATCACTAAGGTACAAGTCCAGTGAACTAAAGGACTTTAGATTTGTTGCCATGGGCATTTGACTTTATCTTTCTTTCTATGAGAAATATCCAGAAAATATTGTTTTCTCTCTCTCTCTCCATCTTATAATATAAACCAGTCACTGAGAAGTAAGATTCAAATAGCAGTGTGCAGATGGCATGGGATTCCAAAGCTTACTAGTATTATTTACAGCACCAACTCTATACTGAACTGCATGGATCAAGAGTCAATGGAGATATTCTAGTTCTGTCAGTTACCGTTTGTTAGCATGTGGGGCAGACTGCAGAAATTTATCACACAATAATCTTAGCTGTTCTTCACCTAAGCCGGGAGTTGTGCTAAAAAGGCAGACCTCCTGCTGTTTATCCTAATCACCTCCTGCTATTATAATGGTAGATGTTGTTGTAGTGTGCCTTCAAGCCATATCTGACTTATGGCAACTCTAAGATGAGCCTATCGCAGGGGTTTCTGAGGCTTACAGCATGCGATGTGCCCAAGGTCACTGTGACGGAGCCTGGAGGTGCACCTAGCAGGGAAGCCCTAGTGATAGGTGGTCACAGAACTAGAGGGGCTCTATCTGAGCAAAACCCAGCCCTAGTAAGAGGGAGGTGCTGTGGGTAAGACAGCAGAAAGCATATAAACAGGGATCCTTCAGTGATATTCTTAGAAGGAGCTTTAAGCCAGAGCCTCAGTCAACCAAAGGGGGTTGTCTAGAAAAAGAGGGTTGTCTTGTCAGAGGCCTAGTGAGAGGTAGAAAAGTAACTAAACTATTTCTGAGTGGGTCAGAAAGTGGGACTCTGAATTGGGGAATTACATCTTTCTACTAAGAGGAGCCAAAGGTCTCTGTGTGTGTGAAAGTTCTGTTTTTGAATGCTGTGGAAATTTGAAAAAACTTGATAGACATCTTTAAGGAAGTGTTATTTTGGTTGAACACACTTGTAACATCCAGTACCTCTATCCTGTGTGTTATTTTAATGAAGATTACATTCTATATTTATAATGTTTGTCTCAGCAAAGTATTTTCTTCAGTTTTACTATTATAGGAACATGCTACCACAGGTTATCAATCTTTTTTGAATAACCATTGAGAAGGTTTGGCCTTTATCCATTAAGATGGTGCTTTTAAGATGGTGCATTAAAATGGTGCTTTTGAAAGGAAAGCAGGGTTGTGTAAGAAGGGAGGGAGCCAGAGTGCTATAGCAGGATTAAAGGGATGCTGCCACTCCAGGCAGGGAGAAAGAAAAGCAGTTTTGCCCCACTCCACAGTCACCAAGTGGGTTTCCATGGCTGAATGGGGAATCGAACCCTGGTCTCTAGGACTGTAGTCCAATGTTCAAACCAGTGCACCATGCTGGCTCTCATATTGGTAGGACTGGGTGGAAATTTGTGAGACAAATATCTTTTTAGACAGACACACACATCCATCAGCCCAATAGAAAAGTTTAACCAAGACACTGCTCAGCTCACAGAACTTTCAGCTTTAGGCAATCAATGTAAGAATAGCTGCCATCTCTATCCCATGCCAACACAGATGATCCGGCCATGCAGAATCTCCCAACTTGGTACACTTCAGGTGTTTAGGATTACAACTCACATCACCCTCATCCAGCAAACCACTGATGATGGATGATGAGAATTGAAATTCCAAAATGTAGGGGGTGTTAGTCAGGAGAAGGCTTCTGACACAGTGAAGTCAATACTGAGTAAAAGACTAATGCTCCAGCTTTTTCCTAATGTGTCAACAACTCAGGGGAAAAACAACATCCAAATGCTTGATTGCATTTGAGCTACCTCTTGCACATTTTGTCAACTTACTGTCCATTTTGTATTCATCTTAGTTAGTCTTCAGTAATGCTTATTATTATTATTTTTATTTTATGTTGCCATTCAATTGGTTGTTCTCCTACTTATAGAATTGTCTAATGTTTCTTATTCATGACCAGCAATTTTGTCTGTTTATTCTTACTCAGTATCTTAATACACTCTCACATTACTATTTGCAGTCATGTGGTTTTTTGTTTGTTTGTTTGTTTTTTGGTGTTTTTTTTTAAAGAACTTCTGGCTTGTTGTTAGTTTTTGACTGCTGCTCTTCTGTGTAATCTGATTTTGTCTTTTATAATCTATCATAGCTACCCATAGTTTTTCCCACACAACTTTGTTTTATTCTATAGATCACACATTTTTACAAGTATTTTATATGTAGATTGGCTAGTACCTGTTTTTCAACAAATCTTTCTTTTTATCTCAGTTTACACAGTAATTGTATGTATTTACAATCTTTTGCATCAATGTACCTGCAAAAAATACTTAATACAATCAATTGTTTGAACTGAAAGCACAACTTTGTACAAATTGTCGCTAAGGATATTTTTTCTACAACCACAATGATAAATTTCTCATAAACAGAAAAACAGAGTCCGCATTTGTAGCAGGCAAAAAACTGTAAAATAATTATTTCAAATACAATTATGCCATACCGCAGGATACATTTTTTAAAAGATAATGTAGTATCAATACAAATCATTTCAAAAGAAGGAATTCCTACCAGCCTATCCCACAACACTGATGGACCATATGAATAAAAATGGCTGGCCAGAAATCTTCAAAAGGACTGATGTCGAAGTGGTATCTGTTACAAGAGAAACATACAGTTAAGAGAACTAAAGACAGATGAGTACCATTCATGCCTAGCATATCAGAATCACTTTTCTTTGAAAGTAAATGAAGGCCCATCCATAAAAGGTACTGATTATACTTTATTCAGACTAATTTTTTATTTTATTTTATTTTATTTTCAGACTGCCCAATAGCCCAACCATTCTCTGGAGAATTAATTTACAAAATGAAGATAGTAAAACCACATTAAAATACTGTAAGGAAATACAGCCCAAAGGAAAATCAGCAGCAGCAGATAAAAATAGTGCAACCCTTGGTCAAACCACATCAAAATCACAACAAAAGAATATAGGAAAAACTCACAGCAATACAGAGGACTTATGCACTAAGTTAGCCTAAAAGAAGGTGTTCAGGTACCATGGGAGGCATGCTAACCAGAGGCCTCTTACATAGTATAAACTGCACCTATTATGACAGAAAGGGTTGTCTTCAACAGAAACTAAGGGTTTTCAAGCAATCTTGGAGTTTGCTTGAAGGAGTGTGACGGCCCTGAAGTGGCCTATCTTATCGTCAATTTTTCTATCTTCAGTTTTCTACCTGCAAATGAAGTGAGGAACTGAGTATAGCCATTTGAGCTCAAGCCTAATAAGAGGCAGAATTCATGTGGGAACCTTGATAGGTGGGTTAAGAGACACGCTCCACACAGTGACACTTGGACCTGAGCAATACTGATAAACAGCTTTAAGTACCTGGATTTTTTTTATTTTGTTTACTCTGCCATCTTCTCCCAGCAACCATATGACAAGTAATTATTGTAAAATCCAATAAGAGAAAATGAGGGGCAGAATTTGTGGCTTTCCCTTCTTAAGTATCTCAGTGTGGCAGGGAATGTTCTGTTTTGTTTTGGGTATCCTCCTGCTCTCCCACCTCATATAGTAATGTCCTTCATTCTCTGTGAAGGTACTCACAGAAAAACAGCCATTATTCCTAACATTTCAGGGATTCGTTTTGCTTTATCCATGCGTTTTAGTATCAATATGCCATTTACAGCCAGATAAACAATTACATGCCTGGGATTATTGAAAATAGTTGATTTACATTTTGATTTGCAGTTTAGTAGAGGGGTGGATAACTGCATGGGAGCCAGGAACTAATTCTCCCCAGGTATTTAGTGGTGTTGAGGGGTTCTTTGTAGGTTGTATGGGAGATGGTGTGAGTGTTTTTGCAAATTTTTGCATGTTTGGGGACTTTTGTTATCACTTTAATTTTTAAAAAAGGTCTTGACATGGCTGAAAGAGTTTGGGGGGACTGATGGAAGGACTGCAAAAGTGGGCTCTGGAGGCTGCATGTGGCCTGTAGGCCACTCCTGTTTTCATATATTTAATTGTATTGTATCTGACTAGGAAAAAAAAAAGCAAGTAGTCCTTCTTCTCCATGACAGTTCTCCCAGCCCTCACCACTTGCTGGAAATACACGCCTCCCCCACTTATCTGACAGGTTAGGGACCAGAGCACTGTCAGAAAACAGAATTATTTGAAAGGGAAACCCATGAAGGACTTACAGAGGCTCACTTGAGATTGACTGCACATATGCTGCTTGCAAAGTCTCTCAACCAGCTTAGTGCCTCTTCCCTCAACTTGCTTTGCATGTGCAAGTGGTTCCAAGTGAGCCTCCACAGGCAAGAAGAACTGAGGAAAGTGCAAAACCCTGTCAAAATAATGGAACTTGTCCTTAATTTGGAAGTGTCAAAAGAAGGAGTCATCAGATAATGGGCCATCAAAAAGTAGGGGCTTCCTGTACAAACTGGAGGGCCTTGCTGAATGTTAATGTGGTCCATGGCACAGGCAACTGAGAGAGAAGAAGATGATCTCTCAGAACTTAATGGAACACTTTCATTGAGCTCCTGCCACTTTTCCCTTCCACCATGCAACACATTTAGCACAGTTTTTTCTATGTAGCCTTTTTAGGAGTCTGGAGGAGCTGCTGCAGGAAAGAGAGGGCACAGAAATCTTCTTCATTCAACCCTATTATGTATATTTAATTCTTGATGCATCCCAATTTATATAAGTTGCCCTGGAAATGTTTCTTCAATGATAGGATAAATGGCAGTTAAATATAAAACATTTTTTTCTTGCAAAAAGTTCCTTAACTTGCGCAATTTTCCACAATTCTCCACTGTCGTATAGAATAGAATTTTGAAGAGACATGTTTTATACCACTTACAAAAAGAGAAACACTTTATAGAGAAACCTGAACAAGAATATTCACAAGCAAAAACGCAGCTTCTCAAGATTCTGAAAAACTACACTGATTGTAAGTGTAGTAAGTACCACTGATAAATCTCTGGAAACTTTAATATTTAATTATAGTAATGGTAAGTTATGACAATGTTGATGATAATGAAATGATCTTTTTAAATTTATGACAAATGTGTGCACTGTCTGAGGGGTAACAAATATCATAAAATCAAATAGTACAAATACAATCATTTTAAATTGTGTTTTATCTTGTTATCCAAACTTACATTCATAATTATATGTTGAGATTCAGAATGATAGAACTACTCATTGTTTCATTATTACCTGCTCCTGCATCATAGTTGCATGCAACAGGTGTTTCATTTCCCCATCACTGAACTCAACAACATACTTAGGTGGACTGGAAACACAGTACTGCACAGCAGATACGTTAGAGCTGAAAGTGACTGTCTTGTTTATTCAAATGATTGATCTGTCATGGCTCCTATGACAACGGTGGGATTATCCCAGAGTGTTTCAGAGCCTACATATATATCAGGTCATATACTGGATTTGGTGTTTTCTGCTGATCACAGTAACTGTGACCTGCAGTGTGAAAGTTATCAGCAGTTTCTCTCTCATTAACTCTCTGTTGAGATTGAAGCCTAACAGAGATTCTTAGTCTTTGCAAGGGTGAGGGACTAGTTTTAAAGAAGAGACTTTCCTCAGGATACCAGTAAAGGAAGAAAAATTTAAATAAATGTCCTCTCTGTGCTGCTTGTTGATCTGCTAATCAGTTCAAAAATGTATTTATTGTCATGTCCAGTTTAACCCTTTGAACAGCGATAGCTATCCTACTGCCAAATGTAGGTCCCATGCTGGAAGAAAGGCAGGATACAAATTAAAGAGTCATCTCCTTTTATATTTAAATGTTACATTAAATACTTACAACTCAATTTCTTTGCAGAGGTGTGGTGGGAGTTTACAGTCCATGAGGTTTTTCCATTCTTCTGCTGTACATACACTATGATAGGAAAGCTTCTCCATAGTTACACGGTAAATACACTCTGAATGGCGAATTCTGTGGTACATCTAAAATAAAATACATTTTTTGTATTAGGTATAACTATATAAAACACAGCTAAAATATACCTTAACCCCCACCTCCCCACACATACATTAAATCTTTTGTTTATATGATTTGTAAACTCTAATTCACACTACTTAAGCAATGCTGTTTTTTAATGGCAAAACAGAGACACTTTATAAGAGATAACAAACTTATCTAGCCACCATCATATGAATGGAAAACCACTGTAAACTTTTAAGCAAGAATGCAACTGAAACTTTCATCTCACAATTTTATAAACAGAATCAGTTTAATCTTTATGTTTTAACTATCAAATCAGCACAACCTATTTTGGCTAAACAAAACTGAAAAGAGTTAATATTAATAGTATGTTTTATAAAATGAATTCATTTCATTCTAGCTAACCTGGCTATTATTGTGGAATAAAACTTACATTAGCACAGTGTAAGGCTAAAGCACAAAAGACTGCAAACATCTTAAAGTTGTTCTCATCAGTTTTAGAGAAGGCACTTCCACTTAATTTGTTCACCATCTGCACAACGCCTATTACACTTCCTCGGCTCACAATAGGCATACATAAAATGTTCCTCGTGGTGTATCCTGTGTAGAGATCTACTTCTCTGCACATTTAAAGAAGAAAAAGAAAAGGGGAAATAATTAATAGCCTTTCATTCCAAGTTTTTAATATGTTCAGTTTTTGATTTGAGACTATCTAATAATAACATTGGTCCTGACAGCCCACAGAAGGTGGTAGAGAAGAAAGGCCAGGAATGGTCGCATACACAGGTAATACAAACAAGTTCTAGAATGGAATCTTGTGGACCAGCAGAGGATTCCCTAAGACTTTATCTTAATCTGTAACACTAATGCATGGGATGAAAATATCACTTCCCTCTTGAATACAAGAACCTCTGAAGGTCAGAGGCTATCTCTCTGGAGTCAACAGAACAGCAAGCATCCTCTTGAACCTTAATCTGGAACAGAAGACCTTTTAAAAAAATAAGAAATATGCCAAATGAAGGCACCATACATTCAGTGCGTGTGTGTGTGTGTGTGTGTGTGTGTGTTTGAATCACAGGAAATCACAGCCCTAACTAAGCTCAAGATTTTTACTGGTCCAGGCTTCTTCTCCTTAAAGCTTAAGGTTTTCTGATACTGTAAAAATCATTTCTGTCACTTCTTTTTTTACATATTCTTTCCATCCCTAAAATTATGATGAGGCAGAGAGGAACACCAGCTGGAGAGGAAGAGGGGACAGAGGGACAGGGAAAAATGGAGGGAGGGAGACAGGAAGGGAGAGGAGGGAGAACTAGTGGTGTTTGGCTATTTGGAAGCTCAAACTTGACACAACAAAATAATTCCCTGGGTAGAACTAATTTGTAAGGGCCCTACACTTGAAAAGCAGTTGTTCTTGGCCCTGTTGACATGCTCCAGAAAAAGATGTCATTCCACAGTTAAGAAATAACCTCTAGGAGTATCAGAAGACCTAGCCTTTATCATTATAATTTTTATTTAAAGTCAACTGCACCAAAAAGCCATAAATACAAATACAAATTCTAGATTTGCTTTAAAACACAATGGTAGTTGTGTCGTACTCATTTGTGTGTCGCAAGCTGAATGAATTTCGTACCTGTTAAAACGTGGATCAGCATAGGCATCAGGAATGTTGAGGACTTCACCTGTTCTTGCTACCTGACCAGCTATTCCTTTTTCAATAGAAAACCTGCACAGGACAGAAAGAGATATACATGTATTAAAACAATATATTGAGAAGGAAGTGCATTTGTATTTAGTAAACTCTTGAGGTGTGATGGAGATAATTCAGCACTGGATAATATCTTACAGTCTGGTACCAGAATGCAAGGCTAAAGCCATTTCTTGCAGGAGAGGCCTGGTCCCTTTTCGCACAGCAGTGTACAAGTGAAAGGGCCCCTTGAGCGTCATGTAAATGTCAGGAGTGGTCTGCATGACGCACTCCCATTTCCATCACGCTCAAGGCCCACAAGCACAGCAAATACACATTTTCTTATTTTCGGCTTTTAGCCAAAAATAAGCCATGCTTGCGCAAGGCTCATGGGCCTGGGTCACACTCACCTGCAGCGCGGAGCCTCTGGAGCTGGGCCTGTCACATGTCCTCTCCTCAGTGCAGCCTACAACTCCCAGGCTGCACTGCAGAAGGAAGGGGTGGGGTGTGGGTAGGGCTCTCGCGCGAGCAGGAAGGAGCTGCAGAGCCCGAGCAGCAGGGAAGCAGGAGGTTTGCGAGAGCCTGCCTGCCCAGGCTTTTCACACAAGACTCACACTCCAGCAGCGTGAGAAGGTAAGCTGCGGAAAGGGCCCTGCTCTTTAGTTCCCAGGCTGACAAAATATACCCACAATATAACCAACATATAACTGTAAAACATGTGCACGCTTTGTGACTAATCAAATTCACGAAGCTCAAACTAGTGAATGTCTAGGGGGGACTGTCGTATAAAGCAACACCTAAGGATGACAAAACTAATTACAAAACTCAACTACCCTACTACACAGACAAACTACACACTAACTAAACCAAGTCACAACAAATAATGACTACAAAGGATATAAATCTGACTTCAAACTCCTCAGTAAAATGGCTGGTGCTATTACTATAACATACTTCCTCCAAAATATGCTGCCTCAGAGTGTGGTGGAGTGTCCTTCTTTGCAGGTTTTTAAGCAGAGGCTGGATGGCCATCTGCTGGGAATGTTTTGATGGGTTTTCCTGCATAGCAGGGGGTTGGACTCAATGGCCCCTGTGGTCTCTTCCAACTCTATGATTCTATGAAAGTCATATTTATGTATATAGAAATGTTAAGAAAAAAGAAAGAGAACTTCCATCACAATATAACCTTTACAGTATTAATATTTCCAAATTAAGAAAAAAATTATAGCCTATTACATTTCTATTACTTATTATCAATATTAAATACTAATCCTCTTCTACCAAACAGTCACATTCCTAACTTTTACCTTTAATCAAAACCTATAACTGCTTGTTTTCCTTCAGTTTATCTTAAATATATTATTATCCTTTCCCACTGTTGTTTGTATTTGATAATAGAGCCGTTTGTATTAAAGTTGTTAACTTGTCCATTTCTGCCATGTTTAATTAATAACTTGAGGACTCAAGAAATATCCAGATTGTTGTTCCCATGCCTTGGGCTTTGATGGGTGTTAGCAGAAGGAAGGTTTAAAAAAAAAAAAGAATCCCATGTTTTAAATTCATTTCAATTAACCTCAGGAATGAAGGATAGGTTCAGCTAGAAGTATAGTACAGGGCCCCACAGGGATTGTAGTGAAGCAGTTACTCCCTCCTTTGCCATGGTATGGATATGGCTCAGCATTCTACACAACCTTTGGTTAGAGACTAAGGCTTTCGAGAAGACAGTGTCCTTACAGAATAGCATTACTTTTAGAACTTAAACGCAGGTGTCTCCCCATTAACAACACTTGGGCCTGTAAGAAACATGTTTGGAGTCCTGTGGGAGGTACCTTGTGACTCTCATCAGTAACTTCTTTGTTGATTACACTTTGGACTGTTTTTTTATATTGTTGCATATTATCATGTATTATTGTATGTTACTGTATATACTATATATTATTATTACGTTATATAATATCATTTGAAGTGAGCCGCAATGAGTCTCTTTTTAATCTTAAGCACCTGCAGAATTATGTGAAGTTTTCCTCACTTTCACACTCTCCTCATTTTCCTGGGGCTTCTGCCACTTTCTTTCTCTCCTCCCCACCAGTTCCCTATTGAGTTTTTTTACCTACCTACACCTTCCTCCTCCTTTTTAACTACCTTTTTTAGTTATACAATTAAGGTAAGATAGGTGAAGAAAACAGTAGGCTTGATAATTTAAACTGATGATGCCACAGATTGACCCTGGCTCCTGCATGTAATACCTGTGCTCTACTACTGATTCTGCTGACTAGATATTTTGGTTTACAGTGGGGAGGCAGAAAGCATACAGCGATGGGGTTGAAAGGTATTGTGCCTATACTTAGAGGTTCTCAAAATATTTCTGATTAAGAATTTGCCACCCGTTTCATTGACTAATCTTTGTAACTATACACTTATTGCTGCACACATGGTGGATGAGTGACAACTTGAAACACACCATTCCTTATTTCATGCCTTATTGTTGTTAGCAATCATGGTATTTGAAGAGAGAGTGAAGTGTCCATGTTGTTGGGGCTGGAAAGAATAGAAAGGTGGAGAGCAGTGATTTTTTTTTTTTTTTAACAGATCCTGAGAAGAAATCCTATGATTCAGGATGGCCTTTCCAAACCTGATAGTTCCCCACCCCAGAAAATGGCCATATTATGAGTTTTGTAGCACATGCGAGGGTAAAATTCACAGTTGGATGCAGGAAAGTTTAAAAGGACAAATAGAGCCCTTTTAAGGAGACCAATGGTAAACTGGGTTCATTTAAGGACATCAGCAGCAACTTCCATGCCTTTGTCTGTAAATCTCATGGCACGCACAACCTAAATTTTAATAACAAGTTAACTAATGATTAAACAATTTTAATTATTACTATTGATAGTAGCAAAGTAATTTACTAGTTTCTGATGGACAACAATAATAAATTGATTTTCAAATCCGGTGTTCCAAGTTCTGAGATGTGTGTGTGAGAGAGAGGGAGAGAGACAGAAAGACAGAGAAAAGGTAAAAGTAAAGAGTCAAAGAAAATTGGTCTCTGGACCTATCCCACCTCTGGCCTAAAGTAACAGCATCCAGTAAACCAGTGGTTCTCAACCTGTGGGTCCCCAGATGTTTTCGGACTTCAGCTCCCAGAAGCCCTGAGCATTGACCATAGTGGCTGGGGCTTCTGGGAGCTGAAGTCCACAAACATCTGGGGACTCACAGGTTGAGAACCACTGCAGTAAACACTACAAACATGAATTGGACTAAGTTTCAGTCTAAAATAAATACTTTCTAAAATCAAATGGAAAGGAGAAGCAAAGCTAAAACTGTACACGTTTAGTGACAGTTTTCACAATTTCCAAAGACTGCCTGCATCAGGGGCAGGCAATGTGAAGTCCTCAAGTCACAAACTCCCCCCAAAGCTCATCTGCTGTTTCTACATAGTCACACTCCTGCAGACCAGTAGTTCTCAAACAAATTAGAGAAAATCTTAATAAGCAAGGGATCATCCATGGATCATACTGGCAATAGCATTCTACAGCTGGTATTCTGAATTGATCATATGATTTGGCTTGAACTTCTCACATCTAAAATTATTTTTTTCAACATCAAATCTTAATGTTGGACAAAGTAAAAGCTGCAATTTACTTTAACACGCACATTTTTACCTACCTTGGTGCAACACTGAGTTTTTCAACACATGATCTCCCAAAGGACTGCCTCCAGAAGATGGTATTTCTGGGAGTGACATTACAGCTTCAGACTGTAGTTTTGCTGGCATTGCTATGATCATTTCCAGAACAACTAACTTCTGGAATTGCAGATCCTGGTGAGAATGATATCACATGTGACAAAAGTTGTCACAGGACCTGCATATATGGACAGACGGTGTGTAATAATATTAGCATGCAGGAATAACCCATTTTCTATTCTTACCTTATTTCTTTGGTTTTTTTGAAGACAGGTTTCCCTTCTTGTTCCTCTCCAATATCAAACAGGTCTGAATATAACTCATTGTTCTTCTCATCTACCTGGAAGAGTGCACAGCGATCTGCATTCACCAGGTTTTTTGCATATATCTGCAGAAAGAGAATAAACCTATGGTTAAGACAAATCTTGTATTATCTTTCACAAATTGAACTAACAAATATGTAGACTTCAATAAACATTCTAAAAAAAGCAGAAGTAGTCATTAAATTAATGAGGCACTGATACAAATATCCTAGACTTACTTCTCTGTTTTTATTCTTCTTGAGGGAAGGAGGACAGCCAGTTTTAGGTGAGATCCTTCCCTCTGGAATCTGAAAAATGAGGGATTGGAACCCCTTGATCCTCTAACATGGATCTGACAGTAGGAAAAAACCAAATCAACAATTATGATGCACAAACCAAAATATTTAAGGAAATGAGGAAAACCATTGATCATAGAAAAGAGCGAAGTAAAAAAGCTTTATTAATTTGGAGAAGAACAAATTATCTACAAAGAAGCTTCTATGTGTGTGTGTGTGAGAGAGAGAGAAACAGACAGACTGCTATCTGAATTTATATATCTCTCTAAACTGAGAAGATCTGGCTGAATTAAGCTGGCTTCTTGGCTATGACTGACCAGACCCCTGTTTCCTTGGAGTATATGTGTCTCTAGAGTGTGTATTTCTCTCTAGAAAGACTGCAGGAGGAAGGAAGAAAATAGATTTAACAGACTTTTTCATCCTTCTCATCTAACAATGATATCTGTCTTGGAGAGATTCAGTTAGGGCTGACCATAGTTAAGCTGGTTTTGATCTAATGGAGCAACCTGTGATGGATCTTTCCACCCTGTACCCATTGAAAGAAGAATACTTGCCAGGACTCTATCATTCTCTCTGTACCCCTGGAACTATCTTGCTCCTTTCCAGAGGATTCTTGGCTGTTTTCAAGACCTTTTTGCTGGTATGAAGCCATGGTTCTCAACTGGTCAATCCGACCTAGTGGGCTGAGTAAGGTCTGACTGAAAGTTGCCACGCTGAATCTGCTTCCTTCTTGTGTTGGTCTGAGAGACAACTGTGCAACTATAACCTGAATATTCTGTTTCTCAAGCTTTTGTCAAATGGAAAACATTCTGTGAAGTTGGGGCAAATCTCCTGTTCTTTGGGGGAGGAAAGAGAGAGACCCACTTGCTTTTGTTTGCTTTTGTTTTTAGACACAGCTGAATTCTAATATTATCTATTTCTTCTTCTATTATTTGTCCTCCTACCATTTCTTTTTGATGGCATGCCTTTCCTGAGCAAAAGACATGAGAGCCTTGCAGAGGCCTGCCCTCCCAGGAAGAAAGATGTTTAGGGAGAAAAGAGGTTCCTGTTTACTAATTATTTTCACATGGTAAACCAATACAGAAGGATGAAAGTTCCTTAGATCCATCAACCTCCTTTCCCATTTTTGTCACTGTATTATATGTTTAGAGCAATAACCTAAAACAGAAATCTCTTGCTGTCTGTGGAAAGTTATCCACATGTCACAGCTCTGATTTCCCACTTTTCTGACTCATGTGGTTAGCCCCCACAGATAGCAGGGTTCTCCATCTTCAGAAATGTTACCCTTCATGCATAGAAGAATGATGAAAATGGAAGATGGAGAGGAGGCAAGTCAAGGGAATTCCCTTGCTACCATATTGATTCAATCTGCGAAAATAATAACAGAATAGGGTTAGTGTCTGCCTTCCTTACTGTGAGGAGATGTCCTGTTTCTTGCTGTACATTAATTGGAGCCACAGCTTTCATTCATATCTTTGTTTCCTCTCTTAGTAAGAGCAATTTTAACTTAAGGAAAGTATATTTAGCTCCTGGGATATTTTAATTTGCAGAAAACTGTCAAGATATGGGTTATTTTCAGGAAGCCAAAAAGAATAGTCAGGAACTTTATGACAACTTAAGTGGGTAGAGGTGGAGGACATTTGGGGAAGAACAAACAGAAAAACCTCTGCTTGATGCAATCATAGCTGTTGTGTAGTCTACCGCCAGAAAACAAAAATAGTGGGTTTTTTCCCCAGAAGCCTCAACCACTCAACACACACATTATGGGTCATTATACTTCTCCCTAGCTTCTGTTAATTTTAATTTTATCAGTTTCAACAGGAAGAATTTCATAGTAAGACAAGCCAAAATAATATTTTGTTCTAACGATAGTACTTTTAGCATTTGGACAAATAGTAAATCATGTTTTAACAAGACATATTATTCTTGAAAGGATAGTAAAAACACTGCAATGACTCCTGACAAACAGCTTCTAGAAACAGAAGGAACCGATTTCCCAGAGAGATTAAGTATGATGATTCTTGCTGAACCTCTCTGCCTCCTGCATCTTCCTCTCATGATATTCCAGAGCAAGGGTAGACACAGTGTAGTTTTCAGAGCACATGGAACTCTGGACTCCGCTTTTGTAGCCTCAAGGCCCTTTACTGGTCCCTCAAAATCCTACAACCACCAAAATCTTTTTTTTTAAAAAAAAAAAGATTGATGCAGTCTCAAGTTACCATATTTGCCAGCATATAAAGATGCACTTTTTTATCCCCAAAACATCCCTTAAAAATGGGGTGCTCCTTATATGCTGGGTGCTCATTGGAAGCCCTCCTTTTACACACCCCTTCTGAGGCTAAATGCATATGAAAAGGGAGGAGGTGAAAGGAGAACTCCCATGAGGCTCTGCCCCTAGCTCCTCGGCTGGTCTTTTCTGGGCATTTTTTTAAAGCCCAGAAGAGCCAGTCAAGGATCTAAGGGGCTTCCCTAGACCTCCCCTCTATGCATTTTGCCTTCGTTGGGAGAACTCCTGCAGAGGCAAAATGGAAGGGAACTGGGAATAGGGAAGCCTCACTGCTGTAGTAAAAAAAAGTTTTTCTCAAAAATAACTGTCAAAAATGGGGTGCATCTTATACCCCAGTGCATCTTATACGCTGGCAAATACTGTACGTATTTAGTTTAATTTAGTGTCTACCATTTATCTACCACACCACATCTCATAATATAGTTCTAAAGTGCCCATTATTTTAAAACTCCCATCATATAATGCAAGTGAAAAAATTAAATAAAATTTAATTTATATTACAACAGCACTTTTATCCTTATTTCTGAATAGATTTCCTTAAAATTAATACTCTAAATCAGTGTTTCCCAAACTCTTGCCTTCCAGGTGATTTGGACTTCAGGTCTCAGAATCATTGGTCAAGGCAAGTGGGACTTCTGAGAGTTGAATTCCAAAGCATCTAGAGCACATAGACTGTACATAAGTCAAAGAATTAAAAAAGGATTAAAAGATTTTTTAAAAAAGGGATAACCAGAGGAGAGCTGATATCATATTAAACTTTAAGAAAAAGGTACTTTACCATAATATGTTCAAGTAGAGAATCTATTGCAACTATGTTATCAAAATATGTTCTGCAGAAAAAGAAATAATGTTCACAAATGTTAGATTCAGTCATTACCTGTGCTGGGTTTTAATTAACAATAAACACAATTGCTTATCATCAACTGCCAAACTGTATCCATGCACAGACCTGATAGAAACTGGACTTGTCAGGTATAATAGTGCTGATCACCTCCTTGGAATCCACACATACTCTCTCTCTCTCTCTCTCACACACACACACACACACACACACTGAAGATATTTACCTATTACATACATGTCCTACTATTCTCTCAAGAAGCTCAAAACAGGATAAATTTTATCCTTTCAACAATCATGTAAAGTGCATTAGACTGAAAGGTAATGACTTGCCCATGGCCATCCAGTGGGCTTCACAGGGGAAAAGAGAACTCAATCCAAGCCTCTCTCATCTCAGCCTCAAATTCCAGCTCTTACACCACAGTGGAAAGGCTGCCTGAATTCAATGTAAGTTCATAGGAGCTATGTAAACAACTTATGGTGACCCTACGGTGCACCTATTACAGGGTTTTATTGGCAAGATTTGTTAATAGGAGAGTATTTTTTCCTCCTCTGAGGCTGAGAGAATGTGACTTGCCCAAGGTCACACCCAAGAGTTTCCACAGCCAAGTGGGGATTCAAACCCTGCTCTCCAGAGCCCTTGTCCAATTGTCAACACGCTATACCATGTTGGATCTACAAGGTGGCTACAAAAGTTAAAAAGATTCAGCAAAAAAAAAAAATCATATCACACAAAAGTCAAAAATATAACTTCTATATGACTTTTCTTTTAATATTAGTTTTATACAATAATACAATCCATAATAATCCCCTCTGCAAGAAACACAAGTACAGTTAGCCCTCCACATTTTCGGGTTTCACTTTTGTGGATTTGATTCTTCACAGATTATTTGCTGTCACCTCTGCTGCCTCCCAATGTCATTTTTAATAGGGACTGCAAGCCTCATGAGACTGAGCAACTGCGAACTAGGTGTGTAAGCCCTATTAAAAATGGTGTGGGGCAGCAGCGGAGGTGGCAATAAGCCCCATCAGCTACCTACTTCTGCTTTGTGAAGGAACCCTGATGCCTCAAAGGAATCCATGGTGGGTTGAATATGGTGATCATACTTTTTTTGTGTGTGTTGAATATGGTTTGGGAGGGCCTAGAGTTATTCACAGTTTTTCTGCATTCTTGGGGGTCCTGTGCCCCTAACCCTAGCAAATGCGGAGGGATGACTGTACACAGTTATGTTTCATATTAAAGTACCCAGTTCTAATACATACATTTAAAATGTCAAAAGTGTTTCCTTACACAGCCAACCAAAAAGGTTTGAACATCTTTTGGAAGTCCAGCATTGTATCTTTACCCAAACATTCATAAATCAATTTCATATCATAGTAAGTTTATACTTTTCTTTTTCTTTAGTCATTTCCAGCTTGTTTTTTTTTTTCAATCACAGCTAATTGTCACACCTTGTTATACCAGGCTGTACCTTATTATGAAACTTAGAATTACTACACTAGTGCATAATTTAAACAACATTTATTTCAGTTTGTTTTTGGCCCTGTTCTGAAGGTTCTCCCTCTTCCTTCCCTTCACTTGAATTGGAAGCAGGACACGGTCAGCCAGCTTTTAAGCCTAGTTCTGTGAGCACACTATCAAAGCCTTCTTTCAATCAGGTGTAGCATGCTGTGTCAAGAAAAAACAGGGTGACCTTGCTTCTGCAAACTATAACAGCAGCTATCTCCTTCTGCTTAAGCTTTGCAAAGACACACAAAGTCATTGAAAGATATATGTCAAATTCATTAGCAAAACCATGTTTTAACCACATCATATTGTCAAGATTAATCAGCTTTCAGATTATAGTACTTCCAAGAGATAACCATTTTTCCATGAATTCATTCTGTGTTGCATGCAGATCCATAAAGAACAATATAAAAGAACTATATTTCTAGTCTTTGCAAGAAGATCTGTTAATTTTTACATTCATTCCTAAAACCTGTAATAAGCATGCCATTGACGATCCATGGTGTGCATTCACTTTTTTATAAGAGTAATATAATGTTGAATATATTTTTAATTAAATAATGAATGTAATTTTATAAAATAAAAGTAAGTTAATTTCTTATTTGAACTTTCAGTTTACAACTTCTTCATTTTTAGTAAGCCTTCTGAAGACAGATAAATGTGCTAATTTTACTGGAATTGAGAGAAGCATGTGATCACGATTCTAACAATTATCACTTAACTTTCTGTATTACTTGATAAATATCAAACATGGATAGCAAAAGGCACAGTATTCACTCACTACACTGAAGGAGTTGCTTCCAGATTTAGTCATACCTACTGAAATGAGTGAGTGAGACACATTAAACATTCCTGGTTTAAGTTCAAGCATTTAATTTGAATATGAATAAAGCTGGATCTAACACAATGATTCTATGCATCTCAAATATGCTGATAATGATCTGTTGAAACTACTTTAGCATATTTCTAATTTATGCCTATCATAGTCTTTTGCTTTTCATCTCAAACAGAAATAAATAATGGAAACATTTAAACAGATTTCCAGAGGAATAAGTAAACAGAGAGGAATAAAAAGGTATCCATTACTTAGGAAAAAAAATGTGCACAAATGCTACTATTGTGATTATGTTTCATTTGTAACTTACTTTGATACATCAAGCAGGAAGTCATTCAGTTCAGTCTGTTTGGCAAGGCCCCTGGATACCTGATTGGGACATTGGATAAACTATTGCTTACTTCAGTAGAAGGTTAAAATGAGAACGAAGCTATGGAACATACAGCTTACCTGTTTACTAAGGAGGACTAATTTGAGATACATTGGTAATATGTGAACATATAAGCAGAAGCAACTATGCATATGTCAGACTTTAATTTGAGGTCATTTATGGTGTAACTACAGACACACGATAATTATTTCTATCATCTTTGAAAAATGGAATCTTTTATTTATAGACAAGAGTTTATTGCCTTACTTTGGATACAAACACTCATTACAAAAACCTAGGACCACCTTATACCCAGTTCCATAAAACTATTCAGTAAGTTAATGTGTTCAATTTTCTGTTTAACAAAGACTGCCTTTTCTCTAGCTGTCTTAGCTTATAGCAGCAACCTATAAGATAGCTAATAACAGATAAGCAAGCTGTATTATCCACTAGCAAATCCCTTTGCTCCAAAATTTCTCCTGTGAGAATATAGAAAATGAAAAAAAAGGACGAAAAGTCAGCAAATTCAGATTTAAATCATCTATCATTCTTACCAAGTTTATGTCTCATCTGTGTCAGATGGATGCCAAATGAACATGCTAAGAGCCCCTGTTGGTATGCTCTCCTAGAACTTTAAACTACTGGACTTGGGAGATCTTATAACCATGCTAACTTGGTGGGAATATTTAGAAAGAAACTTGAGTTAATGCAGTTTGTAAAAGTCTAAATTCAACTGTTAGTTTCAACTAGAGCAGACTCACACTTATGCAAGTGCTAATTTTTCAGGTTAGGTACTTCTCAGCATACTATATTTGAGACCAACAAACTGCCTTCGGACCACAGAAACTTTATGATCTGAAGAAGTGGTCCACTTAGAATTTAAATCCCACTGATTTAAAATTGATTTACAGTTACAGGTAAAGGGACCAATGAACATGTTCGAGCATATACTCAAACCTAAAAGATTTAAGACAATGTAAATTATTTCCATATTTTAATTAATGACAACTGGATCTAAAAAAATGCCTAAAATGAACATTTTTAATAGTTACCTGCCACAAAATCATGTTTATATGAACCCTGTCCCTTTCAGGCTGTAGATCCAACTTAATGTGGGCTTTTTAAAAAAAAAATTATTCTCCAGAAATCCGGAATATGCAGGTTTGACAAAGTCTCACAATGAAGCCTCTGTCAGGCCCTAGGAATTGTCCTAAATTTGCATGACAAAGGCTAGGTCTGGCAAGAACCATGGGAAATGCAGTCCCAAGGAGAGCCATCAGGAACCACTGGAATCGAGCATGTAAAGCTCATGATGCTAATACAATCATGGCAGCATGGAAGCCGCAATGCAAGCCCTGCCCACTGTCATCTAAGTCTAGTAAAGGAAAGAGGCTGAGAAAGGGAGGTTAGCTCACTGCAGGATGTTGTAACAAAGGCATGAGTCCTTTTATTAATCCCTATTAGAGAAGACCTATTGCATCACTGGAACGTGCATAAAAGTTGGCTTACTAAATTATCATTCATTCAATCTATCCACACTAGGGCCATTTCCGCACTAAACTCTTATAGCGCGCTTATTCCACTGTCAACATCCTATGGAATCCTGGGGTTTGCAGTTTCAGGAGGGGGCGGCCCCCCCCTGAAACTGCAAACCCCAGGATTCCATAGGATGTTGAAAGTGGAATAATCGCGCTATAAGAGTATACTGTGGAAATGGCCTGGGTAGGATTACCAATGATTTGGCCTAAGGATCGCTTTGATGCATCATTGGAAGTACAATGTAACCAGGTTTGGACTGGATTCAAGTTAGAAAAGGAATTATTAAGTCAAACATTTTTGAAGCACATAATAAATGAAGTACACCTTTCGTTACATTGTCCAAACTTTCACATTATTCAGACATGTTTAATGTCCTCAGAACCAGTCCATTGGTTTTTTAAAAAAAACTTAAAATTTAATTCAGAAACTTACCTCTACTTGATGTATTGCTACTGAGGCCCATGCAAGATTTGCTGTTGCAACCTGAAACACAGGAAACACATTCTTGCTTTTTAAATCCTCTTTGAAAGAAAATGTTCAGCCTTTTTGAGGTTAACAGTAAATTCCAACCAATTTGGGGATTACAGTACATAAGTACAATGGGCCCTCCGTATTTGCAACCTCCAGATCAGAGATTTCCAGTGACTGCGGAGCATCAAATACTATAAATAAAATAACAACAATCTGAACATGGATGCACTGAAGCATCTGTTTGCATATCACTGACATTTAATAATATGAGATGTAATAATATGAGATGTGATCATTCGCGTTTTTTTGCTACTCGTGGGGGGTCCTGGAACCAAACCTGCACAGATATGGAGTGCCCACTGTAATGAGCAGAGGAGTATTCACCACATAAAAAGCTTTGTTCACTCTAATTCACACATGCAGAAAGATCGGGGTTTAAACATGATATTAACTACATTGGCCATTTCCATGCTAGACTATTATAGCACTATTATTCCACTTTCTCAGGATTCCATAGGATGTGGAATGTAGAATAATAGTGCTATAACAGTCTAGTGTGGAAATGGCCATTGTTAACATAATTCTGCTAACAGAAAGCCAGAAACATTTAGCTATTTGATGTATATCCTGTTCTTCCTGGGATACCATAAAATATAATTACAATATAACAATTTATAAGAAAAGCATTGAAATAAGAACATTAAAATATCACAATAAAAAAAGAACAGCATAAACATAGCCAGCAAAAACTGAAACAAAACATCAATGAAATGTTCTTATGTAGATTTTGTTGTTGTGCATCTTCAAGACTAATGGTGATCCTAAGGCAAACATATCACAGGGCTTTCTTGGCAAGATTTGTTCAAAGCAGATTCGCCTTTGCCTTCCTGTGAGACTGAGAGAGTGTAGCTTACCCAAGATCACCCAGTAAGTTTCCATCAAACTCTGGTTTCTTTAGCCACAAGTGTAAGTCCCTCACTTTCTTTCCCCCCTGGATGTTCCCCTTCTCAGCTTTTCCTTCTATGCTTGTAACATACTGATCATGTAAGTGGGTGTTGGTTATTATTATTGTTACTTCCTGCACTAGGTGTTGGTGGATTAGATGAGCTTTAGGAAACCTCTCAACATTACAGTTCTAAATCTGTGTCACTGAAATTGCCTTACAAAAATGGATTAATTACCTTTAACTGTGGTTTTCTGAATGGCCACCCTTTGTAAAACAGCTAGTCTACAGTTTTGGTGGAAGCCTTTTCCCACCCTTCAACTGTGCATTCAAAGAGATGTGGCTTTTGAATTACCACTCTGCTCAGCTTCTAACATTCTGGTTATAAAAATGAAGCAAAGCACAGTCACAGGCATAACTGCACCTGCAGCTGGTGATGACATGCTTGCCAAATTGACCACTTGAAGAAACACATTCACAGATCAGCAAACTGTTCTTCTTTGTCATGATCTCTGTGCAGTCTCGTATCTAGGTAGAGATTCATGCTGACTTATCAGAGATGGGACAGAGGGGGGAAAAGAAAGGCCTTCCAAAGGTGATGTCAGTCTAGACCCAGACACACAGCTGATAGTGGTAGATGAATGTTACAGACATAGCAGCTCAGCAGAGGTCAAGACAAAGAAAGGTGGGATGGAATCTGTAACTCTGCCTCCCACACAGACAATATTATTCCCAAACTGTCAGAAATGTTTCTTAAAGGGAGCTCTGCACACTTTCAGAATCCACATGTATGATTTCATAAGGAACATGAAGAAGAAGCAAGAATATTTGTAGATAATTTTAATTAACCTATAATCCAAATAACTTCCTGCAGCAATTACATGATCTGCTTTTATTATAGCTTCATAGGAATAATATTGCTCTTTTCCATCTGCTTGAAAACACAATGGTCATACATAAAGGTGATCAACAGACCTGTACAGATCTCAACACAGTTGAAACTGAAACTGCTATATGCTCCATCTATGGGGCTTACTATATATTGCATGCAAATACATTTAACAAACCCACTTATTCATTAAAAAAGATAAAATAAATAGAAGCCTGAAGAGGCTCTGATTCTGACAAGAAAAGGATAGGAGCAAGGCATGTGTAACCTTTTTCCTGCTGGCCATTTTTTGCACATAAGCCCCCCAAAACTACTCTTCCCTCTATTCATCCATGGTTCAAGCAGAAAGGGCATCCCACCATAAAATGGTGGGATGAGATACCCTCCTGCACTGGGCCACAAGCTGCTAATGGGAAACCATGCGTGTCTGCAGTGTTAAATATGTATCTGATACTCCATGTCCAAGGAGAGACATCTGAGAGAGGATCTCAAATATAAAAACATAAAAACAACAGATGTGAAAATGCCTTTCCATTCCTCTTGCCAAAATCATGGCTTTGCATGTCTAAAGTTCGGCTTTATTTTATACGTTTTTTTATAATAATGGTAAAAATGTAAACCAAATCTGAGCCAAAATCATGAAAGCAGTCCCACACCTTTTGAAAAAGAAAATTTAAATACTCCCTGTTCCTTTAGGCCTTACCTCTTGGTGACTAAGATGGAAAGAGTCATTGCCCCAGTGTCGATAAAGCTCCAGGATACCAATCAAGTCTCCAAGTGCAGTAACAATTGGCAAACAAAGCACAGACTTGATACGAGTCCCTGACTCCAGTCCAGTACCTTTGGGGAAACGCTCATCCTAGAAAGATAAGTATAGTTTCATATTAGTGGTATAACATTTGTTTTACTTAGCATTACCACTTGGGTAAATTTGTCCGTTTTGCTTACACAAATTGCTATTACAGTTTCTGTCCAAAATTATCAAAATATTAATGTCTATTTCAGAAGTTCACAAAAAGGAAATTAAAAGCACCAAATGCTAAATTGAAATGGAAATTATTAATATTTTTTAAAAAATCTTTTTAAAATCTTAATGATCTCAATGAGATCTCTCCAAGTTTGACTAGAGATGCAGAAAAGCTGCTCCAGGCTATGTTCCAAAGTGATTTCTTTCTAAAATATTTGACTTTTAACTTCAATAGAGTTAAATGCTTTGAATTAGTCTATTTTTTCCTATAGCAGCTAGAGATGGGAAGGCCCAGGGAGGAAAATGGAAAAATTCAGGGGAAAAAACTCTTGTTTTTCCCTATTTTTCAAATCATTTTTCCAGTAAAATAGGAAAAAAATGGATTTTGAAAAAAAAAATAGGATAATGAATAAAATGTTTAAGACAAAATGTTGACATATTTAATGCTCCAAATAGTTTCTAAAAACTATATCAGAGGAAGAGTTTTCTGTTAACTCATTGCACAATATCATTACAACTCCTCATCTTGTAACATTTTCTCAGTTCTTTTTAAGTGAATTGTATCTGTTTGACATTATGGGGAACTAGAACTAGACAAAATTATTTTCTATGCCTTAGTTGAGTTTTTCTTCTGGTTTTATTTTTTGTTTTTGTCCATTTTTGCCTGTTCTTCAAACTGGCAAAATAAAAAAGATTCCTTATAGTACAGAATCTTGCTGGGTTCTGTACTTTTAATACCTCAAACATGATAATCTTATGCCAAACCAAATTATATATGATGCATTTTTTTCTTCCTAAAATAACAAAGTAATGTTCAATAACAGATGCCAAGGATGTGAATACTGTCTTTTCAATTTTTCTTAAAAACTTTTTTCCCTCCCCCTAAAAATATAATAAAAGAAAAGCATTCTTTTCTGTGGCTTTAAAATTTCCTAAAATTTTATATCTCTAATTACAGCATGTTCCCCATGAAAAGAATGAAAAGATCAAGAGGTAAGGATTTGCATTTGTGCACTGGACCTGCTTGGTCACAGGCAATTTCTCACTTATTCACCTCTAGCTGAAGTCAGTCACTTTCTATGTAAAAATGCTCTGTGTCTTCCTGGGCATGATTTTATTTAGTTCTATCAAAAAATGCTTGTTCCTCACTCTTACAGAAATCTTTCAGGAATTTTATCGCTGAACATAACTTCAACTGGGGTAAGACCTTTCTTCCCAGGGGAATGAAGCCCTAGTTATCAATAGCAGGTTAACACTGAGAGTGTAATTCAGCCCATCAAGCACCCAGCTGAACTGATGACTGGTTACTTCACTATTTACCGTTTTTTTTGGGGGGGGGGAGGGTGAAATAAATTTTTATTTTATTAAACACAAACATATCAAACAACAAAGCAAAAACAATTAACTTCTTCCAAAGCCTTCCTGTCTCATGCTGGGTGGAGGGAGGACAATCCTCCTTGGTGACTTCACCAGCAAATCTATTTTTCTTAACTTCGCCCTCTTCCCCAAATTGATTTCAACAGGATGGAAAAAGTGACTATGCTGCTTCTGCAGTGGCATACTTGGGGGCCTGACACTGTTGTCTTTCTTGGGGGAAAAAGTGGTTTTGGATCCAATGAATTTAAGTGGAAGCCCCAGAGGCCAGTTAAAACAAGAGAAAAATCTCTGGACCCTGGAACTTTCTGCTAAGATGCTCAGGGCCGCCACGTCATATGGGCTATCCCCATCCTACCCGCCCTGCTGGTTGAAATCCTTTCTGCAAATGAAAAGGCGCTACTACTTCACCTTTCCATCCACACACCCAGGCCTTACAAAATACAGATCTCTGTGATTACACTGTCATGCCCAACATGTCCAACATTACTTTAAAACAAGACAGCAAAATTTACCCCTAAAATATCTTCTACTAATAATGTTTTCCTAGACTTGGCTACATGAGCAGACACTGTAGTACCAAGCTTAATGGGTCCTACAGGAACAAGTTGCGGTTGTCCATCCTTTATTCCTGGTGGTGTGAACACACAAAGACTCTGAGAGGAAGAACAACAAAGAATCTAGAGTTAAAACGTCAGACTGCTTCCCAATCATCAAAACACATTTCTTTTGTTAGGAAAAAAAAAATCTCCTGTTAGTATTTGATAGACATCTACATTTACTTTTGGAAATGCTGAAATATAAAGTGTTTTTGCTTTTCAAAATTCACTACTTTCTTATGGGAAGCTTTTCAGAATCAATGGAATTTGATGAACAATTCAAATGCCTTCTATTCCACTATTCTATTCCTTCTGTTCCACAACAGAGTTCTTTAACTATCCAGGCTGGTGGCCAGGTTGTAAATTAACAGATCACCTGGGTGGGGCCCATTCACAGATATACCATTAGAAGTGTACATATGGTGGCAGTCAGTTTGCCTTTACAAAACTCACATCCACATCTCACCATGTACACAATCAGTTTGCTGATACCACATGTGAAATATCTGACTATATTTAACTCAGAGGAAATACTTTACAATGTTCATTTGGTGATACCTATTGTTCTCAAAAATAGGTAAACCTACAACTGAGTCTAGATGCATGTTAAAGACTAACAGTGAGCTACTGAATTTCATCCTACTTCATCAAATGCATGAAGTATTATCTTCAGTTGCAAGTGTCTACATACACGAGTCTGGGTACAGAGGGAAATTCTAACAGCAAGGTCAGAGTAAAATGAAATACAGCAATGTACAGACAGTGGTAATGCCATTAACAGTGGCCACTCATAGAAGAGGTGCTGATGGTAGTACAGACATCCTGGCATTAATGGTCTATATTAATATATGTAGCATTTTAAAAGAAAACCAAAGTTTGTCCATATTCATGCTACAGGAGATAAGACTGAATTTGGCTTCAACATCAAATTAGCCTCTTTAGCCCTGCGCCAGCTCTGTCCTGATTTAAAAAAAAAATGGAAATTTTGAAAGTTTGCATAATTTTGTGAATTTCTGGCATTTGAGATTTTTCTTATCACTAAGATGGCTATCTTTACTTATTTATATGATTCAGATGTTTTATATTGCAATCTGTGACTGTTTTATATTCCTTTGAGATAGATTGGCTTTCTAAAGGCCATTTTAGAGTTAGGAGATGAAATGTTATCCCATTGTGTGTTCTTATTTTTTCGCTTTGCATATCGCTATGCCCAATGTCAGATTTATGTGCATATATAATTTTGTGGAGATAATTGATTTGTTTACTCTTCTGGAAATGGCAGAACTTGGAACTGGCTTAAACTCATTAAGTTATTAATTTACTAGATCATTCTAATGATTCTCCCAACTTTCCACACTTTTCAGTGAATGCCAGTGTTAAAAATAGTCTTTAATGAATTAACTTGCTGGAATTCCTGATGTTAGGATACCTCTCCCTCTGCCACATTGAATAAAACAGCTGTTTCAGAATAAATATTAATATTGGACAAAATACAACATATGTTGTTAAGTAAACTATGATTTCTCTGGAAGGACAGCGGAGAAGGAAGAAAGAAAACTTTTTGGAGCAACAAGGGTTGGGTTTATAGAGCAGAAGACCAAGTGGCTTTGAGAAGGCAGACAAAAAGAAGAAGGGAAAAAAAGGGAAAAGCTGAGTCTTGGAATAGAATGAATGTAGGGTGGGAACGATTTATTTCCATAGCAAGAGCACAAGGTCCTCAAGTAGTCAAGGCCCTTTCAGAACATTAAGCATGAAGGGCAGGTGTCCCCTTCCCCACCACAGACCATGGACTCATATCGACAGAAGGTGTTTGGGGTCCTTTTGGGAGTACAAGTGCAGTGTGACTCTCTTCAGTGACTTCTCCTTAACTGATGACATATTAGACTGCTTTCTACTGTATATTACTTTGTGGTATACAACTATTCTACAATATTAGTTAGGATGAACTGCAGTGGACCTCTCTACAATTCTTTAGTGTGTTAACTCACATAATACTAGAACTTTACATAATTAAGTAAAAAGTTTTCTGCAAACCCCTATTCTACTTCCTTCTCTCTTGCCTCTTCCTCTCTCTCCCATCTTTCTCATTCTGCTTTTTATCTACTTCCTTCTTCAGTAGTCTGGTTGTAGAACTTGAAGTGTTTTGTAAGTTTGTAGCTTGGAGTAAAAGAATAAAGGTATCCAAATTAATCACCTACTATCTCTTTTTATGTCTTTTTATGTCTTTTGTAAAATAAAAAAAACCTACTCAGAAATGTCTTCTAAGTTGTAAATTCAATTAAGTGATATTTAATCCCAGGTAAATGGGATGACACTGTTCTAATTCTAATAAACTATAGATAATCCAACAGAGAAATTCTGGCTCTTTAAGGTATATTTGTACTTTCCACACTTTGGACAATCCAGTTTTTAGAGTCAGGATATTGCTTTATTTCATTAGCTTCACCATACAACGATAAAAGATTGAAACAAATACGTATCAAAATAAAATGGGTGCAGCGAATATTGGAGTTGTTAGATATGTGATTTTTCAAATTAGAGAACCAACAGATTTAATTGGGATCCTGCATACAAAACATGTGTGCTATAACTAATCTTTGCAGATCACATTTTTTGATTGGGAGTGGTAAAACAGAAAGTGTTCATTTGCTCAGAAAAGTATTCTGCATATGCTTAGAAGCTCTCAAAATATTTCTGATTAGGAATTTTCCATCCCTGATTGAGTAACTGATATTTGTAGCTATCCACATATTGCTATACTTATGGTGAAACAATGTCCCCCACGTGACCAATCACTTCTTATTAACCTTTATCTAGCAATCCATTAGAACAGTGAACGTTGTTGTTGGTGTGGGTGGAACAAAAAGAGAGATGCAGATGATTGACGAACTGAATTAAAGAGACAGTAAGATGAGATCCTGGTCTTTGGAACATCCTTCCCCAGCCTGACAGTTCCCAGACAAACTAGATTCCTGCCATTCTCTGGCAACAATCACATTATAGGCTCTATAGTTCATGTGAGAAAAAAACTAGATTAGAGGAAGATAAGGATGAAAAGAGCCCTCTTCAAGGTGCCATAACAAAATGGGTCCTTAGGGTTAAGAGTAACAGTCTTCATGTCATTCTCTATAAATAACATTGTCTGTCCCAAAACAAATGTTTTGATTAAGAAGTTAATAAAGGATAACTCAATTAATTAAACAATTCTAATTATTACTGTTTAGAGAAGTCACTTGATTCTCCATTTTCTAAAGTTTAATACTATAAAGCTAATTTTCAAACCTAAAGTTCCAAGCTCTGGAAAATGGTTATATAAAATTTAGAAAACCACAAATTACTCAGTTGATTTTTCCATACTATTAAAAGTGTTTTTATAATATAATATGGTGAATATTTCAAACAGCCTAAAGATTCTGGTCAGCGGTAATAAACTAAGCAATTTTTGAAATGCTACAGTAGGTGCACTAATGTGTATTTTTAGCTATGTAAAAGAAATATTGATGCTTATGTTAATGCTTACTAGTCCTGTTTATGGGAAGCATTACTGTGCATGTTTAAAAAGTTCAAAAACAGAATGGCTGCTGAAAGAGTGGGACCCTATAAAATTAAACCAATTTAAAGAAGTGCTACTATAAGTTATCAGGTCTGGAGTGCAATAATTTAATACAATATAATTGAGAATGAGTTGAACATCAGCTTTTTAGAGAGATAGTATTTGCTTTGAGATCTATGATGGAACTTGCATAACTCTTAATTTTATCAGTTTGTTCCACTGTGTCAAAACGTTTAAAAACCCATTTTACATAGGTTGTTTTGAAATAAAAATAATCTTCCATTTAGATAATCTAACCTCACACTTGGAAATGATGTATGAAATATCAGTGAATCACTTCTGGATCAAACATGTCTCCTGTCAGGACAAAGTGCTTCTACTAATACAAGGCAGCTTCCCAAACTCTGACAATTTCCCCAGCCCACCATAGTCCCTGTGCCCCACCTCAGAGGGTCTCTCAAATCTGTAGAGCACTTGGGAGCAGGCACAAAGCAATGCAGTGGAGAAGCTGGAAAAAATCTCTAGCCTGAAGCAGAGGGCTGGAATCCTGTCAGTGGAGCCAGAATCTACTCCAGTTTCCATCTACACTTAAAGAAGATATCTGAGGTCCTCAATGTATTTTAGAGAGGGGATTTAGCAATTTAGACAGCTCCTTAAACCAGAGCAGATTTGCCACCCTATTGATGCAGGAACCACCAGCTGCTTCTGCTGCTTCTCTAAATCTAATCTACAAAAAATACAAATATTTTTATGAAAGTCATCCATCCACATTTTCGGATTTGACTTTCATGGATTTGATTATTTTGAGTTTCTCCAACCCTTGCCCCACTGCTTCAAGTACTTATTTTCTGTAGGAACCTTTCCTCTCAGTAGCTCTGATTAGTCCACAAAACCCTTTAAAAACTCACCTGAAGTCCTCTTCCTTCTCAACCAGCCACTGCCTTGCCCAGTAAAGACAGCTCACAGCCTGACTTCTCAATACCACAAACTCTCTCCTGATTCCCACCACACACCCAAGGAAGGCTATGGGCAAGAGAGAGGGGTACAGGGCCATCATGCTGATCCACTCCTTTTCCCTGATGTGGGTTGGACCCTGGGTGCCCACTCTCCCCATCATGCCCTAGCCCCATTCCCACACACACACACATTTTTATATTTGCAGTTTTTCCACTTTTGCAGGGATCCTTGACCCCTAACTCTAGTGAACGTGGAGGATTGACTGTATTTGGCTAGACAGGAGATAATGTTTCATGAAATAAAAAAGCTGAATATTAAGTAAAGTCACTAGATGGCACTGTTTGAGAGGAAGAATTAAGTAAAATTTGTTATTTTGCATTCTAGAACATATATGCATTTGGGTTTGTGACTTCTTCCAGAGCAAAGACTCCATGCCAGCATCTACAGAAATATGTGCTTGCCCAAAATCATATAATTATCCAATCATATTCATTATTTTCAGGTAAATGTATCCCAGGAATTCTGTCAAGGTAGAAGTTATTAGCTACTAAATTGCAATAGATTAGTGGGACAAGGGGGTATTTACCTAGATATTCAAATGCTTGAATGTGAAACCACAATATTAAAATCAGCTACCATATGAGAAGACATCTAATGGAGTACACATAGGCCTAATTCCACAATATCACTACTTTCTTCCCCTTTCTTCTTGCCTAGATCTCTTGGTGCCACTCAAAACCTGGCTGGGTGTGTGTGAGTCCCAGCCTCTGCAGAACAGCTTTTCAAGGTGCACATGGGGCTGCAGAGTGGAAGGGAGACTGTTCTATTCTGCTGAGGAAAACAGTTCTACCAGCAGCATTTATACTGTTGGATTAAGCCAGCAGGAATGACACACAGGTCTGCCTACATCCTCTCTCTCCTAAAAACTTAATGGAACAGAGTTGTAATGGCAGAGTGTTTAGATCCATGGAAGAATATGATGTATCAAAAATAAAGCCTATATTCTCTAAACAGGCTGTGTTACACTGATTATTAGGTTTCTTGGAAGAAAAACAGTATGCAGATACAGGTGAGGCAGATCATATCACGTGCTTGAACTTTTAAAGACTCTTTTGATAAAATCTCTCATAAGAAAACTTAGCAGCCCTTGAATAACAAGACAGGCCACATTAATACTGAGCAATGTTTAAGGACAAGAAAAAAATTATATAGGTCAGAGTGGGCAACAGTGGAAGAATAGGGGGCCACATTAGCATTCCAGGAGACCTTAAAGGATCATACTATCAGATGCCACACTCTCCTCCTCTTGTTTTATTTCAATTCACCTACCATAGAGCTTGGGCACATTAACAAGACTCCTCAATGGAGCATTACCTGCCAGCCTGCGGACATCGTATACCTAGGTACAGTTTATTTGTGCTCAGATTAAAGCATACAGTCAGGTATGTACTGCTTCGTAGATTGAAAGCTAAGAAACAACCTTCAACGTTTTGGAGAAGTATACTAACTGGCTGAAAACCACAGCTCTCAAAATCTAAAAACATATGAATTAATGAAGAGTACTTCTGAAAGTTGGTGCAAAAATAAATAAATTCACCAAATCTGTAAATGCACCAAATCTGAACAATTTGTCAATGTATTAACTGCGGTTGCAGAAATGCTTCCATATAGTTTATAGTCAGTGCAGAGTAATCCTACACTGAACTCAGTTGATATAATACTCAAACCATCTGTAAAGGGAACAGGATTCATATTAATACATAGCTTTACAAACTTATACTTACATTATTGCAGTCAGCCAGGAAATACAGTGCAAATCCATCAGCATTTGTAGCTGCCAAAGCAACAATTTTTTAAAAGAGCATTAGAAAGAATATTACATAAACTCTCTTGTTGGTGTTTCAAGATTTCCAAACAGTACTAAGTGATATTTTAAAGTGCATCTGATATATACTATACAAGGAATGTGAAGTACTATAAAATCACAAAAACGCTGTGCTAACATATTGCATGAATTTGTAATGTCATTGAAATAAAAATATGTATTAGGAATTATGTTAAAACACTTTGTAATAAGGTAAATATGAGTTAAATGTTCAAATACATATCAGCTACTAGGAGGCACATTTTTTCTACAATGTTGTTTTCAAGGATCAAGCACTGGGGAAGTTTGAAAGCAGAAAATACATGTTTCAGACATAGCGATAATCCGATAATGTATTTCCAACGGATTCCACTGTTTCTGCAAAAATCAGAACTTCACACACACACACACATACACACACACACACGCACACACACCCATACACACAATGCACTCTAAAAGCAAACTATCATGGACTTGGAAACCCTCTAGAACAGATTTCTCTGGAACAATGGAGAACATTTCTCCTGATTTCTCTGGAACAATGGAGAGTTACTACTAGAAGAAGAGGGGAAATAAAGTCCCAGATTCACCAAAGTATACTGTTGGATGTTGGCTATGTATGTCCACATGTGTGTTCATGCACAATCCAGAGAAGACTGTAAAAGCCGGGCAGAAGAAGGAGTAGGGGGAACTTCGGAATAAATTTTCAGCACTTTCAGTAGCTCTAGCATAACCCATGACTCTTTTATCATCATTTCCCTCTCAGTTTCTGTTAACTGCTAGCAGTGCAACTCTCTGTCTTCAATTCCCTCATTCTTTGCAATATAAAATAGCATCCCTTATGGGAGGAAAGGAAATTCCTCAAAAATCTCCATCATACAAGCACAATTTCTGATGTTAAATTCCATTAATATGCATAATCTGCACTACATGTTTCTTACAAATTTGTTTGTTCATTCAGTCATTTATACCCAGCCCTTTCATAGAAGCTAACCATCTTAAATAAAAGCAAATCATTAAAATCATATCTAAAATGCTTAAAATGAGAAGTCTAAAAATCACCAAATTACACATCTAAAATTCCAAATATCTAGATCATTATAAATACTTGCTAAAACACACAAAAGCAATACAAACAGCAGCAAAAACAACTCCTAATCCACTAAACTGCTCCAGGAGACCGTGGTCAACAGTATAGTATCAAAAGCCAGGATGACAATCAACAGACTAGCACTACCCTGCTTAGTCACTTACAGAAGATCATAAACCAAGGCAATCAAAGTGTCTCTGTACTGTGTTCTGGATTAAAGCCAGGCTGATTAAAGCCACACTGAAAGGAGTGTAGATAATTCCATTTCATCCAGAAATGCCTTCAGCTGATCTAACATTGCCTTCTCAATTACTTTGTCCAAGAATAGGATATTTGCAACTGGGCAGTGACAGTCTAGTATCTCTGGATCTAAGAATGGCCTCTTCAAAAGAGGAAGCACCACGCCCCCCATCCACCCAGTGAATAATATTCTCCCTTAACAAGATATGAACCACAGTTTGCTTCTACCAAGTCAACCAGTATCTGCTATATTTGACACCAACTAAGGCGAGGGTAAATAAGGCCCATGGTAAGCCTAATTACTGTTGTTATTAACTACACACAATGACTGAAGGCAGCTAACGAATACCCTGTCCACATCTTCAAGCTGCAGAAACTGATCCCATAAACCATAAAATTAATCCCATAAGCCATGACATGATAGCTGTCTGAATATAGAGCAAGGAAAACCTGTGGAGTCTAATTTGGTATAAATAAGAGTGATTTTTGTCCTCAAAATGATTGATGAAATTGTCATAGAGCTTTCCATGAGTTTTGTCTGTCCATGAACAGAATCCAGCTAATAGTTCTGCAGGAGAAAATGTTACCATGCAGCCTAAGAATGGTAGAGGATTACATTTTTGCTATGTAAACAAAGGAACTGCATATTATTAAGCAACAGTTACATGGAGAATTACAAGCATGGAGCAAATTTTAAGAGCAAAATCTGTCAATGTTTCTGTTTTTGTTGTGCTAAGCTTCAGTACTGACAAGGATTTGTTACTTTATTATTATATCCAATAATCAAATGTCAGGCCAGATTTAACGCATCACCCTATAACCAAATATCAATCAACTTGTGTTCCAAATTCCTTAACAAAAAACCCCCTAAAAGTCACCACTGTACTGAAAAGATAAAGAATAAGAGGGGTAATGGGCTGTCAGAGCTCACTTTCCTTCTGCAGAGCCCCCTTCTACAGCTATTTCCTGGCAGGAGGAAAGCTGTGGTGTCAGAGAAGCATCTGGCTACATCTCTATAGTCAGATGCAGAACACAAAAGAATTCTTTAAGACCTCTCAGAAGACCTCCAGACGTACTGAAGGATGACTCCATGTTATGTATCTGGCTGTTGTCAGTTCTGGCTTGCAGTTTTGTACATTTTTTCACATATATTTTGCTAATTGGAACAGTCTGTGCCATACAGAAAAAAATACATAAATATTAAGCTAAAAACAGTGGGAAGAACTCAGGTATGTTTACTTCACTTCAGAGAGTGATGAAGCAATTTTTTCCCCGTTTTACAGGATAACTTAGGCTCATAGTGCTCTGTTAAGTACTACTTTTAGAGTAATGTGCATGAATATTGCTTCTAATCTACAATGAAACTACTAATGGACAAGTTCTGGACTTCCACTGTGGCCTTATAGCACAGGGACTTTCTGGCACTGACTCTTGGGTAAGGTCCATAGTGTCTGTAAGACTTCCTTAACAAGAACGCTAAAAGTGTTATAAATATCACTGCATAGTTTAATTTAAAAATACCCAAAAAGTTTTCTTACCCGTTCGAATGATACTACTCAATTCATATAATAGCAGTTGATTGTTCCCTCCTATATCCAACCGTTGCTCTATATAGCTGTTCAGTTCATATACCACTCCTTGCATATCAGAATTCTGGTACTATTGAAAAAAAACAAATACAAAATTTATTGGATACAATGAAAAAATAATATTAAAAGAAAAAATATCACTGTTTACCGTTAGAGGTTTCTAGACAAGCTGGTAATTTAAACTAACAGTACAATCTTATACATGTCTCCTCAAAACTTTTAATTCCAACTGTGTTTAATAGTGTTTATTCCCAAGTAAGGAGTTAGTATGGGATTGCAGCCTAACTCATGCTTTGCTCTCAATGAAATAATTAGGAGAAATTAAGCCATTATTAAATATTTATTTCAATAGAACTAAAATGACTAACATAGTCTGAATCCAAACCCTATTTACACATCAAAAGGAAATAAAGGTCTGTGGGCCATGGCACAGAGGCTTTACATGTCATATTCTTTTGAAACCCTCGAGAATTGGTAAGCAATATTAAACTAGATTAACCTTTTTTTTTTTAACTAAATATAAGGAAGCAGAGGTTTTTGTTCTAGGTTACCTTATACATCAACAAAAGCCAAAAATGAACTCGTAATAGGAAATTGTAAAATCCCCATAATTAGAGGATGATATCCCCATTTAGTGTTTCAACACCTATATTAATTTAGAATATTTTTAATATTCTGTTTTGTGTCTTTCTTAAATAATTGATTTTTTCCTCTCATCAATGAATCTCACTTTTTACCAGTTGTTCTGCTTTGTTGTTCAAAGTCTGAGTCATCTACAAATGTATGTGAATGTGTTGTTCCTGAAGATATCAATGGTATAGTGGAAAGCCATTAAATAATTAAAAAATGAATGTACAGACCTGTTCTAGTCATAGTCCTCTATAATCTTGTCTATACTGATTGAAATAAAAGACTCATATGATAGCAACTACTGGAGTATGGATGCATCATTAATAATAACAAATATATATTTACCTAGAAATAAGTTCTAGTATCGTTTTCATTTTATATCACAAAGTCTAGTAAAAGTTCTTTAAACAATGCAAAAATAGAAAGAGATTTCAGATGTAAGAAAAACCATCTACAAACTGTCTCCTTTTAGATATGGTTAGGATTTTGGCTTTGGTGTTCTTCATACCAATCAGAACACTCCATGAAGAATCAGGATATTAATTCCTAAAACGGCAGGATTTCCATGCTAATTTTAGACTGAAGATTGATCAGTAATGCTTTTTTAAGAAGGAGGAGGAGGTGGTGATGATGGTGAAGGAGGAGGAGGAGGAGGAGAGGCAGCAGCAAAGTTATTTGAGCTGTGAACAACTCTGATAACTGAAAACAAACTGCTGAGAGAAACTAAAGTAAAAGAAAGTCAAAACTCATCCTTGATTAAGTGAACAAAAAGTCTTACAGATAATTGAGGTATGCAAGAGAAAAGTATACAAAAATAGATATCTTTGTGAAGGCAAATTTTGAAATTACTTTTTCAATTTAGTACTTGAGTATCTCATATTATTATTGTAACCTGAATTTTTAAATTACACTTCCATTTTAAGATCATTTAAACAATACATTTCTACCACCAGTAATTTCTTTGCACTTTATAACAATGTTAAAGAATCATCTTTGCAGCTCAAAATAATGATAAAATTATAAGGACTGAACCACCTGAGTTTTCATAAATTAAAATTAAGAACGCTTTTAACACTTGATAGCATAAGAAAAAGTGCAAGCTAGTATTTTTTTCAAGTTAACAAAAATATGATTATTTCATTTAAAGACTACTGGGAGAAGGGGAGAAGTAAAACAGTAAACTGATCCATGCCCATGGTACTATCATATGTACTTATTAAGAAACAATATTATGATTTAAACTTTCACATTTCCCAAAACAGTCAAATTTTTCCTTCCTCCTTTCTGTGCTCAAGACCCAACCCACCAAACTGCCTTGGTCATTACTGCTCTTCCTGCAAGTTTCTTTAGGGTTCATCCAGGAATCCCTGAATGGAAAAGATCTGCGGAAGACCAAGGCCCTTTTTCACACTATACCTTGATAGAGCATTCTTCCATTACAATCCCATCATTGCCATTGCCGTGACAGTGTCAGGTTAGGAACACTCTCTACCGCACTTTCATCTTAAGAGGATGAGTAGTAATATTGGCACCGGCACTAGAGTGGCACTGGCCAGTCCTTTTCTCCACAGCTCCTGATTGGTCAGGAATTTTTTTGTAACCTGTACTAGCACAGCCACGTTGTAACGGCATGACACACCAGTATGTTATTGCATTTTTGTTCTATAATGCTTAAAAATGCATTTAAAAAATAAAAAGTTTTAACTCAAAGGGGAAATTTTAAATAAATATGGAGAAGTTATAGATTTGAATGCTATCACACCATGGGAGTTGCTGAGGGAAGGGCAAACTGGGCACACCCACATCCCACCCACTCCTGGATCTGTGGCGACAGGAAGCATTATCAAGCACTATTATGGAACTGCACTAACATGGCTGACAGGATTGCAGTGCTGAAGGAGTCTTTTAATGAATCTTTTTCTGCAAATGATATAAGGCTGATTTGCAATACTCAGGAACAGGATAGCAGCTGGACGGGGTAGCAGTGATGTCATGTGGTAGCATGACTCCTGGACGGGAAACAGGCTGCTGTTGTTGCAGGATGGTGACATCGTGCAGAAATGGTCCTCGCTAGGGTTGCTGCTTGCTTGACCATCAAGTATCAACTACATTCTATTGCAGGGGTGACATTCATATCTCCCCTTGAGACCTGCATATCTCAGAGGACCTAAGAAGTCAATTGGAATGTTTGAGCAGTTCCTTTCCTGAGCCCTATTCAAATGCTTACTACAGTCATAATCTCCTGGGATAAAAATATGCAGAAACGTTTTAAAGAATGTACCCACCTCCATGAAGTTAATAAGATGTGAAGTTGTCCCTATCTGTAGAAAATTACCTCATTTCAGAATAAGAACCATATGCTTTTATTTCTCATTCCGCTATGCCTTCATACCACAGCCTCACATAGACACAATGTAAGCATGTGGTATTGCCAGTTGGATGCTAAGAAGTTCTAAGCTTCACATTCAGTACTAGATATGTGTGCAGAACAGGAATACCACACAGATTTTTTATTAATGAGCAAAAGGAGTGGAGTCATAAGTATAATTGCATATTTTCCAATATATGATACGTAATAACCAACATTTCTATACCTACAGGCTGAATATAACAAACAATAAACATGGCTGAAAGACCAGGAATAAATGTGAACAAGCAGGCACAGCTATATGAGTGATTTGCAGCCTTTCAACTACATATGCATTTTGATATGTTATGCCTTCAACATTGGATAATACAAGCCACGTTAATCTTTAGTTTATCTTAAAATACTTTTGTTCCTTGGGGCACTTTTGTGGTGCAAACCTTAAACTGATTTGATTTTTATAGCTTCCTTTACAGACTCATAGACCTGGAAGGGACCACAAGGGCCATTCCGTCCAGCCCCTCACCATGCAAGAATACATAATCAAAGCGCTCCTGGCAGATGGCCATCTAGCACTGTTTAAAAACCTCCAAAGAAGGAGCTTCCACCATACTCCGAGGCAGCACATTCCTCTCTCAAAATGCTCTTACTGTCAGGAAGTTCTTCCCAATGTTGAGGTGGAATCTCTTTTCCTGAAGTTTGAAGCCACTGCTCCAAATCCTATTCTCCAGAGCAGTGGCAGAAAAAAGCTTGCTCCATCCTCCATATGACATACCTCCAAATACTTACACATGGCTATCATGTCACCTCTTAACTTTCTTTTCTCCAGGCTAAACATACTCAGCAACCTAAACCACTCCCCATAGGGCAAGATTTCCAGGCCTTCTACCATTTGGATTCCCCTCCTCTAGACATGTTCCAGCATGTCAACATCCTTCTGAATTGTACTGCCCAGAACTGAACATAGTATTCCAGGTGAGGTCTGACCAAAGCAGACCAAACAGGTCTAGGACTCTGGGAGACCAGTGTTCAGATCCCTGCTTGGCCATGGGAACCTTCACTTTGGAAGAAGACAATGACAAACCCTCTTTGAACTAATCTTGGCAAGATAATCCCATGATAGGTTCAGTTGAGGGCTAGCGTACGTCAGAAACAACTTGAGAAGTTCTCATTACTTCACAGAATTTCTAGTGTTCCTTAGAAAACTGAAAACATTTAAACACTGACAGTGTACATTCGATATTTTTTGCTGGTTCCATCCTTGCTATTTTCCTGGCAATAGGCAAAGATGTTTTTGTTGAGACAAACCTTTGGCTTTTAACTGGACAGGTATTTTCTATTATTTTTGTATCTCACAATGATGTTTTAATTTTGAAATGATTTTATTTATAAAAAAAGTCTATTTGCTTCATTTTAAGCTGCTTTGACTCTCATTTACTTATTCATTGAGAATAAATAATAAACAGGCCCTTAAGGAAACAGAAAGGGGGGAAAACTTTGAGCAAACATTAGCAACATATCATTACTTTTTATTGCAACTGCCTACTGGTGACCTCAGGAAACCTAAAGCGGTCTTGTTGTTTATATATGAACTTTGGTCCTGCAAAATAGAACTGAATCTATGGGAAATACAATATATCATTCAATGGCTAAATTTCACAATGATGCATCTCATCAGTTTGGAGGCATGCTTATTTAAATGATTATCTGTGAAAGAATTATAGCAAAATAATATCTCGTGTCAATTTTTTTTTTCCTGCTAAGATCTATTTATTTACTACAGTTTTGTTCTGCTCAGTGTCTAGAACTCTCCAAGGAGTTCACAAAATAAAGTATGAAATACCAGATAAAAATGTAAACACAAAGAATAAAAAATGATCCTGAGCACTGAACTGAGATCATCCAATAATCAAAAAAGAATAGTGGTAAGATAGAGAAACACATAATCATGAGAGGTATAAATATGACAAGACAGGAGGAAAAAATGTCTACAGTTCCTGTCTTCCATCTTGTCACTTACCAAATGCAAGTACACTATTCTTGGAAATAACTAAGTTGTGTTATCAAGAGAATCTCACACAAGTATTTTCCATTTTTGAGGGACAAAGCATTATATTAAGTAGGCACGTTTCTACATGCCACTCCTGCTGCTTAGATTGATAATGGTATCATAACGATAGAATAAATGGCTACTTAAATGAACTCACTTGGGAAATTACATTAGGATACTTAAATTTCATCAGACCTGAGAATCCAGGCTTTTTCTTTCTTTTAACTGTTGCAGGTTTTCATGCTATAAGGGGAAACGTTTTGGCTAGAGGAAAATTTAAATTATATTTCCATTTTAAAACTTTTAATAATTTAAAGTATTTCCATCTATGAGACTATTTTTACAACATTAAGATATTTTTATTCAATTATTATCTTATAATGAACGTCACTTGGAGTCTGACTGGAAACCTGGAGCATTTCCAGCACAAAATTGTACTGTTTCTTCTTTGTAAATGTTTCAGGCTAATGTTAAAAATATTTTGAAGTATCCTCTGTGAATCACAGTTACCAAAAAGAAAAAGAAAAAACAGATAGCAGACCTCAGCTCTTTCACTAAACAAGCCTTTGTATGGGAAATTATCAGCAGAATTCCTACCCTCCCCTATATACACACAGTCAGGTGTACTGCAATAACCCATCATATGGACAGTCCATTCTGTTCGACATCCAGACTATTAAATGGAACTAGATTTCATTGTGGAACTACCCATCCTTGATCTCTCAGAAAAGATTAAGACAAAATCTTCCTCATTACCTTTATGCAAGTATTTTGCATGTGAGGTGTTTGCCTCAAGAATATGCGTATATGCCTGTAATTCCTTTATTCAGTGTGAAAACTACATTGAACTCAACGGCTTGGATCTTAAATTTTGTTCTGTAAATGGAAGAAACTTCTGCTTATGGAAGGATAGCTGTGCTTACAGAAAAACTGTTTCACTTTAGAGACAGATTACGTCTTCCATGAGTGCAACCTTGCTTCTATGAATGGAAACTCTATTTGTAATGGTGGCAGTGGTTGGAGGAAGAGGAGGATTTAAGCTTTTCTGCTCCAACAAAAAATTATCTTTGCATCAATTCATTATCTAGTGTCATCAATTACATTGTTGTTATTGTGTGCCCCAAGTCATTTCTGACTTATGGCAACCCTAATGGGAATCTATCATGGGGTTTTCTAGGAGCTGAGAGTGTGACACACTCAAAGTCACCCAGTGGGTTCCATGGCTGAGCCAGGAATTGAACCGTTGTCTCCAAGATCATAGACCAATTATACCTAGAATAAATTTTAACTTGATTCCCCAGGCGAAAGAGATTGAATGCACATAGGTACTGGCATTCAACTCATTATATTTTAGTAATAAAAGTTCTCATTTTCTGAATGAATACATAACTTCATTTTAAAAATAGGAATAGTTAGGCACTTGAGATACTCACATACAAGTTAATGACATTAATTTTGATTACACTTATGCAAAATTCCTTAGGTATGATTAGAAAATTAACTATTTTAGTCTAAAGGAGAAAAAAGTCAAATTGGACAATTAGTCTGATCACACTCTGCATGCGACTACCAAATGCAACTTAGGTCCTTTCCACACGGGGGGGCCTGAAACGCGGGGAAACAGGGCAGCGCACGCGGGAATGGAGCTTACCTCAATCCGTCACCGCAGGGAGCAGCGCGCGTTCGCCGCTCTACACGGCAGTGGCATCCGGCGGCATCCGGTGGCGAAATGGCAGCTGGCGGCTTCCAGTGGCTCTCCGCCAATTGGAGAAGCGCGCCAGCCGGAAGCCCACCCCCGGGCAGCTCTGCAGGGACGCACTTGCGCACCCCTGCAATTCCACACAGGGCGCTGCAACAGGCTAGTGCACACGTGTTTCATAAAGACCACATGAAACATGCGGTGCCACTCCCGCGGCCGCGCGAGGGCAGTGTGAGGTGTGGAACCTCCACATTTCTAACCGCCCTAGCGCACTCCACAGTGTGGACGACCTCTGGGTGAAGTCGTCCTGCCCCGTGTTTTTCCCCATGTGGAAAGAGCCTAATTTAAAACAGCATTAGAAATCTGGAAATACTAAGTCTTTTGGCTGCAGTCTAGCAGAAAACTGTACTATTTTTGACATATGCAGAAATCTAGAACACTAACAGTGGTAAAAAAAGCTGCGGGAGGTAGAGATTTCAGTGGGAAATCTAACTGCTTAAGCACTCACTTACCTCCTGTCCCTTCCAAAATGAATAGAAGGAAGGGATTCATGGCATTGTCCTTTTATGCCCCCTGTGAAATTTTCCTTCAAACCCAAAATCTGTAGCATTACAAACAATGAAATACTGAAAACTGCTGGTGCCTAGAATGTTTATATTTGCTGCATTCACATCTCCTTGATAACTCTAGAATCACGGAATCATAAAATCATAGAAATGTAGAGTTGGAAGAGACCACAAGGGCCATCCAGTCCAACCCCCTGCCGTGCAGGAAAACCCTGAAAGCACTCCCAACAAGTGGCCGTCCAGCCTCCGCTTAAAAACCTCCAAAGAAGGAGACTCCACCACATTCCGTGGCAGCACATTCCACTGCCGGACAGCCCTGATTGTCAGGAAATTCTTCCTGAGGTTCAGGTGAAATCTCCCCTCCTGCAGCTTGTATCCATTGCTCCTTGTCCTGGTTTCTGGAGAAGCAGAAAAACAAGCCCTCTCCTTCCTCTACATGGCATCCCTTCAAATATTTAAACATAGCTATCATGTCCCCTCTTAACCTTCTCTTGTGCAGACTAAACATACCCAGCTGCCTAAGCCATTCTTCACAGGGCATGGCTTCCAGGCCCCTCACCATTTTGGTTGCCCTCCTCTGGACCTGCTCCAGCTTATCCATATCCAGAACTGGACACAGTATTCCAGATGAGGTCTAACTCTGATTCCTCTTTTCTTTGGAAGCCTAAAATGTATTTCTAAAGCCTCAACTGACATTTTAAGTTATTGCAATGCTGGAAATGTGGGGAGAATTCTTATTTGATAAGGCCATGTCATCTCTTTGCCTCCTTGCAGTCATAGCACTGAATATTTCCTCCCCACAAGGGTGATTTTCAGTGATTTACCAGTTGTCAGAACTAGAGATAACACACATATTTGAAAGAGAGAAGACTGAAACTGAACCTCCTCTGCACTGAAACCTTCCTCTGCATTTAGAGGAAGATCTAGTATCAACAGAGGGTACGGCTCTCCATATCAGCCGCTCTCAGGCCATTTCTGGACTACACTATTATAGTGCTATTATTCCACTTTCAACATCCTGTAGAATCCTGGGGTTTGCAGTTTAGGGAGGGGCGTTTAGAATTCTCAGCCAGAGAGTTCTTTGGCCTCAGTAAACTACAAACCCCAGAATTTGGATGCAGTTCCTTTAATTCATCTCCTAGTATTTTGAGTGTTATTACTTCAATTGGAGGTTTTAGTACATTGGAGGTTTTAAAACAGAGGCTGGATGGCCATCCGTTGGGATTGCTTTGCTCTGTGTTCCTACATAGCAAGGTGTTGAACTGGATGGCCCCTGTGGTCTCTTCCAACTCTGTGATTCTGTGATTCTATTAGTAATGCACTCATCAGCAATTCTTCTGCAGCCATTCAAGTAAGGAAGCACAAGACACCAGGAAATTAGGCAGAAAGGAACAGAGAGTCTCCAAAACCCAATTCTACTTTCTGTGTTATACAGCCACAAAAGTACAATACTTACCCTGTTGACATGCTTAGGAGTTGAATCATCTGTGAAGAAAGGAAGGAAACAGTTAGATATTCTTGGAAAATTCTGTGCTTATCACAGAATGAGATTTGTGTTTGCAATTCTTTTTTTTTTTTCTTTTTCTCTTCTTTCCTTTTTTTTAAGTTACACAATCTTTTTGCTGCTTTCATAAACAGGTTTATGTGCCAACATAGCACAGCATTTTCAGTGTTATTTTTTTTTTGAAGTATAAAACTCATTGTTTAAAACTTTTAAGACTAAAAATTTATTCAGTAAATTAATTAATCTACCTCATATTAACAATTGTTAATTGTTTGTGTTAGCAAGAAAAAGCACAGTTGACTGGCAGCACACAAGTGCCACAATCTTGGAAAAATGTCCACCTAACGTATCTGAAGACTGCACTGCACTGAGAGGCCAATCACCAATCTGAACTGCAAAGTTGTGTTACATACTGCTCTCTTCTTCCCAAATATTCTGAGGCCCCAATTTAAAAAAAAAAAGCTTTACACAAGCTTTGATGGGAAGGAGCAGTGATTTAATTTAATATCATCATCCTCATCGCATCCTGCCTTCCAGCATGTTAAAAACAACAGAAATTAACAACTAGATAAAAATATCAATAAAAGTACAAATATAAATATTATTTAAAAGACAACTAAAAAATTTATAAAATTAACCATTAAAATCCATGTTTAAAAGACTATGTACAAACTACAAAAACAGCACATTACACCATTAGAAGCCCATCCCATTCAGCTAAGAGTCCATCCGGGGCAGGGAGAAGGGGCTCTCCTGAAGATCTTAAAGCTGTAATGGGCTTGTACCTGGAGATATGGCCCCTCAAATAGCCTGGATTCGTGCTGTAAAGGGAAATAATCATGAAGGGGGCACTGAAATAGCTGTTTTCGTCATGTGTCTGATGTAGAAGATGACATCATGCATATAAACATGGCTTGGTAGCAAGTGGCCCAAAGCAAACCATTGTAGTACAGTCAGCCCTCCACATTCACGGGTTTCACTTTTGCAGATTTGATTATTCACAGATTCTTTGCTGTTACTTCTGCTGCCTCCCTATGCCATTTTTAACAGGGACTGCAAGTCTTGTGAGATTGAGAAACTGCAGACGAGGCTTGTAAGTCCCTACTAAAAATGGTGTGGGGCAGCAGCAGAACTGGCAGTAAGCCCCACTAGCCACCAACTTCTGCCTTGTGAAGAAACTCTGATGCCTCAAAGGAATCCATCATGGGTTGAATGTGCTGACCATACTTATTTTTGTGTTAAATATGGTTTGAGAGGGCCTAGAGTTATTCATGATTTTTCCACTTTCATGGGGGTCCTGTGCCCCTAACTCCAGCAAATGTGGAGGGATGACTGTATACCTCAGAAAGAGCAGGAGGGCTCAGAAAGCCTCTCATCACATAGATATAAACCTACTTCCCCCCTAACCTCACTTTGCAGTGCTGTCTGAACTGCATTCCCCTAGAGCAGAAAAGCAGTGAGGATGAAGAGGGCTGCATTGGTACTAGATTGTACACTACATTGTGCACTAAAGTGGCATTCTCAGCAAGTCACAAAGTGATCATCAGACTCAGTTTGGAGGAAGTGGGAGTGCTTAATAAGTGCCTGACAATTGTACTGGACTGGTCGAGCAACAACAAACTGAAGCTCAGTCCACACAGGACAGATGTTACCTCGCTCATCTATCCAGGACTGTGGTGTTTAGCTTGTTCTGAAACAGGAAGCACTCGTAAAAGATCCAAATTTTTCCAATAATGGCTTAGCCTTTGGATACTCTGTCAATCATCATGCCATTACAGATGCAATATTTATTCTATTTAGACAATACTAACAGCAGATAAAATGGCTACATATTTATTTCATGACAATACAGATTAGCCTTACAACTATCCCAAGCCAGAAAGGTAACACAGCCTTCAGCAGAAGGACATAATACCTTAAAAATAAACCATTTTTACTAGCATATGCAAAATGACTAGTATATGTGAAATGGAAAGAAATGGCAAATTAAGAACTTGAAGGTAAATTGTCAGTCGATCAAAGATGTAACTTTCCACACTGTCAACTGTCATGCAAAAGTATGCAGTTGTTGCATGTTTGCTTTAAAGAATCTAGACATCTCCAAGCAAAGAATGCTTTTCTGTTTCAGGGACAGCATAGTTAGTCTAGCAAGAATACTAGAAGATGCCACTTGAAAAGCATGAGGTTTATTTTAATGCATATTCTTATGACTTTAGGGCAACTTACAATACCTACAAATTTCCTGTCCTTTGATTTATCCCATTTTAACCAGGTACCATCCGTACATCTTCCTTTTCCCCTAGGGAGAAATTCTGTGGCATCATCTATCTGATCTGCAATAGAACCACTGTGATGCCTTTGTGAGGATATTTATGACTTCATTTTTACTTTGTTAAGGGGTGAGTGTATAGCTGCTTAACTACTGAAATAGTCATCAAACTTTTTTTTAAAAAAAGATTATGATAGTTTAATCATTCTGACAGCAAATATCTCCAATATTTTTTGAAGAATATCTGTTTCAAATTGCCAGTTTTGAAGCACACACCTCCTTCAGAATAAAGCACTTTAAGATAACAACTGCAAAAAGTCTTCAGAATGTCTTTAATTTCATGTAAATTCCCTCCCCTTCCTTTCCTCCCTGTACATGAGATCAACTCACACAAGAATCAAATCTTTAAACCAAAAGCAACACAAGGCATAGTTGTCTAAGAAAAGTCAAAATGTGTGTACAAACACACACACACATGTTCACACAAGCAGAACTGCACTGCCAAGTCTAGAACAGATCAAATCTAGAATTTTCATGAATCCACAGAAGAAAACCAGATTTTCTATGCTACCTAGGCTGTGACCAGCATTAGCCTAGAATATGTTTTCTCCATCACAAAATTAGTTTGAGGATCTTGTGCCAGATAAGATTCTTCCATTGACCTTTAGAGTGAATGCTTCTCTTTTCCAGTACCTAGCAATTACTTATCTGGGCAGCCACTGCGATATGATATCATCTTTTTGCATGTTTTTGTTTGAATAAATATAATATAGTTACCTTTAGGAACTTAAAAACTCTGTATCAATTGTATTTGAAATTTCCTGTCAGTAATATGATGCCTTTAGGTTAAGCTAACACAGTGGCATGTTCTTCATATTCTCTGTGGAAAAAAAAAAGGTTTCTTTTGTGCACTTACACAGGAACCATCAGGACCTTCCAGAGCTGGAGGCAGAGTCTTTTTGACAGAAACTGGGTAGGGAGCACATGAGGATCCTACAAACTCCCTCCCTCCAGATCATAAGATCAACAGCTCTCCAGATGGGTGTACCTACCTCCCTGCTACCAATTCCTGTCCTCACTAGTTGTACTACAACAGACATGAATAGGAAGGTGTCACAACAAGCACTCTCTCCAAACCCCAACCTCTAGTCATGCAACAGTGATGGCCATATGCCACACAGATTTGACAAGACTCAAGTCTCCAATACAACCCTCATCAATGAAACTGCCTTTACAAATCCAAGCACAACCTTCTAATTTGAACAGAGCACCAACTACTTCTTTTGCACCCTTACTGCATCCACAACTTCCATCATACCAGCAGGAACTCAAATAGACAACAATCCTACTGTGGCCTGGTCTCTAACAGAATATATCAACTCCAACTGTGAAGGTGAAAGTCCTGACTATACCTCATATTCCCATTGCACTTTGCAAAAGGAATCATCCACCTTCCTCAACATACACAGGGAAAGCACAGTCCATTATAGCCAATAGAAGACATCCAGTCCTACTCAGACCAATTGATCAGAATGATAAAGTCCTTAGACCTGGAACTAAACATACCTCCTGGACCAATCATTGACCCAGTATTCTAGAGGGTACAGTGTGCATGACTATTCCAGTTTCCTTGCTGATTCCTCCATCATTTCTGGAGGAAACATTGGAATCCTAAAAGAACTCATACTCAATGGTTCCCATGTCTTGGAGGATAGACAAGTCTCTGCTGCATACATGAAGATACCTTTATCTTCCTATTGAAACACTCCAACCCAAACTCTGTAATAGTGGGAGCAGCCCAAAACCAAAATAAAAGCATCTCCACCCCTTTCCAGGAAACAAAGAAGGGGGGTAGATGAATGCAATAACATGAACTCTTCTGCTGGCTCTTCTGTTGGCCTTCTGCTGGTGTGGATGTCATATCGAGGATGGAGCGGGCTTGTTTTCCGCTGCACTAGAGACGAGGACAAGAAGCAATGGATTCAAACAGCAGGGAACGAGATTCCACTTAAACCTCAGGAAGAACTTTCTGACGGTCAGAGCTGTTCGGCAGTGGAATATGCTGCCTCGGAGTGGGGTAGTCTCCTTCTTTGGAGGTTTTTAAGCAGAGGCTGGATGGTCATCTGTTGGGAGTGCTTTGATGTGTATTTCCGCATGACAGGGGGTTGGACTGGATGGCCACTGTGGTCTCTTCCAACTCTATGATTCTATGATTCCATGATTCCACACTGCCAATTACAAAGCATGCTTTGAGACAGACCAACAATGTGGGTGGGAAAAATTGCCCCCTCTACTGGATAGGTTGCCTAAAGCATAGTCTTCACAGGACCTTGCTCATTTTTCAGATGGACGTCCATCACTTTGCCAGCTAATAGATCAACTCTATGAAATACATCACTGACTATGAAGCCAAAACCATGTCTTCTGCTATTTCATGCATGGTTTCATTCCTCTGTACTTGCCTTTTAGCTCAGTTCTGATTTATGGCAATCATAAGGTAACCCTATAATGGGATTTTCTTGGCAAGATTTGTTCAGAGGAGGTTTGCCTTTGCCTTCCTCTGAGGCTGAGAGAATGTGACTTGCCCAAGGCCACCCAGTGGGTTTCTTTGGCTGAGTGGGGATTTGAACTCTGGCCTCCAGATTCATAGTCCAATGCTCAGACAACTACACCATTCTGTCTCTCTTCTTCTATATTACCCCAAAGTGAAAACTGAAGATATGCAGCTTGATGAACTCTGTCTTTCCAACTCCAAGACTGACAATAAACTTTAACAGTATCAGATAATTCATTCCACGTTCTGCATAATGATCTTCTTCCTCTCAGTACTGATAGTTCTGGAACCAATTTCTACAAGCTGCCATCTCTCTATCATGTACACAAAGGTTCTCATTCAATCATCCCAGACCTCTTCTTCCTCCAAATGCAACTTTTGACACAGCCAATTTCACCAAGAAGCATTCAGATTCATCCTGATAGTGCCTTTGACTGCCACAATCTACTTGCTCTATTTCATCTGCAAAACACCACCTCACTACTTTTGGGGCATAGGCCCTCCCATTTTATTCAGACATGGGAACAAATTACCTCAAACCTGTAGGTTCTTCCAAGAATAGACAGGAGGTACATCATCAATTCACTAACCGTTGTCTACTTATTCCTCCTGACTCCTTACTTGGTAGAAGAGATACCCTCTATTCTCCATGATAGAACCAGTCCCCATTTCATGTGCTCCTAGGCTATCCATTTCTTGACCATTCTGAAGAGGGATCTGAAGAGGAGTCCATCATAGACTTGTGGATGCAAGTTCAAGTTGACAACTCTTTCTGCCATTCTGATTCTACTCCTCAAGGGAGACAGGTTTGATACTGTGGATCTCAATGATACTTATTTCTATATGAGTGTCCTCCTATTACACTGTCAATTCCTCAGATTCACCTTGGGCTCTTTCTAGTTCAGAATGGTGACAGAACTGAGAGTCTTCACCAAATGCACAGCAGCTGTTGCAGCTTATTTCAGGACCCCTGGTATCATGGTCTGTCCCTTCATCAATGATTGGCTCATTATTCTTTTACGGCTGAAGCTTTACAAAGACATTTGTTGAATTCTGAATTGGGATTCATACTAAATCTCAAAAGTTAGTCATATTTATTTAAACTATTTATAGAAGCTCATCTAGATTTGTACCCAGGCTAGTTTTACCCACCAAGAGCGTGGGCACAGACACTCACCTCCATGGAGCATGAACTTCCACTCATCCTCTCTGCATCAAGCAACCTATTTAGATTCAGCTAGGTCTTGTGGATTTGGTGATATTTGTCACACCTTTCATAAAACTGCACGTCCTTTTTCAAAAAAATTTTGTCAAGACCTTCTATCCACAAGAGATTACAAATGCCAGAAATGATCTCTCAGACCGTGGACCTTGATGAGTAGTATCCTTCAGGCCTCAGCAACCTTTGGTGGCACCTGCACAGGATAAGGTGCTCACATCAACAAAGTGCAAATAAGTGGCCAGTGGCTCTAAAATAAGTGATATTTGTATATCAATGCCTTGGAGCTCCTGGAATTCATAAAAGGTCTCCAAGCCTTCAAACATTTTCTCCATATTAGAACAGTGCAGATTATCTCAAACAGCACCATGATAGTATGGTAAGTAAACAAACAAGGAGGGACCAAAGCCATCTTCCTCCTCAGACTCAAACTCCAAATATGGAACTCATGCATTGCAAGACACATAAGCCCTATGGTGATTGATGTAGCAAGGTCAGCAATAAACCAGCACTCTCAGCAGGCAGCAGTTTCACATGAATGGCATCTCCATGCACAGTCAGGAATTTATTCTGACAATGGAGCAAACCCACCAACAATTTCTTCATCGCAAGCAGCAACTTCTGTAACATCATGTTCTGGAAAAGAGACCTCAGGATAGAAATGGTGCTAGAGGATGAATGCCTATACAAACATGAAAGCCTTCTCTTCTACACATTTCCTCCCATACCCCTCATTGCAAAGATCATTGTGAAGTTCCACAAAGACAAAGCTCAATATATCATCACCTCATGGTTACCTCATCCCTTGGTTGTGGTTTCCCCTCTGCTTCAACTCTTCAAAAGTGCTCACTGCTACCTCAAGTCTCAACTGGATTTGTTAACACAGAACATAGAGCCCATCACTCAGACTTCAGAACCTAAACTCATTGCCTGAAGGCTCCTCACCTCCCACAAGGAAACCTTGTACTGTAATTAGAAATGGTGTTCCACTTGATATTCATACTGATTCAAATGGAAGAGACTCACAAGCCTCCTCCCAGAGAGGAATGTCCCAATACAATAGACAGGCCTTCAAGACATCCTCCTCTTTCTATTATACCTGGACAGTTGGACCTATTCATCTCCTCGTCCAAAACCTACCTGGCTGCCAGCTTGGTGCACACAAGCCCACCCCAACAGCTTCTCGGTTTACACACCCTTAGAGTTGCCAGATTTCCAAAACGGCAATAAGGAATAGTCAACATTCATGACATTCAGGGTTGACAATCAGGAAGTATCTATTAACAAGTTTGTGATCTACCTAAATTCCAAATGAAAGTATTGACTTCAATTAACTTAGCTATATATTTCTCTGTAAAATTAGTTGTCCACATTCATAAATTTTATGATGCACATATTTATATCTTTTTTCAGTCTATATAAATGGAAAAGTTTTCAAATTAGGGACATCCCTTATAATCAGTGACACCTGGCAACTCTATAGTAAAGTCCTCCATTAAAGGGTCTGCCAATCTCTGCTCACCTTCTGCCACTTCATTTCCCTACTAGGACCTCCTGCTGGTGCTCTCTATGCTGAACGCCCTTTGAACTCTTAGCTGCATCTGACTTCAGACTGCTAACCTGCAAGACCACATTCTTGGTGGCAGTTGCATCAGCTGGTCCATTTCATCATAACCCCCATATGTAGTCTTCTACAAAGACAAGGTGGTCTTGTGATTAGACGCCACATTCCTGCCCAAAGTTTTGCCTTACCTTCACCTTTCTCAGAACACTGTTCCCTCTAGCTTCTTCCCCAGTTACTCATCTAATGAGGAAAGTGTGCATTCTCAAAGTCCTGCTTTTCAGATTTTGTCACAAATAGTTCTTTTGAGATCTTTAATCCAGTTCTCATCTTTTTCTTTAATTAACATAATCCGTAAATTGAATTAGTGAGTAGATCATAGCCAGCATGAGTGAGTTAGGAGGAAGAGTGAAGAAGATGAAAAGAGCTCAGATTATGTAGGAGATAATCACTCCCTCAATAAAATTATATGAGGAACTAATTTAAATTTAGGTTTTAAATATCATTTTCAATTTTTTTTACAATGACCTTTTAAAAAGAAGCCAGTATTAAAAAAAGAATGCTATAAATTATTATTTAGTTCGCAGACTATAAGTTAGCAGCATATTTCTCACATTTATTTGCAGAAAAGTCTGATCAAGAAAATGGAAGTAAATTGCCCCTCTAGCTGCTTAGTTCCACACTGAAAATGAAAGGATTCACTTCTGATTATATCAGGGGATGAATCAGCTATATTCCATCTTAATCAGTGCACGTATAAAATTGGGGAAAACAGAGATTAGAAGCCTTCTTACCTTTAGCAATACTACATACTTCCAGAGAGACTGCCTACTGATTCCTACTTGCCAAATTACTTACCACAATAGATTAGACCAACAGACAGATAGATACACACAGAGAGAAACTGACATATACAGTCAGACCTCCATATCTGCGGGTTTCACTTCTGTGGATTTGATTATTCATGGATTATTTGCTGTCACCTCTGCTGCCTCTCTATGCCATTTTTAATAAGGATCGCAAGCTCCATGAAACTGAGAAACTGTGAACGAGGCTTATAAGTCCTTCATACAAATGGTGTGGGGCAGCAGTGGAGGTGGCAGTAAACCCCACCAGCCAGCCACTTCTGCCTTGTGAAGGAGCCCTGATGCCTCAAAGGAATCCACAGTGGGTTGAATATGGTGATCACACTTTTTTCTCTGTTACATACGGTTTGGGAAGTCCTAGAGTTATTCACAGTTTTTCCACTTTCACAAGGGTCCAATGCCGCTAACCCTAGCAAATGTGGAGGGATGATCGTATACACACACACCTATCTATAGCAGATGGAATACATGGATGGGATTGTGAATTTTCAAATGAGGACATGCTCTGATGATGGGTGATAAAACTGAAGGGATTTTGAAGTTACTGAGAATTAGTGCTTCACAAGTCAGACAGACTTTACAGATTTGGCTCAATGACACAAGGACAAAACATACCAATTTCTATGCATGCTTTCAAAACTTTGTAAAGACTTCAAATTCAATGTGAACTGTTGCTTTTTCTTTGCATTTGTGCCTTCCATCAGCTAATACAGTCCGCCTTCCACATATGCAGGTTTGACCTTCGCAATTTTAATTATTCGAAAGGCTCCCATGTGCTTCCCCCTATTCTTCCCATCCCATCCCATCCCATCCCATCCCATCCCATCCCATCCCATTCCTCTGCATTTTGCCCAGATGGGCATGCCTTCCTTCCACACAAACAGGCAAAAGGCAAGCGAATGAGAGGGGCAGCCCCTACACATAGGTCCTTTCCACACGGGGAAAAACACGGGTAACACGGGGTAGGACGACCTCACCCGGAGGTCTACACCGTGGGGTGCGCTAGGGCAGCTAGAAATGTGGAGTTTCCCCACCTCAAACCGCCCTAACGCGGCCGCGGCAGTGGCACTGCATGTTTTATAAAGACCACATTTCATGTGGTCCGTCGCAGCGCCCCGTGGGCAATTGCAGGGGCGCGCAAGTGCGTCCCTGCAGAGCTGCCCGGGGGTGGGCTTCTGGCTGGTGCACTTCTCTGATTGGCAAAGAGCCGCTGGAAGCCACCAGCCGCCATTTTGGGCGCCGCCGGAGTGTACAGTGGCGAACGCGCGCTGCTCCCCGTGGCGACGGATCGAGGTAAGCTCCGTTCCCGCATGCGCCGCCCCATTTCCCCGCATTTCACGCCCTCCCCATGTGGAAAGGGCCATAGAGTGTATATGTGTACCTTCTCCAGATAGGTGGCTGTCCTCTTCCATTCACTTGCCTTTTGCCTGGCTGCATGGAAGGAAGGCTGCATGCCCAGGTGAAACACAAGTAAATGGGGAGAGGCACATACTTTTTCCAGGTGCAGTGCTCCTCATCCCATTCAATTGCTTTTTGTTTTGCATCTGGAAGGCAGGCAGCACACCTGGGCAAAAGGCAAGCAAATGTAGGAGGAAGCCCTGGAAGGGAATAGGAGGGGGAGCACCCATGGAGGGGGAGGTTATTCACAGTTTTTTGACTTTCATGAAAGTTTTGCACCCCAAATGCTCGTGAAAGCCAAGAGTCCACTCTATACATGTCTTTTGGGGTATGTCTATGGATGTCTTCTCCTACATATGTATAGTTTTCTTTTATGCAAAACAAACAAAACAATCTGGAAAAATAATTCATTTAGACAAGAAAAAGAAAGGAAAATAAATCCCTATGAATTCTTTATTTCCGGTTTTAATCTTTCCTAGAATATAAAATGTACTGTTTTACTGGCTCACTTTCTTGTTTCTATTTTCCTAAGTACATTAAAAACAAACAGACTTTGCTAAACTTTGCATTGCACTCCTTAACATCTGCAGGGAAGTCAAGACTGAACAGTTCTCTTTTCACACCAGCTGACAAGGGAAACAAAAGAAAATACCCCTTGGGAATGGTCTGCTAACGTCAATAAGGGAAAGAGGACCATTAGCAGTAGAAATGATAGGTTACCACATGGGAGAGAGCAATAATCCAACATGGAACAGATTTACGTCAAGGGAACTATTTCATTCTCTCCAAAGGAACCCTACTGTAACTACAACATACGTACATTTGTACTAGAGACGTATTTTATTTATTGTACTCCAGGGGCCTCAAAATATTGCACTGAGAAAACATTGAAATGTCCTCAGGACAAATATGAGCACTAGAAAAATGATAAGAAAATACATTCCTTTCTTTTGTCTGGATATCAGAACTAATCAGATTAGAAACATATTCTGCCTTTTAGAAGCTCCAACTACATGTTACAGCAGCAGCCTATTTGTATAAATCTGTGGTCTGCCTCATTCACACATAAAGGAGAAAGTGATGGAATCTAATCTTTAGTGCAAAAAGATGCAATTCTCACCATCTGTAGAGAATGCTAAATCGTCCTTCTGCTCATAGTTCATCTCCCTGAAATCTGTTGATGCCGGTCCCTTTTTCCTCAGTAAAGCTAAGACACAAGTATTCTTGACACAAAAATACATGAAGACAGAATCTATGGGGAGATAAACAGCAGCTGCAGAAAGAGGTATAGGAAAAAGCCTCTAGCAAGCACGATGGAAACATACTACACCAACAACACATAGTTTTAAAGGCTTTGTGGGAATGAGTCATTAGGCTATTATAGCAAATTAAGAGTTGCCAACAGGCATCCTAAGTAGATTGGCATGTGCCGCTTAAACACCACTGTAAAAAAGAGCCATCATAGAATACAACCAGCATTTAAAAAGGCAAATGTCAAGTGGGCTTGCTACTGAAATAGCTAACTGCACAAACAAAAAACAAAAGTATAATACCCACACTCATTCTCGTGAAATTTCATTTTATCTATGTAACCAAAAGTGGGAGACACATTAGAAATAGGGGAAAGAGGATGTAACTCCGAAGCAATTTTCCTTTCACCTATTTCACAGTAGCCTTCCTAACTTTTTCCCAAATAGTTTTGATATCCTCTTCAGTTTAATGCTACAGAAGAGCCACCTCTTCAAACAAAAACAAAAGCTTATATGAGTTACTTTGCTGTAATATATCAAGAGTGTTCAAAATATTTGACATTTAGGATGGTACATAGGAACCATCAAGATCTTTCTGTGGAAAGAGCAGCCCCAGAAAGCGTGCCTGTTTTGCTTCCACATTTTACTCTGTGTTCCACCTATTTCATCAATGTGATTAGCTCAGAATTCTCAGGTACAGATCCTAACAAGGGATATTCTAAGGCTTTTTCATCACAGGACTTAGTTCTATGACAACAGAACCACACAGAGCTCCACATAGAGAAAGCAGCTCTGAGAAGATGGGTCTGTTTCACTGAGCCAGATGAATAATCTGTGAAGGTTTAAGCAGACTTTTTTTTTTTGTATTAAAGTTCAAAAGCAAATGTCATTGGCATGAACATTGACACCAACAATGTTGGCACTGGCAAAAAAGTTACAAGTAAAGAGCTCAGATTAGATTGTAGTGGATAAAACGTTAAAATAAGATAGTTTTATTGCATTCTGCTACTTACTTTTTTTTCAAAAAGGTCATCCAAATAACAAATTTGTAGCACTTGATAACAGCTATTCTTTTTTTTCTCCTTAAAAGATTTTTTGTGAAACAAAAAAAAGGGGGGGAGGGAAAACAGTAGTAAAATATAGGAGGAACGGACCACTCCAAAAATTACATGAAAGAACAATTTAAACCTTGTTGGTAAGTGTAAGATCAGGTACAGCAACAGCCCTCTAAAGTCCCCTTTCATAGGGTCTGAAAATATGTATAAAGAAAGCACTGAAGGTTTTTCACCTGCTGGGCCTGCCCCCTCTCTAAAGTCATTAGCTCTGTGTGCACAATCTATGAGCATACATGCATAGGTTCTGTACACAGAAGCAGCCCCCACCTCAACTGCATGGAGAGGGTAGTATACTTGGGACATTCAACTGTATTTCTGAATGCATCTAGATATGATGCAGCTAATGTGCTAAACTGATACCTGGAATTGGTAATGGACTGATACTTGGAAACAGCAACAGACAAATAATTTCAGCTCCATCTAAAATTGCTAAAATAAAACCAGTGCTGTAAGTTCATTTAGAGGCTAATTTTAAAGGAAATAAGCCTTAGGTGATCCCACTAGACTAAGAAGTTGAAAGAGGGATGTTCAGATCAATTCAGAAATCCAGAAAGAACAAAGCAGAGGTTGTTGGCCTCATGCTTCTGGCTCTGCCCCTTCCTCTTCATTTCTCTTTATGAATAGAAGTAGGAAGATACCTTATCCCAGAAATATTGAGAACAGAAATTTACACTATTATCAAATTGTCCTTTCTCCAGTAGGTCTCAGTCTGTCAGTCCTGACATCTGGGTTATAGAAAGCAGGACAAGATTACATTCTCTTGTGTCCTAGACATGCTCTTTCAGAAGATGCACTGACCAAAGGCTATGTCAGAGAAGGCAAATGCATCAGTGTCATAGTATCTAGTGAAGGACTGGGCAGATATTCAGATTGCTCCTGTATGCAATTATCCAGACAAAACGTAATTTCTATGAACAGTAGAGGTCAAGAACCTCACAAATACATCTGTAATAGACAGACAGCCCACACTGTCTGCCCATTCCTTCACTAGACACTAGGTTATTCAACTAGCCATTGTGGAAGTAGACAACCAAGAAGCCAAACATGATTGTTTAACTGATACAGGCAATATTCCAACTTTCTAAAATCCTGGGGAGGGGTGGGGATGAAAAAGTCCTTCTAATACCATGTAGTACCATTCTTTCTCCTTGGGATTAGAGATGTATCTGTGCTGAACACATGTTTATCTTTAAAATCAGAATGGGCTGACCAGTTCAGTTCTTTTGATTCACACTTTCTCTATCTAAATCAGTGGTTCTCAACCTGTGGGTCCCCAGATGTTCGTGGACTTCAACTCCCAGAAGCCCCAGCCACTATGGTCAATGCTCAGGGCTTCTGGGAGCTGAAGTCCACGAACATCTGGGGACCCACAGGTTGAGAACTCTGATCTAAATGAACAGATTAGCTTTGGCAAAAAAACAAGGGCCTGTGTGTGAAGCTCAGTGCTACCTATTGTAAGGGAGTGTAAGTCACAATCCTGTTGGCTGGTTTAACTGTGCTGCAGTAAGTCGCAGTGGAAGTGGTAAAAGGAATATTGGAAGGGGAACAGCAGTGAAAGCCATCTCTGCTAGGAGCAAAGCAACCCTGGTGACTCCAGAGCTGCTCAGGAGCTGGTAATGCACCTTCATCTGGTCTGCAAGATGGCTTTTGCTACCATCTTCCTGCAGCTGCTATGCAACTCTTCAGAAAGGGCTGTCTTTCAGCATAACTGAGTGTTACATGGGTATAAGTCTTGAATGAGATTCCACCAAAGAATCTACTTTAAGGTCTACTTGAGAGATCTACAAGAGAAACAAGTCTGCTGAGGAAAAATAATTCCTAAAATTCAGATTAATATTTGGATTCCTCCTATTTCAAAATGAAAGATGTCACACTTCTGTTGTTAACAGTACATGCCTTGGTGCCATGTACACCCAAATGGATGGAATCCATGGTGCCCAAATGGATGCAAATATGATCCTAAAAGCCAGGATGTTTCAATATCAAACACAGGAAAGATGCTGTTTGCATGCCAACATTAATATAGTGATATTCAAATATCTTCTATGACATAACTCTGGAGGTATGTTTGCTGTGCACTATCAAACTACAAGGCAGAAAATGGCTATGAAAACAGCCATGTGGAATCCAGACCAATTACTCTTGTTAGGAATCCATGAGGTCTAGCAGTTGAGCTAGTAGCATAAAATCCACAAGTGCTCAAAGTCCTAGTCAGTGCTCTCATTTGAGGTGTTGTTTATCAGCTATCTGATTTTATCATGAATCCAGCATTTTTTTAACTCTACATCAGAGGAAGATAACATTTCAGGATATCAAAAGTGAAGCAGTAGTCTCTGAGGCTTGAATAAATAAGCCCTCCCTAAAAGAACAACATCACCTAGATAAGAAACTTTCATAAACATTCTCGGAACTGAAAAGAGAAGGAAATTTTCTCTATTGGAAACATTTTTGGAAACTGCTTTTGAACAATCAACAAATTACACAGAAATCCAGAACCCAGCAACACTACGTTCACAAAGTGAAACATTTTCCAGTCATTAATTTCTCATGCAGTGTCTAGGAATGGGAAGGACATCATCACTCTTACGAGGCTCCATATTCTAGAATCCCACTGAGTGTCTCCAGGGCAGGGTGCCTCAAAGTCCTTCATCTGGCAGAAAATTAACATGCTCTACCATGATTAGGAACAAAAATCTAATTCTTGGAAATGCTACAAAACTATCTTTGAATAATTCAGGAACTGGATGGCATAGTTCTTGATGACAGTTTTCTTTACACACTAATAAGATTTCAGCTAAAGTTAATCCTGTGCAAGATATAAACAATTCTAATTTTCAAAGAAATCAGATGGAGTTATTTCATGCACTCATCTTGTTCATTTTCCTTATGAGAAATTTACTAGTGTAGTGGACTGAGAAGTCATTACAACTTAGGCCATTCTCACACTGCAGTGTTACAATGCTATTATTCCACTTTCAACTTCCTCTGGAATTCTGGGCTTTGTAGTTTACTGAGGCCCAAGAGCTCAACAGCTGAGCATTCTAATTGCCCCTCCCTAAACTACAAACCCCAGGATTCCATAGGAAGTTGAAAGTGGAATAGCAGCACTATAACAGTGTAGTGCAGAAATGGCCAAAGAGAGAGGTTTGAAATGTTCACAGGTGTCAATGCACCAATATAGCAGCCATGTTCTTTCATTTAATGTAGAAATCTGTCAATAATAATAATTTTACCACCTCATACTCTACAACACTGAACTCCGGGTTTAAACATTATTTGTCTGTATAATCTACAGAACTGAAGTCTGTGTCTAATTGCAGAGCCAACTAACACAAAACAAGAGATAAGAAAGCAAACCCAGTCATTCTCTTATAAACAACAGAATGATGTAATAAACTCCAACAGAGCTGACTCCTGCAAAGGGAAAACACACGCAATATGAACTCTAAGACAGAGACTGCCATATGAAGGTGGTGGGAAACCAGGTCTCACATTTTGGACCTCTCAAAATGAGCTAGTTTAAGGAGTAGAATTCTCTCATTCTCACTGATAGAAGCTAAATAAACAGAAGTCTGACACAAGTTAAAAGTGCTTTCAGACGATTGTCGTCAAGTGCTGGGTTATCCTCTGAGAAACCATGCCAGAAGAAGTGGCATGCTGACTGCAATCTATAGAATGGGTGAGAACACTTTGTTCACAATACTCTGGCATATATGCCTGTCCCCAGAGGGACATCTTTCTTTGAGAAATACAGCCTCTGAAATTACTAGTCTATAAACTTCACTAAATTTGAAGAATATTGGATTTAATTTATCTGTGTCATTAGAAACCTGGACTCAATATTTTCAGGAGCTAGTACTAAGGTCTTAATTTACCCGAAATCCTTTCATACTTATTTTTTCATTAACAAGTTCCAGTAACAAGTTCCAATCTAGAGAACAAGCCTTTCTCTAAGGAGACAGTTTCCTTGAACCTGTTTCAAGTTTAAGAATTCTCTATGCTTCTAAACATTCCTCTATTTCTTAATAGTTTTTGAACAGAAAGGCCTATCTGTTTTATCATTATTATTAAAGGTACTTGTACACTCTCCTATAACATAATGTTCTCCAGGCAGTGTACATTAAGGTTGTATAAAACAATGTAAACACAAAACTAGGCACAAAATCATAATGTCAAAACAACATTTTTAACAGTGACAAGCAACCCCAGAATTAAAACACAGATTTCAACACTGAGAGGCTGCAGAGTTATTTAAAACACATGGTTGAACAAGAAGCCTGGTGCTGAAAAGAAAGAGGATGATACTGCCTAATTGTATTGGGATCCACTTTTTAAAAGAATATTTCAACCTGGAAAGTATGAAAGAAAGTCCTTGTATATAGTAGAGGGCCCTTTCACGTAGAGGAAAGGCTATGATTTGAATTTATTTTCATCTGGTCTGCTTCTAGCATATATTGGAACTTCTAGCACTATGAGTGCCTCTCAGAGGAAGGAAAAGGCTGCAGCAAAGGGAAAGAGGAACAGAGGAAAGGAGGAAAAAGGAAGGGAGAACTATCCCTCTCCATTTGGCTCCTACATCAAAGGCTAGGCTCCAGCGCTGCAATTCTGGCTTTTCCTGACCTTGCTCTATGCCTCGCATGGGAAAAAGGAGGTGGCCATGGCTCAAGATAGAAGGAACATATTTTGTTTTTACCTGAATTGCTGGGCCTCAGAGCATTCATTTGCTTTTTGACATACTCCAGCCCTAGATGTGATAAGGGGAAGAGTAGCTGCTTTCTTGCAAGGCAGATATTACCATTTCTTTCCATCAAGCACTGCAGTGGCACACCATAGATACCATGAGGCTTCTAACAGAGAGGAAAGACCAACTTCTTCCGTGGGAGGGAAGCTTTTTATTCTAGATGGAAAACCACTAAGGCTGAAAACCTCAGAAAATATTAACTACAACAGACACCCTAAGGACCACCATTAATTATGCTGCTGCTGCTGCTGCTGCTGCTGCTGCTTCTTAAACTCTCCCAGGGGACCAGTCATCCCCTTTTCCAAATTTGAAACTTCAACTCACCAACAATGCTGTTTCCATATTTTAGTAGCCTGCTATCTGGTTCTTTCCACACATAAAATATGCACCTCATGTGGGGAGGAAGGAATGTAAGGGAAAGAGACACTGAGAGTGATCATCCTTTTCCCATATGCCTGCCCTCTGTCTCTGAGGCACTGAGTGGAAAAGGGAGGCTGTAACCAACACATTGCCAGTAATATTCCTGTAGTTTAAAAGGTTATAAAACAAGAGAAGCCCCATGGGCCAGCTTTGTAACTACAGTTCATTCACTAATCCCTTGGTATCCATGGACCCTAGATGCTGTTGGATGGCATTTTGGGACGGTAGAAGTGATATGAGATAAAAAACTAAGGACAGAAAATTTGCCATTCCTTGTTTCTGAAACATTCAAATTGCCAGGACGCACTAACCTCTATGTAACGTGGCCCATAAACCCCATGCATTACTTCCAACCTGAAGATGGGAAGGCAAGAAAACATAAGTCTATTTTGCTTTGACAACAGCTTCTTTCATCCTGCTACGAGAGGAGGAAATGCCTAGGCCAGGAAGCTACATGGGTAGAGGAAGGTAGTCTCTTCTTAGAAATATTCATTTCTCAGCAACACACACTTTGGAACTGGGGCACAACCAAACGTAACACTGTCCCTGGCTGATATGGTGTTCTTCCATCTCTCATAAGAAATAAATTCCCTTTGAAACAAAATAGTAGTGAAGGGAAATTCCTTCATCTGATGACTGTATGGCTGGGAACTCTGTGCATCAGCCAAGAAACTGAAACATCCTAAAATTAATCACTCAAGATCTATTGCAGAAACAAGATGCTTTTGACTCCTTAAACACACAATCAAATTGCAAACTAAAATGGATCACAAGTTTAAGTTCCTGTGGTCAGCTGTATGCATCCTAGGCTGAATATTAAGGCTTTATTCAATTGATTTTCAAGCATATTAAAAAGATTAAAAATCAATTTCAGAACAGAAAGTCCTGCAAGGCCTGTCTCAACACTGATCAATTTGCATACCATGTCTATTCTGTTTCATCTGGCTGTTCCACTTTCCCAGCCAGTTAACCAGTAAATAATCCATAGCTCAGATACGTATGGCTGACCTTGTCTGTTTCCTTCCTCTTCTTTCTGAAAAAAATATTTTAAAACAGACAAGGCTATCTGCAAAAGAGGTACTCATATCCTGTGCCTTTTGCCACTATCTACACATATACTGACTTGTCCATACACTAGAGGAATGGAGTTTTGGGTCTCTTTTATCAAGCTAGGATGGAGTTTTACTTTTTTAAAAGGAGAAAGAACTGATGACAGGTCTTCTGCTGTCACTTTACCCAATGTACGCCTATGGTCTTATTCAGGTTGCCTGGGAGACCAGTATAGAAAGCAGACCTTGGTGGTAGCAACTGGCAGTACTTTAGAGTCATCCACATTTACCTCATACATAGGATCCACGTAACATTAAAAGGTAGTAAAAGCTCTGTGATCAGTGGCATGTTCTGCCAAAATCAGAACAGGATTTTGATATGAACATATGTGGGGAAGTTTGTTTAAAATGTTGTCTGATAATTACTGAAGCTCTTGCAAATAAGGAGCACATATATAATAGCTTTAATTTTATCCTGCAAAGTAGAAGTTGAAGTCAGTCAATAACGCTGTCTCGAAATGCTATTTATGTGCAGCAGGAAAATGATGCCAGGAATGAGCAATCAGCTAGGAAGCAATGTGAATTCTAAAGGATCATTTATGTAATTTACATGTATGTTTAGAACCATTACTATATGCAGGAAAAATTAAGCTTATGAAGATTTTATAGAACATTCATTAAGACTTTTCTGAGTTAACTGTATGTTTTTATCCTTTGACATCTCTATCCGTACATGCCCTTAGAAATTACAGTACAGCAGAGGTGGAACTCATGCAGCTCTCCAGACACTGCTAGACTAAAAGTTCCAACAGCCCAAACCAGTCAGCCAATAGTCAGGAATACTGGAGTTGCAGTCCAACAGTATATAGAAGCTGATGAATAAACACTATTCCAATACAAGCCCAATCATTAATGAAAATTTCTTTATATTTTCTAAACATTATTGAGATCTTACCTTCATCTGTGTGGTGTTTCCTTCTTAACCATTTTTCCACTGTTTCAGCACTTACACTTTCTGATACAAATTCATCCAGTACCTGGGGGTGAAGAGAAAGATAGGCCTTCACTTTTTCATCTGTCAAACCTGCAAAAGAGAACATCACTGTTTACACTAATGCTATTTTAATGAAAAATATCATAAGAGTGGTAAGACCCACCAGCACCACAGTACAAACAGGCTCTGCAGTATCAGAAAATATAATAATTATTTGGCTTAAAGTTATTGCCATAATTACAGTGCATCCTTCATATACATGGGGGTTCTCTTCCAGGAACCCTTGCATTTAAAAGAAAAAAGAAAAAGCAAATACTCCATTTTATTATCACCAAGGGAGGCAATGTGTATTCACCTGAGCTAGCACAAACACATTCATTCATTGACAATAACTGGACACAAGGCTTTCCGTGACCTCGCATTTGTGTGTACTGAGGTCACATTAGGAGAGAGCACACTATAATTTGAGAGGTTGTAAGTTAAAAGCAATCCACAAGGAAGATGCTACATAAAAAACCATTCAAAGATTACTCTGAAAGAAATACGCAAGCAGAAAACTAAAGGTGAGTCTTCAATAAATGAAAATGAATGTAACTAAGCCCACTTGCACACTAGACTGCTATAGTGCTATTTTTCCACTTTCAACATCCTAGGGTTTGTAGTTTACTGAGGCCAAAGAGCTCTCTGGCTGAGAATTCCAAACGTCCCTCCCTAAATTGCAAACCCCAGGATTCCACAGGATGTTGAAAGTGGAATAATAGCACTATAATAGTGTAGTCCAGAAACGGCCTAAACATGGAGGATGAAGTGTTTAGATGGTTTGCAAGTGAGCTTGTGCTGGGTAAACAAGCAAAGAAGGAATTAAAGTCACTGGAATCTATAGTCCAAGCAGGGATGCGATGGGAGCTTACTGAACCACTATCCCACTCTGTCCATGGATGGCTGGTGACTAAAGCACCCTACTTAAAAATCAATCAAATCTGAAGCTGCCGACCAACCAACTTTAGAAAATAGGTATCATTGAATTAGAAACAAACTGCATGGTGCACTGAGTTGTGAGAGAGACACTTTAGTCCTTCCTGACAGAATGTGTATCTGCAGAAATTTCAGATGCACACATGGAGTAAGAAGTAGTGAAAAATCAGAAGAACCTAAATATAAAATTGCCAGATGTCCCTTCCAACCCACTTTGCACTCTCATATACTTCATCTGATAATATAGATTGAAGAAGTAACTGTGAATGCAAGTGTTGGGGGGGGGGGGGTAAAGCAGTACTTAGTCACTGCTGCTGAATGGCCCATCTTTACTAGAGAGCACTGTGGAGTGGTAATGGAGGGCAGAGATGAACTGGGACTTCACTGGGCAGCATGATACCCATAAGAAAAACAAAAGAAAGCAAACATACAAAGGTCATCACATTTGTGCTATTTAAAATGTAAAGTGTAATGAAATCCAGGAAAGTAAAATGTATTCTTAAAATCCAGGAAAGGAAAATATGACAAGAGATGTAATATTGGATTTTAAAAAAAGGCAAAAAAAAAACAACAGTGGGAATGTGGGAGGAGAAAGAGTACTGCTACAAACTGTATGCTCAAACAGAATTTGCTTCATGGCACTGAAAAGAAAGGTTGTAAAAAGGATTTTGCTGTTGTGTGTCTTCAAGTCATCTGCAACTTATGGCAATCCTAGGGCAAACCTACCGTAGGGTCTTCTTGGTAGGATTTGTTGGGGCGGGGTGCCTTTGGCTCCCTCTGAGGCTAAAAGAGTGTGACCTGCCTAAGATCATCCAGTAGTTTCCATGATCGAGCACAGATTCAACCTCTGTCTCCAAAATCTTAGTCCAATGCTCAAACAATTAATAATTTTGTGTGCCTTTTTGTGTGCTTTCAAGTAATTTCTGATTTCTTGGCAAGGTTTGCTGAGAGGAGAGGTTGTCTTTGCCTTCTTCTGAGGCTGAGAGTTGCCTACGGTCACCCAGTGGGTTTCTATGGCCAAGCAAGAATTTGAACACTGGTCTCCAGAGCCATAGACCAACACTCTAATCACTCCACCATGCTGGATCTCTGTAGAAAAGATTCCAAAACAATGTAAACACACATTCTGGCAACTTACAAAGATAATGTTGTGATGGTGGTAGGGGGAAGAAATAATTTTTCTCCAAAATTAATAAAAATATGCAATTTTAAAAATCCCATTTTCCAATGGAATTTTTCCAGATTTGCTAAACAGAACAAGGTAATGTTTTTAAATGGCTTTTAATCCTATGAATAAGGCAATGACAATTTAACTTTCCATATGTTTTTAATGATATGACTGTATCTGTTTTAATTTTCAAGCCCAAGCTTGAGTCCCAGGGTTGGGAAAAAGACAGGATACAAATAAGTAAAATGATGATAGTAATAACTGGTGATAAATGTATAAAGCCTGCAAATGGTACAACAGACCTGGATATTAGAGCAGAGATGGCCACATTCCAACGTGAGCCATTGTTGATCTCGTGTATTTCAAACACAGCTTTTGTAACAGCCCAGGCAAGAAAACAGCTCAACAATAAAACTCTAAGGTGAAGTACACAGTAGCACAGGGAAGGTTTCTCCTTGCTATACCCTTCTAGAGATGTGAGTAGGTTCTCATAATATTTCTGCCCAGAGAACCAGGGCCAAAAACAACTTTCATATATTTTGGAACACTGATCTAGAGACTTTCAAGGGCCTTCTCTGTGGCTGTGCCCAAAGCTATGGAACCCCTTTCCTAGAAAGGCTACATTGCCTCCATCCTTAGTGTCCTTAGGTAGGAGGGAAATACTTATTTGTTCCCTCAAGCTTTGGGGAACTGATTGCTAATAAGGAAGGTGATTTTAATGGTGTTCTGTTCTGTTTTTATTTCCTGTCTTTTTGATGGATATGTTTCAAAACTGTTCTTCATTCTTGATATAGCTTAATTATGGTTAACTGTAACTTGAATGTTTTTATCTTCACGCACTTTTATCTGTATCTGTTTTAGTAGCTGTAAGCTGCCCTGAGTTCCAAGTTTGGAGAAAAGTCAGGACAGAAATAAATACAGTAGTAAATAAAAACAACAATTATGACAATCATGATGGACATGTCTCACACACAACACTTCCAAATGTCCCAGAGTGGATCCATCAGGATTCAACCCTGTTCATTTTCACATTACAAATAATTGTTGCATCTTCTACAATTATTGTCTTACACATACCTCACATATGCAGTTTGGAGGTCTATTCACATTACAGAATTATAGCACTATGATTCCACTTTAACTGCCATGTCTGCCAAACTACAAACTCCAGGAATCTATGGAAAGTACCCATGGTAGTTTTCTTAGGCAAGAAATACTCAGAATACAGCACTACAATTGTATATTGTGAATGGGCCCAGGGATAAGGAGAAAGGAGAAAGAGAATCCGAGTGGATCTATAGGCTTCTGGACTGTTGGATGCTTACTGTGTTGTGAACTGGCTAAAATGCCTGATTTAACTGAGCTGACAGCAAACACAACACTCCCATGTCTTGGATAAGATTACACTGTGGTTTCTTCAGTGAGAAAGTGGGTTTTCATGAGTGTTTTCTTATCCTTAAGTAAGGGCCTGGATTTTAACATTCCAATGTTAAAAACTGAAATCCATGAAAACTTTACAGATAACTGCAGCTACTGGTTCAAAGTGACATGCTCCACCAAGAGCATCCTGTCTGTTTTGTTATTTAAACCAACCAACAAATTCATACTAGCAGATTTATCTTTACTACAGTGAACAGAAACATTTGCCTGAACATCTATGTACATTTTTTCCTTTTTTTTTAATGACATGAAACTAAAAACTGTGAACATAACAGCAGCCAGCAGCAGCATTATAAGAGTACAAGTAAGTCAGAAGCAACAATAGTATTTTGATAGGCATGATAGAAGTTTAAACAAAATATGTTAATATTTATGTCAGAATTTCATTATTCATGATTGTCCCTTTCTTACCCTTGTATAATGCCATTGATGTCCATGAACTTGTTTATGCATAATAATGGAAGATCACAGCAACTGAGATTAAATCAAGTATTATCTTCAAAGCACCATGGAAGAAGACCAGCAGCATGCATTTTAGAAACGTGGTTCTAAGTCCTCTCACAACTTTACATCTTTAATATTCAAGATTTTCCTGATTTTGCCAATCTTTCAAAAATCCACTTCCTGTCTTTCAGAGTAATACGATACAAATATTTTTCAAAGATGCATTGGAAACAAGTGCACCAAATTGCCTAGAGGGAGCAAGTAACATGTTTTCACAAACACTGAACACACAGAATACCAAAGTGTTAATGAGTTCTGCTGGGGACAGAACTAACTACAGTAACTCCTTAAGCACCGCTTTTCATTGAGAACACACAGGTAAGGAACAACTGCTTAGCACTAGGAACTATCATCATCATCTTAGCATTTACATACTTCATACACATTAGCAGTCTTTAAAACAACCTTGTAAAATAGGCCAGTTCTATAATCATCACGGAAGGAAGAATATTGACAGATAGCATACTGCCCAAAACAGGAATGGACAACTGTCAAGGGTTAAGGGGCTGCACTGGTCCCCAAGAGACCTTGGATGGTCCCACCCCCTCCTACTCAGAAGACGACTTTAAAAAAATAACAGGAAGTGACCAAAAGCTAACTTTCCAGATTACAGTCAGCTCTCCACATTTGCTTAGGTTAGGAGTACAGGATCCCTGTAGAAGTTGAAAAAACACAAATAGCTGTATGTATGTGTGTGTGAGTGAAGGGAGCTGAGGCATGGTGGAGAGAACAAACACGCACTTGGCCATGGAAACCCACTGGGTGACCTTGACTGTGTCACACACTCTCAGCCCCAGAAAACCCCATGATAGATTCATCGTAGGGTTGTCATAAGTCAGAAATGACTTGAAGGCACACAACAACAACACAAGTATCTCATCTGTTACTTCATCCAGCAAGCCAACCAGGACTTAAATGTCCCAGAAGGGCAAAAACGCAGCAAAATTACCCATATATCCCATAGATCACAATTTGGGACAAAATGATTTTTTTTAAAAAGTACTCTTGGCACCACATGTGGCCCATAGCTTACACTTTCCTCACCCCTTAAACAAGAGAGTCATGTGAAAGATTCTATAGCATGAGCTTTTGTGGTTTACAATCTCCTTCATGAAATGCACACAAGGAGAATATATTCCATGCCTATCAGGATTACCAACAATTCTTAGTAAGGTATGTCAAGGTTATATGCCAGGCAGGCATGGTTTCCTCTGAGTGGATGGCAGAGGAAGAGGTGATGTGGCCAGACGAGCAGGTGTAAGGTCAGCAGGATTGTTTTGGCTATGACTTGTATACTGGAGAAGGCCACATGCCAGAACGTTGACTGGGTCACCCCACTTGTTCGGGGGACAGGGGGACATAAAAAGGCTGGCGTTTGCCTTTACCAGCTGCCAGTCAGGATTGCCTAGCTGGACCTGTCAAGCTGCTGACAGCTTACATTTTGTAAGGGGAGATGCTGCCCGTTTATCTTCTGTTATTCTCACTTGTTTAATTGCTGCTGGAATGTTTTGCCAAGAGCCTTTATCTTAGAGTGCAGCAATAAATTCTGCCTCTAAGCCTATTTAATGAGCCTCTGGAATTTTTTCTGCTTCACTGGGAACCTCTGAGCAGCGAAGCCTCGCTTCACAGTTGAAACTCTGCTCATGCTCAGAGGAGCCAGATCCTGCTAACCTTGACAAGGTAGAAGGCAGTAGGAAAAGAGGAAGACCCTATTACAGGTGGATAGACCCAATCAAGGAAGCCATAGCCCTGAGTGCAAGGCTGGAGCAAAACTACTGATAACAGAGTGGTATGTAGGGATCTCATTCAAAGGGTTGCCATCAGTCAAAGTTGATTTGATTGCAATTAACAGCAACTATTAGGAAACAGACTGGAATCTGCCAACAGTCATGCTGTAGTAAAACTATTAAAAGCTGTAATAAAGATGCCCGACAACTTTTTGCTATTTAATGTGGGTACTCCTTTGAAAACTGTATCTTGCCCAAGGCTATTTACCTGATAAGCTGCAGTGAATTAGGGACTTCCCTGTTCACATTCTTAGCCACACATCAGGCCTAGATATTACCTGGAAGTAAGTCATGAAAATCACATGTTTTGTCTGTTGATGTGTCAGATAATGTTCTGATGCATCAATATCCAATTTTACAAGGAATAATTACAAATACTAACATAGCAATAGCTAAGTTTTAACGAGTCCTTTTAAATGCATGAAAGGGATTGCACATTTCCACACTCAGACAATGAGGAGAAACAAAAGAATTGTCCCACCTCCTTCCTATCTGGGAGATTGGGAACTTTGAGGAGAAAGAGAAGGCCTTTTCAGAGGCCCTGCAGACCAGTGTCATGAGCCAGATTTGACCATATAGGACTCCCAATCCCCAACCTAAGACAATATATATTCATGTCCTTATATTGCAGTGCTTTGGATTCTCCTGTTCCTGTCAATAACAGCTGATGGTGGAGTGTGTGTGAAGGAATGCAGTCATACTGTTACAATTAAGTGCAGCAACTACTGAGGCATGGTACTTCTGCTGATCGGCAAAGAGATCTTATTTTTATATGAACAGTGAAACTACTAAACAATATTGCGATTACATGAATAGGATTCATTTACAGCACTCTGAAGACTGGGCTGTCAATTCAAAATGCAAGCAATTGGATATTTCACAGTCTATTATTTGTGCAACATACAAAATGATCTGGCTGTCTTTTAGCTGCACATGTCCAATGTCCTCTGCTTTTAAGTTATAGCAAATGCTTATGCTCACCACACTCTAATTCTGTTGAAAGAAAGAATTTAGCATTTAAGGCTAGGATTATCCAGATCATTAAAAAAAAAGATCCAGTATACTTCACATATGAGTGCAAATAGTTTGACAGATAGAGCCAACCAGCACTTTTGTAGACTGAAAACCTTTGCATAGATTAGAACATAATGGATCGAGATAAATGACTGTAAAACATTTTACTTAGAATTTAAAAGGAACTATCAAAATACAACAGCAGCTGGTAGCTTCCACATTAGTGGTGTGGTAAATCCCCTCTAAGTTTTAGTTTGAATGTTACTGGAACTATGCAAGGTACTCAAGCTATCTGAAGGGAGGTTACCACCTTAGATACCTCCTTTAAAGTCTGGACTAAACACTAGAGGAGACTTTCGACTCCAAACACCACTGTCAGTGCATGACAAGTTTAGAGAATACCTGCAATTTTGTATCACTCAGTGCACCATAGTAGATTAGATATATGCTAGCCTGAACCATATACCACCAACATTCAACTTACTGAACAGCCTCTAAAGCCCCCTGCATGGCCATTTTCTGCTTTGCGGAGAATGGGTCGGTTCACAGAAACATCTCCCCACATCCAGAAGTGAAACAATGACATAAGAGCTGCCAGGGTCCTCTGGTGGTCTCACAATATGGATGTGGTCATTTCACATCCAGCTATAGGGAGGAAGCCAGATGCTTCTGAAGTCTTGCCAACTCTCCATGAAGCAGGTAATGGCCGTGCCAGTGGTGGTGAGGGGGCTTCATGGGCTGTTCAACAATTTGGAGGAGGTTCTGAGCACTGAGGAGGGACAAAGAAAATACAAAAAAAAAAAAGAGCCCCCAAAAGGACACACACAAACATAAGGGAAACGTGTGTGTGGATGTCCCTAACAGGATGCTAGCCTCAAAGTTCCTGAAAGCCAACATGAGAACATGAGAAATCCAGCCTTTACTAAACCTAATCTTCATCTCATCTCTGCTCTTGGCTATTCACCAGTCTTGTTCTCCTGAACTCTCTGCCTGTGACCTCAGCTTGGCCCTTACATTGGTTTTTAAATTTCATGGGCTTCAGATTCATTAGATCCCACTGTGGGGTTTTTTAAAGCTTCTTTAATGGATACATCACAGAGGTCAGAATATTGCTTCGGAGGAAAGGAAATTCTGCCCAATCATTACTCCTTCCCAAACAGGTACATGTAGATGAATGCCAGAGTTTCCAAGGATGTTTCTTTCTCTTATACTTTAACATATTATGTAGTTACCAGTTTGTTTTTCATGGAAACAATTTTGATTTTGCACAACTTGCTGAAAGTTGGGAGATGCTGCTTGTCAGGATGATAGACAGGCTGGCCCTGATCCATATAAGAGATACGAAATCAGATTTCATCCTCAAAACAACCTTGTAGCATTCTGAGAGATCATGAATTTCCTGACACTACCTTGAAAACTGAGCAGGAATTTGAATTCAAGACCCAAATTCAAACATCTATGTGGTGCTGTAGTACCAGTACTTCCTTCCCTTTCCCTCTCCCTCACAGCTCTCTGTACTGCCCCCAAAAAATACTAAAAAGGAAGGAAACTTTCTTTTCTCATATCAAAAACAATGACACAAAGGTAATAAATTCCCTTGTTGTCATAATTTTAAAGGTATTCAAGGCATGTGTGTACACAGCTTCATTTGGATTAGATGCTAATCCCATTAAATGAATCCTTTCTTTGTTCAAAATATCAGAATTCAAAACCACTGACACAGAAATTTTGCAATATCCTTTTCAAGTCAAGACATTTTTGGTAACTCATTTAAGTCTAATGTACTGCAGCAAATAGTCCAAAATGTATAAAACACTGCACAACTGCAGCTTTGTTTTTGCTGTTCTCTGTCAACTTGACATTGACTTGTGGCGACCTTATGAGAGACCTCCAACATTCCCCACCATTAGCTGCCCTGCTCAAGTCTTGCAAACTCACAGCCATAGTTTCCTTGATTGAATTAATTGACCTGAAGTGTAGTCTTCCTCTTTTCTTACTGAAAATATCATCTAATCAAGCAATATCATCTTTCCCAATGAGTCAATACCTAATAACCAGAAGTGTGCTGTAATACAAACAAATTAAAAGTATTATTTTTCCATTATGAAGAATATTGTGGATTATTTTTTTTGCCTTCTCTATCTAGAATCCAAGCTTTTTGTTCCTTTTATTTTCCAAAGAAGGAAGGAAGGAAGGAAGGAAGGAAGGAAGGAAGGAAGGAAGGAAGGAAGGAAGGAAGGAAGAAAGAAAGAAAGAAAGAAAGAAAGAAAGAAAGAAAGAAAGAAAGAAAGAAAGAGACAGACAGACAGACAGACAGACAGACAGACAGACTTACACCTTTTAGTTAGGTGGGGACAGCTTTTACTTTCACAGCCAGAATTCATTTTTTATCTGACCATTTGCCTAAACACTGAGAGATCTACTAGCAGAGACTGATCTGCCTCCTGTCCATCTCGGGTGTAGCTGACAATGAGTTGACAGTCTAAAGAGACTCAAGGCAATGTCCAGTGTGGGACTTCCATTGGCAAAACAGCAGAATACAGCAGCTATAGGAGGGAGCCATCCCATCTCCCTACTGCAGACCCCTTGAGCCCTAAAACCACCTCTGGAGCACGAAGAGATGCTCTACAGCACTATTTGGGAGCTCTGGAGGGAGGGAAAGGGAAGGAAGTTATGGTACTGCAACACCAACAGGGTGTTTAGACTTAGACCCTGAATTCAAGTTCTTGCTTGATTTTCAAAATGAACCTGCAACAGACATTATCTCTTACAATGTCACAGGATTGTTGTGAAAATAAAATGGAGTATTTCCATGTTAGCCCCCTCACTATTTTGAAGGAAGGATAGAATAATACAAAATACAATGTGATTAAACGTAGTAGTGGTAAACACAGAAAGAGCAAAGTCATACTACTTTCCTTATTCCTATATGAAAAGAGACCATTTTATACTGTCACATTAAAATGGCTCAGTTAATTTCAGGACAAATAAAGAATGCATAAATAAATGAAAGTGCATATCATATAGCAACATCAACTGCCTAACAATGACTATTGATACCAATAAGTATGAGGCCTTTTTTCCTTCCTTTTTTAAAAACTTTAAACTTAAGGGGTTTTTGTTAGACATAAGAGTTAGTATGTATAATTTCTCTAATAGCTTAGCTAAGACTGACTTGCTAATCAAGAATATTTATTATTTTCTAAGTGAGAATAATTGAAGAAAATTCTTATAAAAGTGATAGTATTTTAGCAAATGTTTATAATATATATATATATATATATATATATATATATTTTCTTGCCATGATGTACTGACAGGATAAGATGGGGTGGTGGCTAGGAGACAGGAATCAGTCTGTGTGGGCTTACTCTCCATTGCTACTCCTTGCTTGTTCCTCAGTAATGCAACCCCTTCATGTAGATAGCCCCCATATAATCTACATTAAAGACAATCAAAATGCAGACCACCTATCCAAATACAATGTAAGTTGACTGGTAATATGAGTTTCTAGACAGACAAGTGGATATACAGGAAATACTTCTTCACACCATGCATAGTTTAACTGTGGAATGGCAGTGATGGATGTCAGCAGGGACAGCTTTAAAAGAAGATGACAAATTCATTGAGGACAGGGCTATCTAATGACTACAAATCATTATGGATATGTGTTCCCTTAAACATCTTGGATTTCCTGTTGGAAGAATGTATTTATTGGATTTGAAACATCCCAGCCTTCCCCCCATTGCAAGATTTGCCCCCACATCCTCTATGGGGTTTCTGGAGGCCATCTGAGAGGTTAGACTGGCACCCTCTCTACTGTCTTTCCACAGGTAGGCTGACTGCTCAAGGGGACTGAGTCCTGCAGAATTATACTATACTATCACTGTTTTGTTTATTTGCCATTTTTATGAATTATGTTTTTAAACTGATTTTAATTTTATGAACACCTTAATTATAAGGTCCATCTCCCATTTTTAAGCAAGGTGATCAAGAGAGCTGTTGGTCTTCAACTCCAAGCTGTCTTGGATGAAAGAGATTATCTAGACCCATTTCAAACTGGCTTCAGGACAGGACATGGAGTCGAGACTGCCATGGTCGCCTTAGTGGATGATCTTCATCTAGGTATCAACAGGGGAAGTGTGACCCTGCTGGTACTCTTGGATCTTTCAACAGCTTTCGATACCATAGACCATGGTATCCTTCTGGAACGCCTGAGAAGGTTAGGGATTGGGGGCACTGCACTTAAGTGGTTCTGGTCCTATCTCTCAGGTAGATACCAGATGGTGATGCCTGGGGACAGATGCTCCTCAAAAAAGTAGCTTAAATCTGGCGTCCCTCAGGGCGATGTCCTGTCCCCAATGCTATTTAACATCTACATGAAACCGCTGGGAGAGATCATCAGGAGGCACGGAGCAAGGTGCTATCAGTACGCTGATGACACTCAGATATCTCTCTCCATGCCTTGGATAATAGCATCAACTAAGGGTGGCATCTCGCCTCTGAATGAATGTCTTGAAGCAGTAATGGACTGGATGAGGAAAAACAGACTGAAGCTGAATCCAGATAAGACGGAGGTACTCACTGCTAGGGGCCCTAGCCCAGACATAGAGGTTTGTCAACCAATCCTAGATGGAGTCACACTTCCCCTGAAAGACTGTGTTCGCAACTTGGGGGTGCTCCTGGACTCCCCACTTCAGATGACAGCTCAAATAGATGCGGCGGCCAGGAGTTATCAGCTTCGGCTGGTACGCCAGCTGCGCCCCTTTCTGGAGCTGGAATACCTAAAAACAGTGGTGCATGCGCTGGTAACTTCACAGCTAGACTTCTGCAATGCACTCTACATAGGGCTACCCTTGTGCTTAGTCCAGAAATTTCAATTAGTTCAGAATATGGCAGCCAGGTTGGCCACCGGTAGACCTAAAACTGACCATATAACACCAATTTTAAAGTCTCTTCATTGGCTGCCTATTAGTTTCCAGGCACAGTACAAGGTGTTGGTTATTACTTTTAAAGCCCTTCATGGCTTGGGGCCAGCCTACCTGCGGGATCACCTTCACCCATATAATCCACCCCGCACATTAAGGTCCTCTGGGAGGAATTTACTGCAGCCAGTCAGAACTAGGTTGGCTGCGGTTACCCAGAGGACTTTTTCTTCTATCACTCCCAAGTTATGGAATGGCCTGCTGGAGGAGACCCAGTATATTACCAATCTTGACTGCTTTAAAAAAGCAGTCAAGACTGATCTCTTCCGACAGGCCTTCCAAGACTAGCATTCCCATTGCCTCCCATCAATTGTCTTGCTGTTTTGTTAATAGTTAATTGATTGACTGTTAATTGTTGTGTGTTTTAAGGGGTTGGGTTAGGTGGGTAGGTGGGTGGGTGGGGAGAACTGGGTATGTTTTTAATGTCTTTTAATGTATTTAATGTGTTTCATGTTGTTCGCCGCCTCGATCCATGTGGAGAGGCGGGATAGAAATAAATAAATATTATTATTATTATTATTATTATTATTATTATTATTATTATTATTATTTTAAATCTTGGCATATTATTAGCTATGTCTCTTTTAAATGTTGTCAGCCACCTTGAGTTCCAAACTGTGGGGAAAGGTGAGAATAATAATAGTAATAATACATTTTGATACAAGAAATTAGGGGGCTGGGGCAGTCTCCCAACACACAGGACATTTCCCCAAAAGTTGAAAGACAGGATCCAGTCTCATTTGAATGAACATTTAGCTCATCTTCTCTTCTTCTCCCCCTCCCTAAATCATATGGCAAAACATAACACCAGTCTAGGAAGGGGAGAGAGAAATGACAAGCCAAACCTGGAAGGTATGATTAGAAATCTAGTCCAGCTCATAAGTTCAAATGAATATAGATCATTAAAGGAAGAATAAAGCTGTATATCAGAAAAAAATCAAAATATAAACCAGAGAATTCATCAACCTAATCTATATAGAATAATGTACCAAAACAAATATTCACAGCCGCTTGGGTATTCAGGAGAAACTTTCATCAAAGATAAGAAGAGGCGAACAAATGATATGGGCTGTTTTGCTTGGTTTTATGCTGTTCAATTCAGGTGGTTGTTGTTGACAGCTAAGAAGCAACTGGCCAACAACCAGAGGATGATATGTACAGAAGATCCTTAAGACTATCAGTGCTAGAATATATCTGAGAATCAGCAAAGATTTTGTGAATCATTTCATGTCAGACAACTTTGCGGTGTGATGCTGGGCAGGACATAATCTGAATGGGTGCATAGCATGGCAGGGGGTATCCTACTTGAGACATTATGTGGAAAATTTTACATGGCAGGATAGTCAGGTTCAAGAATTCTTAAGAAAGGCTTTCTATCCATTCCCTTAGAGCACATCCACACTATCCATCATAGGTGGGGCTTAGCCCTTCCTCAGCCTAAGAAGTCCAATGCACCAATACCAGCAGCAGATGGGTTTTGCTGTTATGCTATGGTTTTCAATGATGTTGCAGACAGATAACCTACTTGAAACCTAAAATACCTACAATTATCTTCTTCATCACCATGATCAGCTCTGTCTTGCCTTGATATAGATCTTATCTGCTCCTCAAAAGGGCAAACAACTATTCACAATTACAATGTAATTCTTTTCCTGTTTATTATTTAAGTTTATCTGCTTCCAATCTCTGCATTTCCACTATTTACAAAGGAAAATTAAAAAGTACAGAAAGGAAGGAGAACACAAGTGAACCCTTTCATTAAGAAAAAAGCTTAGAAAGAAGGATAGTATTTCTTCCTAAGAAAATGTTTGCACTGGCAAACGATAATGCAGTCCTTTCAAAGCAACAGCATTTCTGTGATTACATGCAATCTGTGGCCTAAATTATAGCATACACTCTTAATTGTGTTAACTCTACATGGGTATAGAAAAGTAAGACTTCACGTATTCACCAAGATTATTCTGTACTTCATTCAGTTCACCCACCAGGTCAAGATTTCCTTCAATGCAACTCCACAAAAATATTGCCATCTTCTAATTCACCACATTTAACAGCAATATCAGATTTACAAATGAGATGTTTCTCTTAGCTTCTTTTATATGTCTGCTATTACTGAAAAAAGTGGAAAACAGCTAAAACCAAAAGGCACACATTGAGTTATTCCAACTGAAATATTTACCAACAGAAGCATTTAATATTTCACTGGCAGTAGCATGCCATATCTAGGTACTAATATTTTAATATTAGTCACGTCATTGACATAATCTTTCACTACTTCAGTGTAAACCCATCTCTCTCTAATAGTTACCACCAGTTTTTTAATCAATTAGCTCAACATTTACTCCTATATATTTCCCATCAAAGAAAAATCTAAAAATTATGATTAGGTTGAATTTATTTATTTTGACTTTTAACACTCTAAGTAGATTTTTTTTAAAATCAAGTTCATATAAGAATGTTCTTTATCTGACACGGTCATCTTCTATGATGTTTTATCAGAGTCAAATTAGAATATTCCTTATCTGACACAGTGTTAGTCTATGATGTTTACTCAGAATTTAGTTTCGCTGAATTCAGTGCAACTCACTCCCTGGAAAATGTGTATACACCTGAAGAATTCACATAGTTTGCTTATACAGAGGTATAGAGGAAAATAATCTCTCCTTCCCACATTTTTCTGCTACTTCTCTCTCTGACACAACCAAGTTGGACACACTGGCGGGGGTGGGAATGAACAGCCAAAGTGGACTCTGGCAAACCAAAGCTGTGACTACAGCAACCATCTGCAATGGAATCCATTTAAACCACTGTGAAGTTAAACTAATTGCTAACACAGAGAGATGGAAAAGAATTCTTGAAATCTGAAACTGCAGAGACAAAAGCTGAAGTTGAGTGTATACGTTTTGTTTTCAGGACTGCATTTTCTGCATAGCTGTTTAGGAAGTGTATCAAAAAAAAAGTTATTTCTTGAATATGGATTAAGAGTGAATTTGCTGTAATATATATTTCCAGTCAAATGAGTTTCAACTTATGGAGACCCTATAAAGGAGCTTCCAGGCACCAAAAACCCTGCTCCAGTCTTGCAAAGTCAAAGTTACAGGTCCTTTGATTGAATCAAGCATATGCAATGTGGATTGATTTCCTCTTTTCCTACTAGCTTCTACTTTTCCCATTATTATTATCTTTTCCAGTTATTCATATCATATGATATATGCAAAGTACAAGACCACCAGTTTAGTCATTTTCACTTCTAGTTACTTATTTGTGAGCTCATACATTTCACACAGTGTAGAACTTAAAAAAAAAAGCCAAGTACATTAATTGTCATCTGAAGGATTCAATGGATACTACTGATAATGAAATGGTATGAAAAAATGAAATAATGATTTAGAACAATGAAAACTATGCTACTAGAAGCCTAAGAAGCCACTCATACACTCACAGTTTTTCCATTTTAAGTTGAGAACATATTTGTAGTTGAGAACATATTTGTAGTGTGTGCAAATACAATTTAACAAACAGAGATAAAATATTGCACGCATATCCGCAAATCTCTAGTGTATGAAGTAAGCCTATCTTTATGGGAATTAAAAAGATGCCAAGGCAGTAAGATTGCCAATTTTCCCTCAGCACCTGGATATCAGAAGTATATCTGCTAGCTAAAAAAAAAAAAAGACTCCTTTGGAAATTAAACCATGGAGAATTAATTTTAAAAGTTTATACACATGAGTTCACAACCTTTGAAAAATGCTAATGCATGCAATGACAAACAATTTATTCACACTACAACATTAAGACTTGATGCTAGTCCAGCCAGTGTGATACAGATATAGATAGATAGATAGAATGCATGCTTAATTGTTTTATAAAAAATGCTTCACAACATCCATTAGCAATAATACCTGGGTATCAATACAGTATTAGGCACTATTAGATTCCACAGTAGCACAAATGATTCAATGAAAAGCAATAGTCAAACTGGAGGTGCCCCAATGACTTTGCCAAAAGAGGATTAAACTACTTCAGAAGTAAATGAGTGGGCAAATACTCTACTTAGTTTGCTTAATGAGTTAAAATTAGTGTGTCACACTGTCAGTGCCTTCACCCTTCAAATTCAAATGAATGATCTAAGAAAAGTACATTTGTTGTTGTAAACACTTAAAGACAATTTTGTTCTATATAAAAATAATTTCCAAACAAAGCTTAGAATTTATTTGAATATAATGATTACATTATACTCTATGCTTATTTTTTTTTCCTAATCAAATATTTAGTTCAAAGGCTTGTAAGCTGTTGCAACATCAACATGTGTTCTTCAGGAAGTACCAGTCAAATCAACTTTATAAACCAGATCACATTTGGCACTGGAAGGTTTTCCAGGAAATTTTCTAGAAATTTTTTCTGAAGCCATGCCTAGTCCCAGTCGCAAGATGCCTAACATTTCAAATACAGGATTTTAAAGAGACTGACTAAAGTTTAATTTAAAGTTAAATTAATTAACACAAACACAAAAGGGCAGCATCTCAACCATAAACGCATAAAACACAAATAACAATCACTAAAGCACAGATGAAAATATTACAGAATAGAACAATGATGATATCTATAGAAAATAAGCATAGCAATTAAATAGAAATTTATGTAGAACTGAACAGAATATCACACTTAAACCCAGTGAGATGTAAAATGTAGCCAACAATAACATTACACTAATAAGAAGAAAATACCAGAATATGCCTAAATAAACTGTATAACAAGAATATGGATACAAAATGAAGAACATTTTAAACAAGGCATACATATAAAAATAAAAACAAATTCTTTTAAGTCTTTTAAACGTTAGCTGTGGTTAGCATTATGGTACATGATAACTGAAAACAAACAAAACCTTTATGAGGCATCTCCCTCACGGTCTATAGCTGTAAGTTTCCTTCCGTAAGCTCTGAGAAGCATAAAGTTAGAGAATGAAGGTGTCAAATCCAAAGCGTACTATGCTTAAAAGCAGAGTGAAAAGAAAATTGGTAGCCATGAAAACAAGTGTCTCCCATGATAATTCTAACTGCGCTTTCAAACAAATTTACTTTTACATATGTGACAATGAAAAGAAACTAATCTTACTTCCAAAATCATTGCTGAAATTCCTCTCTAAAAACTATTCTTACTTTTATAAGTTAGTCACTTCAGAACAAACAGTGAACACCCACATAACATCACACTAATGATGCTTAATTGCAGCCCCCAGACACCTTACTGACAAAGATAACTGTAATCTGCGTTCACACACATAATCAGCAGTGACTAGTATCAAGTTAATCAATCAATTAGAAAGGTGACAATCATTCTTCTACAGTAGGTGAAAGTCTGCACCTTTTAAGCAGTGCACCTTTTAAGCAGTTGCTATTTGAACATGTACGTGTATTTTTAAAAAATTCACCTCAGAAAATAACAGCAAAAATTAGACTTTTTAAAAATTATTTTAAGAACTATACTCATGCTTTGATCTTATATATAAAATGAAAGCATAAGTATAATTTTTAAAATAAGATCAAAATTAGCCCCAAGATTGTCATCAGAGCACGCAAGATTAGTCACCTCTCAGAAACTAACAAATGTGCCTCTATGCTGCTGTCTCACAGCTGTTCTCTGTTCTGAAACACTTCTTGAGCAGATGAAGCAGCAATTTAATGAATGACCTCCCATGCAGTTGTTCTTTAAGGAACATTGACTAACAAGAGTTCCTCTTCTGCTGCATTTGCTTTGAGTAATTAAGAAGGGATCATAAAACTCTCCTGTTGAAACAGCTGATTGGCTACCATTCCACTGCAGGGCTGAATTCAATATGCTAGTTATGGTCTTTAAAGGACTACATGGCTTGGTTCCAGACTATCTCTAAAAGACTCTGTCTTCCCATAGAAGGTGGCACTACTTGGGTTCAAACTAGTGCCTCGTAGTGTGGTGGAGTCTCCTTTTTTGGAAGTTTTTAAGCAGAGGCTCGATGGCCATCTGTCAGGAGTGCTTTGATGTGGGTTCCTGCATGGTAGGGAATGGGACTGGATGGTCATTGTGACCTCTTCCAACTCTATGATTTTATAGTTTTAAGATCCTCGTGGAGGACTTCTTTTCAGTCCCACCACCATCACAGGCGCATTTGGTTAGGATACCAGAGAGAGCCTTCTCAGTGGCTGCTTTCAGGCTGTGGAATTCTCTTCCATGGAAGGTCTGGTTGGCCCCCTTTCTGATCTCTCCCTCCCCCCTCCCCCTCCCTCTACCTCTACTATTTTATTTAGTTGGTCTTTAAATAGTTAAATCATTTGTACAACTATCATGTGGCACTGTGTGTGCAAATTACACTGTTTTAAAATAGTGCTTAACAAAACATGTAATTTGCCCCATAGCCTACTAACAGTTTAACAACTTCACAGAATTTAAACTGAGTATCGCAAATGATTTCAATATAGATAAAACAGATCAGTAAGAATGGATACTGAGTGGTTAAGAAGAATCTATTATCAGAGAACATAATGGCTAAAATCCTGTACCTACTGAACTTCCTGGTAAACACCATCTCTGAGTTGATCCCTCTTTTACAAGAGAAATAAGCAAATACATTCAGAGCTAATCAGTTATGCGGTAAATAGGAGATTTTAGTCTGAACTCTGTGAATGGTTGTCAAAGCTCCACAAGTCAGCAGATTTTTGACAAAAGCTCAGCCCTTTAGGAACGAGGTTTTGGGAACTGTGTACAATACCACAGTTAGTTATTTTAATAGAGCAAGATATGTTTTGAAACTGTATTAACACTAGGTCATTAAGCCTGACCTAGTTTTATTCAGTTCTATTTTTCTTTTGATATAAAATGGAATATGTGTAACATGTGCTCATATGTTTTTAATTCAGAATAATCTGCAATAAACTCAGGAGGAAGGTGAAATCTTCTCAAGTAATAAAGTTATTGACAAGGGCTTTGTCTTTAATCTACTTCTAGTACATTGTCTTTCACACCTAGCATAACTAGGTATGATGTAGGGATGTAATTCTTTGCTAATTTCTTCTGGAAGGAAGCAAGGAGTAATTATACCAATTTTGTTCCCACTGTCAGAAACTCTTTGAAAACCACACTGCTTTGAAACTTATTCACAATTCAGTTCTTATTTGCACAAAAATTGCATATGGCTGTTTTGAAAAGAAAATGGCATTTTCTGTGCAAGGAAAAGCATTTCTGCACAGAAAATGCTGCTTCCCCTATAAAAAATGCTGTTCTCTGTATAAAACAACTATGTGCAAATTTCGTGCAAAGTAAGCCCCAAACTGCAAAGGTCCACATTAGTCCAAGATTCTCTTCGTCAGGATTTGTTACTAAAAAAAACAAAGCTTGTTCATTATTTTAGAATATTATTTCCATCTCTAGCGTGACACGTATCTTTTAAATACACTTTGCAGCAGTACTGATTTCCCAGAGGCAAAATACTATTCTGCTGCACAAGTACTAATACGGCCATACAGAGTACTGTTACCTATTTTTTTAATGTTACAACTAATTATTGTAGAAAAATAAACTTTAGAAACATTGCTTTCAAAAAATAGATACACTGGAGGAATCTTATATACCTACTAAAACATCACATATCTATTGGGTAACATCTGAAGGTAGGACATAAATGAAATGATATAAATAATATGACATAAAAATTTAGGAATGTAAATCTTTATGTTATTCATTTTCAAAGGCAAGAATAAATAATCCCCACAGTATTCTCTCCAGACAAGAATGCAAGATTTCAGGTTACTTCACAAAGCATGAACAGCATTTGAATATAAACACTTGGGGCTCTTATCTGTGCAGAAAAAACACATTATGAGAAGAATACACACTTTTTTCCTGTGTGGAAAATAAACATTCTGAACAGAATACACACATTTTTTTTCTGTGCAGAAAACACCCTTTCTTCACAGAAATATACATGGCCTGCACAGAAATATATGCATAGAATGACAAATAGTTTTTCTGTGCAGAAAAGCTACCTTCTGTGCAGAAATATACCTGATTTTCTGCGTAGGAAAAGAATGCATTTCTGCACAGATAAATACTTCTGAAATACAAAGAATCTGACCGCAGTCTTGCAGCTGCCTGTATTATTCCCAACAGGACTCCAAAGCACTAGAAAAACCCTTTCTCTGTTGGGCAATGAAGCACAAACAAATATTCTTTCCATCTCTATTTCGTGATCATTACTGATAATCTGGTATAAAGTTTGTCCCTGACATGTAAGGATTAAGACTTAACTTCACTGCAGTCTCAGCACATCAACTAACTAGCAAGATAGGTGCCTTCAACCCCGGTATAATATGATCTCTCTATAAAATATGCAAAAGATACTGGCCTACCCATTATGAGGATTAACTGAGGTACTGCATCTGAAGTGCTACCGAGATGTTATTTCTTGGGGAAAAAATGTTAATTCCTTTTCCATATCTTTCTCCAAACTCTAAGCACAACTTCTATTTCTAAAAAGCCACAGTAATCAGTCATATTACTCTGGACCTCTTGACTCATTTATTATCAGCTGTGTCTGAGTCAAAAGTAGCATAGGCAGTTCCCATGTCCCCAGAGAATATAGGTGACTGATCTGTGACTCAGCCCAGGGAATGACTGTCTCAGTCCTACATATATGTTGTACATTTGCCATTTTCTGTTCTGTACATACACAGTGCGATAGCTTTCAAGAAGCAATGAATGGTAGGATCTTCTTTGTATTTCTGTGGGTCTTGCATCTTGATTCACCTACTATTCAATGTTCATTTGATTTTAGACTTAGCCAACAGAGTACACAAAATGGGCCATAAAACACCATCCTACTCTGGTGAACATGTCCTGTTGCGACCGTACTGACGTACTCCTCAACAGAAATCAGTCTACAGGCCACAAAAGCCTGCTTTACACGCAGATGAAAATAGATACTGGTATTTTAGGTCACCACATAAATTGGGTCCATACAATTTCCAACACAGAAGTAATACACATGCAGGAAATAAGTCATGTATGAAGTAGCCTTAACACAACTTCTTTTCTGGATGAACTGCAACCATACAAATGCAGTTAAGTGTACCCTTTAGACACATTCTCTTCGATCTTTAATATCCTAATGCTACTTTTATAATCATCTTTATCATTTTGGCCTTTGACATTGCCAGCTCCTCACATTCACTAATTTACTTGCACATTACACCATCTTATTCTGCACTTTTGTTCTTACATATCTATGATTCTTGGGATACTCTTACTGAATATGTTGATTCTCTCAGACCTTGAACTTTCCTCTACCAAATCCATCCTTAAAAATATTTTCTCAGTAAGCTTCCCTGACAAACTATGGAGTGCTGGGTGATGCTATGCAATGCCCTCTCCCTCACCCTCTTCCTATGTGTGTGTGTGTATATATATGTCTTCCAAAAAGAAATCACATTGATTTCTTGTTCTGTGCCAGAGTGCAGCAGTTGTTAACCTTTTTGTTACTATGGAACCCCTTTTAAATATCTTTTATTGGCCTGGACTACCAAGACATAACTCCAAGTAGCTTCTGACTTTATGTGCGGTACCAGGAAATGTCATATGCTCTCAGCCATTCAGTATCATTCACTTGCATGTCCTCATTGTATGCAGAAGTAGCAAGTGCTGAGTTTTTGCTGTCAAACGGTTTTCATACCCTTGAACAGTTTGAGACATTGTAATGAAACTTTGTACAAATGATGTCTATCACCAGCAAAAGACTCCTGCTCTTTGAGATCAAGGAATGACTTGGCTATCTGTCTGTCCATCCTTCTTTCTTTTTTAACTATAAAAACTCATTACATTTCTTCAAGCCTTTGCAAACCACTTGAGAGGACATTGCAGATGCCCAGGGGTCCACAGGCCAAGAACCACTGCCATAACATGTTAGGTACAATGGTGCTAGTATATTTTTAAAACACAAACTTTTTAAATTAATACTGCCTTAAATACATAAATGCACACAGCAGGAACATACTCTGCAAAGAGGTCACAGCTCATAGCACATGCTTTGCACATGGAAGATCTCAGATTCTGTTCCCAGCATTTCAGTGAGAAGGATCAGCGACAGCAGCACTGTGGAAAACTTCTCCTTGAAACACTTGGAGAGATGTCATAAGTGAGAGATCACTCACATAGACTGTAAAGCAGCTTGATATGTTCATACTACGGACCCAGTACCCAATGGTAGATTTATTCACTCTGAAGTATTTCCTTTCTGTAGTGTTTCAGCTCTTCCTTAAATGGCCTCAAATCTAAACACTACAACGCAGGAAGTTCAAGATGTTACAAATACAAATCTGCTTTCCTGCCAAGAATGAGAGAATTTCTCACACCAGTTTCTTCTGTTAGCTTCCTGAAGCAATACCCATCAGCATCATGTTTTACCAGCATTTTAATACTTCTCAAACTTTCAATTTATTCCATCTTTATTATATTTTTTGGTATGGTACTGTGCCTAATTAAATAAACAAATTAACCAAAAGTATGCATTTGTTAATCACATGAAGTTCTCATAACATTTGATCTTTACATAATTTTTGGTGTCACTGGTCATGAAGCCACTAGCTTACACAGCTTTCAGAAGTAAATCAATGGGGATAAGCTTAGCAACATCTATTAGACATAATAGCTAAATGTAACTTCCAACGCTAGAGACACTAGAAACCTGTGTTACAGCTTCTAAGGAACAGAAGATAACTGTTGCCTTCATGCCTTCAATGTGGACTTTCCAAAGAAAACTGGCTAGCCAGTGTTGGAAACAAAGGAGTGGCCTGAATGAACCCTCAATTTGAGTCAAGAGAGATTTTTATATATTTCTGTTGGATGAAATTAAATGTTGCATGAGCAGAAAGCAAACATATGATACTGAACTTCATTTACTCCCCCTTTCCCACTGCAGCTCCCGGTACCTTCCCATCATCATCATTAATCACAACAACAAAGCTTCCACATAAGCTGGAAGAACCTACCACACATTTTGGACTGTGCCCTATGGGCAGCAATGAGAGAGTGGAGTCATTTGAAATTAGGTAAAGGTAGCTTGCACCACTCACACAAACCTGAAAATATATGTGGTTTGTGCAGTTCTATAATAAGATAAAGCCACAACGTTCTATTGGTCACCCAACCACTGGAAGGGTTTGGGAGAGGGTTGCAAAAGGCAAGAAAGAAAAGGAAAGATTTGTTGTGAGAGCTTGCCTTCCATTTCTGCAACTATAGTCCTTTAAATGGAGGAGGGGGAGGGGAGAAGGAGGGGGAGGAAGAGGAAGAAGAAGAAGACAATGACAACTATAAAACAATGCTGAGTCTCACAGGTTCTGCGAATTAATAAAAATGTTCTCACATCCCTGAGAACTATTTTTCATCAACTAGAGGAATAAACAAAGGGAATCAGCTGATGAATATAAAAAAAAAAACTTCAGGTAATAAATATGAATGTATCAATATTTAGCCAGATACTAAACCAAAATGTACAAATTTGACCTACATGATAATAAGCAAAGGCATGATTCCAGATAAAATTAAAACATTTTGAAACACATTAATTTCAGCTTGAAAATTAAACACAGAGAGTCCAGAAGGCACAAGCAAAGAACAAACCAAAAAAAGTGATAATTTGCTGCAATGTACAATAACAACTAATGGTAAGAATGTCAAAATGAGTTTAAAAAGATGTACAGGATCTGATTACAACTAATTTTTCTTCTTAACAAAATAATATTGAGCAATAAAGTTTCTAAGATACCTTTAAAACACACTTGAACATCTTTTCCCATCTAATTACAACCATCCAAACGAGAGACAGCATGATACAGTACTTTAAGCGCTGAACTACAACCCTGGAGACAAGGGTTAATTCCTCACTCAGCTGTGGAAACCCACCGGCTGACTTGGGCACATCACACACTCTCAGACCCAGAAAACCCCATGATAGATTCACTTCCGTGTTGCCATAAGACAGAAGTGACTTGAGGGCACACAACAACAGTTGCAGGAAGTAGAAGAAGTCAATGTGTACAGACACCACATAACTATACCAAGTAAGTAAAGTCCTTCCTTCAAAATTTGTAGGTTTGACCTTTGCGAATTAGATTATTCACAAGATTCTGCTCTTCCCATTCCTTTGCCTTTTATCCTGGTGCACATGCCTTCCTTCTCTAAGGCAAAAGACAAGGGAATGGGATGGGAAAGCACTGTGCACGGAGAAGGAAGACAGGAGCATGCCTCCCCACCTCCAGTCCCTTGCCTTTTTCCCCAGACATGGAAAATGTGCGCCAACGCAAATGGCAAGAGAATGGGGAGAAGGCATGGTCACCTCAGTCCCCTATTCCCTTGCCTTTTGCCTGGGCACAGAGAACACACGCCAGAGCAAAAGGCAAGGGAATGGGAGGAAGGCACGCACACAAATGGGGGAGGCACAAAGAACATCTGCTGGGGAAAAAGCCTAAGAGAACACACCTCTATCCCCCATTCCCTTGCCTCTTGCCTGGGTACAGAGAACATGAGCTGGGGCAAAATGCAAGGAAATGGAGGTCAAGGCATGGAGAAGGCAGACAGGTGCACCAGGGAACAAGGCAAGGGAATGGAAGGGGGAGCCCTATAAGGAAATGGGAAAGGGAGCACACAGGGAGTTATTTGTGGTTTTTTCACTTTTGCAAGGATTCTGCACCCTGAACCTTTGTGAAAATTGAGGGCCACTGTAAATGTTTGGAGTACTGACGTATAAAATATGTTGTTTATATGCTATATACAGTCATCCCTCCACATTCACTAGGGTTAGGGAACAGAACCCTCATGAAAGTGGAAAAAACATGAATAACTCTAGGCCCTCCCAAACCACATTTAACACACACAAAAAAGGAAGATCACCATATTCAACTTACTACAGATTCCTTTGAGGCATCAAGGTTCCTTCACAAGGCCGGAGTGGGTGGCTGGTGGGGCTTACTGCCACCTCCACTGCTGCCCCACACTATTTTTAACAGGGACTTACAAATCTCGTTCAATTTCTCATTCTTATGAGGCTTGCAGTTTCTATTAAAAATGGCATAGGGAGGCAGCAGAGGTGACAGCTAATAATCCATGAATAATCAAATCTGCAAAAGTGAAACCCACAAATGTGGAGGGCTGACTGTATTATGAAATTTCTGGACAAAAAAAACCAAACATCACAAGAAGCCTCTCTTCTGGAAACATATATGGGCTTGCATGTTAACTTCTCAGGCATGGAATTCTGCTAACTGGATGTCACTAAGGACAGGAGACAGAAGGAAGCACTGTTCATTGATTCCTTCCTTCCCTGTGTATCCCATTAACTTTCCTGAAAATCTGCTCTATAAGTAAGAGGACTCTCCAGAAGAGAATGAGAAGAGAGTGCTGGGGATAGAGGGAGAGCAGAAGACTGGTAAATATTGTTTGCCCCCACTCTCTACACCTTGTGCCAGTGGAAGCCTTTGCTGGATGTGAGTTCCTTCTGTGAACAGAAAGAGCTTCTTCCATTTCTGTGTGGGCCACACAGCATCCAAGCCACTGTTATTATGAATTTAGTTAAATCTTCATACTTTGCAAACACTATGTGTTGCACTCAGCATTTGATTCTAACAGCACAATGAAGTGAATATCACACATAATGAATTAAACACTTTTCTAGAGGATGTGTATTACTGCCAAGTAATTTAGAAATAATACTAAATAGTTCGAACAGACAGGACTCTGGCTCTGATTCAAGGAAAGCAGTAAGATGTTTAAAAAAATACCTCAACAGTGCTGCCTTTTTCAGACAAAGAACCTTTCTTCCCCTCTGGCACACAAGTTTGGGAAGAGAGCCAAGGTGCTACTTATCAGCTGTTTGACATCAGGGGAGGACTGCGTGCGTCATTAGGCGCAGTGGGGACTCCTGGCTTATGGCAATGGACCATGTGGTTCTTATCAGTTTCTGAAGTCTGGCAGTTCAACCATTACAGTGTGAAAAATGGGGGTCGGGAAAGAAGAAGGTGCTTTAAATAAAAGTGAAGGTATGATGGGTATGTGCAGTAGCACATACCACTGGAAATAATTACTTCATGTCAGGTTAGCACTGATGAGGGGAGACTGGATGAAAGGACCCACATTAATATATACAGAAGGCAATGCTGAAATTGAACGGCCACAACTTTATAGCTTACAGCTCTTAAAGCCCTGACTCAGCATAGGGCATAGATCTAAGAACTGGACAACCTACATATTGTCCAGTGACACCCATCTCCAGCCCACCTACTGAGTGATGCATGAGAAGGCAGCAATGAGGATCCACATGGGCAGAAGCCATTGTGGGATTTCTGCTGCCATTTGGGAATGAAGCAGTAATTATAGGGCCCTAACCTGGGCTCACTCTGCATGTCTCAACCGTCAGCATCCTCCAGTGAGATTCCCAAAGCAGGAGGAAATGGTGTGGATGCCTCAGATTCTCCCCAAAAGGATGTAGCCCAATGCCCAGATATCCACCCCAAAAGCTGTGTAAAGAACTAAGCATCCACATACCAAAATCAGGAGCCCACAAAAGGACATGAAACACCAGAAGCTACATGTACAGTTAAAGCCAAAGGATGGAGGGTGGGAAAGTCCATTAAAGGAAGACTAATGGGAGTCACAATAAAGGAACCCTTCTATGGTTCCAAGTGGATTAGAGCGAAGACTTCCTCTCCCTTTGTTTTATTTTGTTTTATTTTTTATTGTGAAAAAACAAACAAAAAAGATATAAACATAAAAGTGAAGGGAAAGAAAAAAAATGCTTACCTTTCTATTTCTCTCTAAATTTCTTGTGCATAATATTATTTACACAATCTACTATATAAAAGTGAATGTTTGCCTGCGCGTTTGTTTGTTTGTCTGCATCAGCATATGACTGACTGTGTGAGGCGAGAAGAGCTCATATGACTGGCTGGCTGTGAAGATTCTATGGAATCCTGGGGTTGGCAGTTTAGGGAGGGGCATTTAGAATCCTCAGCCAGAGAGCTGTTGGGCCTCAGATGGGTTGCTACGGAGATGAGGCCTGCCATCAATAAGGATGCCAGAAAAGTGGGAGGCATATGTGAGAAAAATTAAAGGTCTTCTCACCTCACACAGTAGATTGTACAGATTCCAAATGTGAGGAATCTTAAAGTTGAAATTCAAAAAAAAAAATGCTTCCAGAAAAACACAACGCCTTCGCACAAATTCAACAGAAAGCAAAAAATCAAAAGCCAGTACATCAACATCACCAGAGAACATAGATTGGATTGGGGACTATGGGGGAAAGTTACAGGTCCTGGAATAGGCTGGTTGCTATGGAGATGATGCCTAGCAGCAAGGAGGAAGACAATGCATTCCTGTAGAAACCCAATCTCTGTTATGTTAACAACTACGGATTGGTTTGGGAAATATGAGGATAAGTTACAGGTACTAGAATAGGCCTGTTGCTATGGAGACAAGGCCTAGTAGCAAGGAAGAAGACAGTGTACTCCCTCAGGAACCCGACCTCTCTATGTTAACAACTCTGAATACACTGGATTGGGAAATATGGAACAAAGTTACAGAAAATGGAGAAGATAGTTTGGTGAGTTCTTAAGAGGAAAATAAAAACCCTGGGCAATGCTGGGTAAATACACTAGTATGTTATATATTTTTGATTATGCATATCTAAATCTCATTCTCATTATACCAGTTGTTATTAATTATAATCATAATTAACATTTTCAAAATACACTATTAGTAACTTCATTCTTATTTCTATCCTTTTCAAAATATAATATTCATAATTTCATTCTTATTTTTATCCTAAACCATAACTATCATTACCTAATTACTCTTATTACCCTAAATACCAATATACTAATTTTTTTAATCTATTCAATCCTAAATTAAACCTATCATACAACTAAGTGTACCCCGTCCCCAGAGCCTATTACACCTCACATTATGCCACCTTCCAAAATTGTAACTCTTCTTGTGGAGGTGCAACACCTTCCTCTTTTGCTAACACTTTTTCCACAAATATCTTCCATATTGCATCAAAATCGCTCCCTTCCATTATCCTTTTTTTAACCTTAATTCCATATGTTAACTTGTCATTAATCTCAATTTGCCATACTTCTTCATACCATTCCTCTATTTGAAAATCTACTTGAATTTAAGACGACTTCTTCCAACTGCACTGGGAAGTCCCATCTCTGGCAAACCTATCAATCTCCAGATTGCCTGCCCTTCCCTGGCATTTGCAGAAAGCTTGTACAACACAGAGGCTGCTTTCATCTATGCTTTTCTGAATCTGGCAAAGTAGAACTCCCATGAAATCTGAAACCCATGCTTCCTTGCTCTTAACAGTTCTCACCCATGCACATGGCCATCTCATGATTCCATCAGGAAATTTTTGCTCAAAGAAATGGGTAATTATTCATAAAGAAATAGGAGTATATACCTGTAGAATAAGATAGAACATGGGTCCCTAGTTTTCTTAACAAGCAGTCACATCATAAATACTCTGCATTTCCATAAGAAATTTAGAACAGACATCAAAGGTTACTTCCTAATATAGTTCACCCAAGGCTTTGTCATCCTCAGTGCCATGATACCTTCCACAGCTGTCATCAGAGTGCTCTCCTCAACTACAGAGCTCTGTAAACTCACAGAATGTCTCTTTTACTTCCCTAATGAAGAAAAGGTTGAAAATTCCTCCACCCCTACCAAATTTGCTAATATGGTTCTCCTGTCAAAAGTAACAGGAAATGAGGGCAGTGGAGGCCACATGCACAGGTTATGTACTTCCCACCCCCAGCACAGAAACATCTAGTCTGCTATAACACACACCGAAAAATGTCACACTGCCAATTACCTGTTAGATTCTAGTTTCCATTCACTTAACACAACTGATTTTACTTCACAGAAAAAAAAATCTAAATCATTTCAAAGGTGCTAGCTGCTGGTCAGATTATACAGTAAAGATCCAGGTGACTCAAAATTCTGGACTATGAAATAACAGATACATTCACATCTAGTGAGCACAGTGGCGCAAAGTAAAGGGGCAGGTTGTGGCTGTGTTTAATTCAGAAAAGATTATCCATTCACAATATGACTGTAATTTAGCCATGCTTATTGTAACTTTTATTCTATGTATAAATTTAATAAGAATATGTTACATTTTAATGCTTTCTTAGAATAAAATGTTCAAGTGAAAGAACACTTGCACACTGCTATGATGTGTAATTTACTTTTCATAGCACGTATGTGTAAGAAATGGTGAAATACAAAGTTCTGCTCTCAAAATCAATCTTCTTTTAAATTCAGCATAGCTCCAGCAGTGTACCAAAGTTCACAAAAGCTACAGGCCACATCAATTTTCTAGAAGGTTAACTGAATAAGCAGGTACAATGCCCATGCAAATTCATAGTACTCTGTAGGTTTTCTTACCTCATATGTTAAAAGGCTCAATCTGTGTGTATGTGCCTTCAAGTCTCTGGTCAAGTTATGGCAACTCTATGAATTTTACATTAAATTTTTTAGGCAAGGAATATTCCAAGGTGATTTTGCCAGTTCCTTCCTCTGAAATACAGCCTACAGCACTTGGTATTCATTGGCAGTCTCCCATCCAAATACTAACCAGAGTTGATCCTGTTTAATTCCCAAGATCAGACTTAATACCAAAAACAATATACCACATTTTTGGCAGCATCATATAATCAAGAAAATACTTCCTAAAAGTTTTTACCAAAATCAAAACATATTATATAATTCCAGGTAATTTTTCAAAAAGCAAACATTTTTATTTAATTAAATAAAACTGTTCTACATGACAAAAGATCTGGTAGTCCCAAAACTGATCCCTAGTGTCTATTCAGCCAACATCTACTGGCAGAACCATAGCACACAACACATATTAGATTTCTGTCAAAATGAAGAAACAACGGAACTACCAAAGCTTACTTGAAGCCACAACTATCAAAGTCTAGCCATACCTATAAAGAAAGTTGTACTTATAAAAATATCCTATAAAGAATGTTTCTCTCTTTTTCAGGATTCACCATATGCCTTCTTATTATTATCAGCATTGCAACTGTACATCTTCCATTCATTTCACTTCAGCTTATGTGGATATGGATTCCACCAGGGCAACATTTTTCTTTTTTTCCTTACATCTCTTGATAATTCTCTTTTGGTGGAGAAAACAATATTGCACCTTATGTGATGGGCACATATAGGTAGAAAGGAGGTCCATAAGTTAAATAAATTAAATGCTAAAATATAATTTGTTTGGGTTCACATATGGACAAAGATCCACAAACACTGAATATCAGGAAAACTTGGTGCAGCTGAAGATATAAGCCCTTCATATTTCTCCTGACCTTATGGAAAGGGCTGAGGCTCATCCTCACAACTGTAACAGGTATCAAAGTTGTTTCAGGCAATTGTGATTGGCTATAGAAGCAGTACTAGTAGGGTGTGCAATAAAATGCTACTATGTGAAAAAAATCCTGTTCGGCATTCCAACAACCAAACCGTGCCTTCCTTCTGGCTATTCTGTTCCCAGATGGTGTTCTCCAATATGTAGCACTTTCATTAGGCTAACATGATGCCCTTTGGGAGTCCCCCTGCAAGATTCTTTTTCCTACCTCTTTAAACTGACTTTTTTTAAAAAAAAATGTATTTCTATATTACCCAATAGCTAAACTCTCTAGGCAGTTCACAAACCAAGCTTAAAAACCATCAACAACTTAACCCACTTCTGTATCACACATAGGCACAACTTTTAACCGCTGGTGCTTACCTTTTAAACCCTAAATATCTTGTGATCTGGGTATCTAAAGGAATTCCTTCTCCCACTTAAACCTGTCCAAACATTATTTTCAGCAGAAGCATTAAAGCCAAGACAATGACCAAAGCAAATTGGTAACCAATTCCCAGAAAAAACTGAGTGAGTTTTAGCATTATTCATAAGACACTTAACATTTTCCTTTATCAGATGAAGATTGACTCAATGTCAAGAGCAGCTCAGTTCAGAGCATACTGGAGGACTTTAGCTTGGAAATGACAAAAGCACAGATCAATATTTAGTACATTGCCCAGAAAAGAGAAATGCCTTCTAGTGAACCCAAGATGTCAAGAGAAACTGGAATCTTTGGAAACTGTTTATAAACTTCATTGGGTTCAAAATGCTGCAGCCAGCCTATTGACCAGGGCTGATTACAGGGATCATGTGACTCTCCTATTAAAAAAGCTCCACTGGCTACCAGTCCACCCCTAGTCACAATTCCCAGTGCTGGTTTTAACATATAAAGCTCTACATGGCTTGAGTCCAGACTATCTGAAAAACCATGTGCCCTTATAAATGCCAATGTAAGCTTTAAGATCTGCAGGGGAAGGCTTTCTCACAGCCCCATCATCTTCACAGGTGTGATCAGTGAGAACTCAGGAAAGAGCCTTCTCTGTGGTTGCTTCCAGTCTGTGGAACTCCCTTCCATGGGAGGTCCGGTTGGCCCCCTCCCTGCTTTCTTTCTGCCAAGAGGTAAAGAAATTTTTTATTCAGGCAAGCCTTTTGAATTTTAATTACATGTGAAAAGTGTGCTATATATTTTAATCTTTATTGGAAATTATGCTTTAAATACATTTTAAGTGTTTTAACTGTTTTTAATCATGTTTTTAATAATATTGTGGTTTAATTCTTTTTAAACGTTAGTTAATGTTTTAGTTTAATCTTTTTAAATTATTATAAGCCATCTTGAATCCCATCTTGGAATAATGGTGGGATATAAATTCATGAAAGAAAGAAAGAAAGAAAGAAAGAAAGAAAGAAAGAAAGAAAGAAAGAAAGAAAGAAAGAAAGAAAGACAGACAGACAGACAGACAGACAGACAGACAGACAGAAATTGACTTGTGGCAACAGTTACAAACTGCCTCTCAAGAAACCGTAAAATAGGAGCAACACTAGACTCAACCTGTTCAGAGCGAATTATCAAAGGACACTCTATCAATCACAGGCAAATTAATCCCCTCCAAACTATGCCAATGAAATCAACTAACTACTTTTAATCTACTTCTTTCATGTTTTGGTTGACTTTTTTTTTTCACTGCTTTACTGCACTTATATACATTCTTACTGCACTTATGTACATTCTTAAGTGTTTTCATTGTGTTTTATGATTTGTTAGCCATCCTGGGAACCTAAACTGATGAGTGGCATGTAACTCAAAACCCAGGAGGCAACAGTAAGAAGACACACAAACAAGAGTGGTTTAACGTCCTCTAAAGGTTAATCATAGTAGCTGGAATCCAAAGAACCAAGCAAATAATTATCCATCAGCAAGGAACATGTTGGATTCCCTATGAAGGATACTGGTGAAAAAATATCACTAGACACATTCAACACCATATCTATCTATCTATCTATCTATCCAAATATATATACACATACATGTACATACTGATGTATATTGGATGCTTAAGGCCTCAGATAAAGGTTCTATAGGATTTCACATGGAAATTTTGTTAATCAACATCATTGAACGGCAGCTAGTTTAAGTCTCGTTTTCATTTCTTAAGCTCTAGTATTCTGGTTAGAGCAGCCAAAGGAACTGTGTGGCCCCCTAGATATTGTTCAGTTGCAAACACACACACACACACTGACACTGACCCAGTATTCCCCACCAATGGCTATGCTAGCAAAAACTGTTGGTATTTTTGTTGTTGTTGTTAAAATATACATATGCCCCCTTGATATCCTTGGAGCTTCAGAAAGTATATAGATAAAACAGTTATAAAGTTTAAATGATTTAAAATTAAAAATAAAAAGTGTAGACTAAAAGCATATTAAACAATCTGAAAGACTAAAACAAATTTTAAAAGTTTAAAAATAAATTTGGGAATAAATCAATTAAGCTCCAAGGCTTTAATTGAAAGGTGTGTTTTTACTTGGGGCCAAAAAGAAGCCAGTTTTAGTGTCAATTGGGGCTCCAAAGGGAGTGTATTCAACTGAAGCCCCACAGCTGAAAAGGCGCCACTGGATTTCCTCCCACAGTGCACTGCCCCGATAGAGGAGGGTCCCTCCAGCAGACCTCAGTTCTTGGACAAATGCATACAAGGAGAGGGATATGTAGCTGCCTCGGAGTGTAGTGGAGTCTCCTTCCTTGGAGGTTTTTAAGCAGAGGCTAGATGGCCATCTGTCGGGAATGCTTTGAGGGTGTTCCTGCATAGAAGGAGGTTGGACTGGATGGCCCGTGCGGTCTCTTCCAACTCTACATTTCTATGATTCTATGATTCTAAGTCACTCCTTTGAACAGAAAAGTGCCAAGCCATTTAAGGCTTTGAACTTTTTCACAATTTGCAGTTCAGTGATATCTGGAGGGCCATTCTATTCCCCACCCATGGGTTAGAGTATCAGACTATGATGAAGGAGAGCCCAAAATAAAACTCCCAGATCAGCGCTGAAGCACTCTGGGTGACTCTGGCCCAGTTGCCATCTCTCAGCCTAACCTAGCTCACAGGTTAAAAGCATAATAAACAAATATATTTCTATAACTTAGACTGTTACAATAATCAGCTCGCTACTTCTGCTCTAAGACATACAAGTATTACTTCAAATAGGCTCACCCAATCTTTTCTCCACCACCCCAAAAGATTCTGCAATTTTAGATCTGAAGCTACTTCTGCTCTCTGAAGTTAAAGCATCTGATATGTGGGGTGAAGCTCTTCTAGGTGATGACTTTTTTGCTTTAATAACAGATTCATCCATGTTCTCAGAATAAGCACTTTAAACAGTAATAAACCTGGCAGGACTACAAAGGCTTGCTGGAGCACAAGACATCTAAGATTTACATGCTACTTTGAAACAGTACCCAAAAATGGCTAAAAGAAGTTATGCTCGCACTGCAGACACACACAGATCAAAAAAGATCAACAGATGAACCTGCCTTCCGTTCAACTGACAAACCAGCTCTTCTTAGAATGTTCATCCTCTGGATCTCTTGTGACATCATTTCAAATGTAATCAGACAATTTTTGCCTTAACTTTAGAAAGCTCTTAGCTGAAAAATCCAGAAAGTTTCTAAGACTGCTTTACTCCTCTTCCACAAAAGACCCACACCAGAAAAACCAGAAAAAATCCATATAGTACTGTGCCCTGCACAGATACCCGCACAAAGAAGAAAATCTCAAGATAAATACAAAATACCAAAACATTTTCATCAAAGTCAAAAAGATATGAGCCCTAACCATAGCTTCGCCCAAGCTAGGCAGCATAGTCAGTGGTCCAAATACCTCTTTATGGGTCTAAGGAGGCAGGGGGCTAAGAAAATGGCCTGTCATGGTCTACTCTAGACATATCAGAGACTATGAAGAAACATTTCTGGAAAAGCTCTGGCTGTGGAAAACTGGTTATGGAATTGTTCTCTTGAGTGGTTTACATTGCTCTTTTGCTCCTGCATCACCTTCAGAAAGAGATTCACTATATATGTAGGCTTTGACATGTGGAAGACATTAATGCTGTCTTCATAGTAACTAGCTTTCTTATTTAGGACAGAGAAGCATTCTCCTTAGATAGGAAAGCAAGCACTACTCTGTATTCTCTCACCTGAAAGCTGGTTTTCAGGAGCATTGCTTTTAAAATTCTGAAAACAAACTGAATACACTCTACACATCTTACATCCATCAGTGCTGGCATGGGGGCAGAAAATTATAGGTTTGTTTGCCATTAACCTTAATCTCTGTTTATACCTGCAAATTTGTAGTTGCTGTCTCACTAGTTTCCAAGTTTTGTTTTTATATGCATCCCATTTACTTTTACAAAGAATTCTCTAAGGGCTCTTGCAGTACTTTGGAAATGTTAATTACTTTTGGCTTTTTCTTCTGCTTGCCAGTACTGTTCAAGAAAAAACACAACATTCTTTCTTGATTTAATATTAATTAATTTCATTTCAGAAACACAAACAGACTGATTCTAACACAACATTCTAACACAATATTTTTGAGTGTTAAACTGGAGACCAATATTGTCTCTCTGTTTATTTTCATATCACCTTTGCCATTGTCTCTCTGTTTATTTTCATATCACCTTTACCTTGTTTGTGTATATGGTACTCACGCTCCTCATCATGTTAACAATCCCAAGACCAGTACAAGAGGAACTGCCATGGGCTTTATTTCAGAATCTAAAGCAAAGGTAGGCAAAGCACAGTGTGCAAGCTTCATGTGCGCATTCTTTGTGCCCCCCCACCTCCCCACAAATTTCAGCAGGGACAAAAAGATGTCCAGAATGGGAGGTCATTTGGTACATGCCCATTTTGGCATGTTTGGGTGCTCTCACTCTTTTAAAAGGCTAGTACAGACCACCCTGCCCTGGGCCCTTATCACAATGCCTCCACTGGCTGCCTGTTTGAGCACAAGTGAAAGCACAGGGAACGACTTATAAAGCTCCATGCTAACTCAGGTCCATGCCATCTGAAAGACCAGATCTTCCCAATCTCCCCATTTGCACCTGCCCAAATGCTAAGGGGGGTGTGTGCGTGTGCGTGTGAGAGAGAGAGAGAGAGAGAGAAAGAGAGAAGCTTCTGTCAACCCCATCACATCAGAAGAATATCTGGTGTTAATGTGAGAAAGGGCCTTCTCTATGGCTACTCCCAGACTTAGCAACCTCCTTCCTAGGGAGGCTTGGCTGGCTCTCTCCTTACCTTCCTTTCATTGCCAAGTGAAGACCTTTCTATTCCAACAGGACTTTGGGAACTGAGAGTTTTCTATAATGGATTTTTTCTTTTAGTGAAGTATTGTTTTCAATCTATGCCTTCATATTAAAATGTTTATATAGTTTTTATTCCAGACAATTTAATAATATTTTAATCCTAACCTTTTGTATATTTTCAGCTATATATGATTTTACTTGTATTTCTTTATATTACTGAACACAGGGACTAAGCAGAAATTATTTGGTCAGTCACATTTGTTCATGTGCTTACTCTGTTCATGTCTAACCAAGGGGCATCAATTGTTACAACAAAATGGACATGAAGCTGAACAAAGGCATGTTCATTCCCCACCTTGCTTCTCTACATTTGTTGCCTGAATCACTTTTCTGCTGCCAGGGTATACTGGAAGTGAACTAGGAGACATGACTACATTGGAACAATGGAACCCAAAGAGCTAAGGTCACGGTGCAACAATGGAACCCAAACTGCTAAGGTCATGGTGAGGTGTGTTTCAGGTCCTTCTTTCATATACTTCTGCTGCAAAATTCAACTGTCTATCTACCTTTTAAAGGGGGAAAAAAAGATTTCTTTGATTCATACTTTGCCATTCCTCATTAGCTTAAGGTGGCCAACAATCCTACATAAAACATATAGTTATCATCATAGATTAAAATGTTTAAAATCACAAATCCAAAATTCACAAAATACACCTACCATTGTTGTTGTTATGTGCCTTTAAGTCAACTCTATCCTATTGGTGACTCTCTCACAGTGTTTTCTTGGAAACATACCTTCAGAGGAGGTCTGCCATTGCCTTCCTCTGAAGCTGAGAGAATATGACTTGCACAGTATCATCCAGAAGTTTTTCATGGCTGAGTGGGGATTCAGATCCTGATCTCCTAAAGACCTGGACCAAAACTCAAACCGTTACACCACATTGGCTCTCTACATCTCTAATTATTAGTATCCAAAAATTTAAATTAGAAATATTTGCTGAAATACTGTAAAAGCTATACAAAGAGCACCAGTCAATGGCATATTAATCCCTTGTATTATTCTCTAAAGATTTGTATTTTTAACTGGTACCTGAAACACAAACATGACCAAGAAAAAAAAACTCAGAAGTTCCATCATTGAGTGCCATCACTAAGAAACCCCTACTAAATATAGTAGGCCTATGAATCAAGAATTCATGTGCCCAAAAGACATCTAACACAGCAGACAGTAATACAAATTTGAGGGGGGAGTGTTCCCTGTCTTCTTAAAGAAAACCCTCTCCATATTACAGTTTAGGGCATAGGGGTTACCATTTTTTAGTTGGAAATAGACATTAAATTCTTCATTTCTCCTTCAGAAATCCACATTATACTTTCCATGTCCAGAGTCCATTTCCCATGGATTTGAAATTCAATGAATTCCCAATAAAAAGGTTTCACCACACAAATCCTGGGGCTTTCCATTTGGCTGCACATCAATACAAGTGAAAGGATGATTCAGAAAAGAGGAAACTGGGAATGGGAAACACAAATAGAGGACAGCACAGAGGTTTTGACCTCTAGTTTTCAAGTTTATTTTTAAAGTAAATCAGTAAAAAGAGGCTAGAAATTTGGAGACACACTGGAAGATGATAGGGAACTAATGTGAGATATCTCCTTTTGGAAGAGGTTAAAAACCCTTTTTAAGATAAAATGTCAGGTCACTAAGTTTCTAGGCTCCCTGCCATGGAAATAATAACCTCTTGAATGTGCGTTCTTTGCTAACTACTACTTTATAGTTAACCACTGCACAAATGGGGCTACTATGTATCCAGACTTAAGTACAGTCAGCCCTCCACATTTGCGGGTTTCACTTTTGTGGATTTGATTATTCATGGATTATTTGCTGTCCCCTCTGCTGCCTCCCTATACCATTTTTAATAGAGACATCGTAATATTGAGAAACCGAACAAGGCTAGTGAGTCCCTATTAAAAATGGTATGAGGCAGCAGTGGAGGTGGCAGTAAGCCCCACCAGCCACCCACTTCTCCTCATGAAGGAACTCAGATACCTCAAAGGAATCCACAGTGGGTTGAATATGGTGATCATACTTTTTGTGTGTGTTAAATATGGTTTGGGAGTGCCTGGAGTTATTCATGGTTTTTCCATTTTCATGGGGGTCCTGTACCCCTAACCTTGGTGAATGTGAAGGGATGACTATACTGCTAATTGCTCCTTCATTGTAATCCATAGACCACTGGCTATTACATTGTGTTTTATGGTAGGGTAAAGCTGGAAATTGAAACTAAGGCTGGCAGTGTGGGGATATTATGGGGGAAAGCACTGTGGAGATAGAGATAAAGAAATATGCACATAGGGTCATTCTGGTTAAGGGCATATGTGATTGTGGCAAGCACCAACTTGGGAAAAATAAAGGGGAGTAGGCATATGAGAGGATTTATGGTTGAGACCAATGAACGCTTTGCATGCCTAAACTTGTATTAATAACCTATAAACGATGCATGTTGTATGTACCTTATAGTTTTGGAAAGTTCTGTGGAAGTGTGTTGTATTGCTTATGTGTATCCATAACATATAAATTTCTGTCTACCTCAGTGTGAGTTTTGTGGAGTGTAGGTTATCCAGTACATGACACAAAACAATAAAATGTGTAATGTAACATAGTCTGTTAGGTCAGACAATTTGGAGCACTAGAAAATGAAAAACTGTTTGTAAAGTATACAGTAATTAGTACGGATCCACTGAAAGAATAGCTCCTGTCAGTGGAGCTAGGATGGGAATAACTTCCTCTATCGCATGAGAAAACCACACTGCACTGGTACAGTGTTGGTCGTCAGTCCAAATGTTTTCAGTGTTATTGCAATGCTTCACTTAACATCCAAATATGCTGCTAACCACTCCAACCATGACTCTATAAAATTTCTATACAAATAATATTTCCTTTCATTTGCTATAAAAATGTTGGCTTTTCTCTTCAATTTTTATCATTTCCTACTTCTCAGAGAGCAAAAACTGAGCCATGCATGCTTAGGTATCATAAAGTGCAACAGTGTGAAGCACCCACCGACTTGCCCTGTGTCTCGCTGTGTATATGCCTTCAAGTTGCCTCTTGACTTATGGTGACCCCATGAATTTCACAGGGTTTTCTTGGGTAAGGAGTACTCAGAAGTGGTTTTGCCAGTTCCCTCCTCTGAAATATAGCCTACAATACCTGGTATTCATTGGTGATCTTTATCCAAGTACTAACCAGGTCTGACCCTGCTTGGTTTCCAGGATAAGATAGGATTTATGGTACTGAACACATTCACAGGTTTGCCAGTAAAAACAAAGGTAGGCATAAATTTAAAGTTGTAACACTATGTATCCATAATGCTAGGAATCCTCTGAACATTTCATAAATGTATTATTTATGTTGTTATTTACTGGATTGATGATCAATTTTCCTCCCAAAAATGAGCCTCAGGATGGCTTATCGTAAGAGAGAATAAAAATTAAAAATTAGAACCCAACTGAAGGTCAAAGATTAGAAGAGATTTAAAATTAAAGGCATAGTTAAAAACACATCATTAGGGAAAATGTTCATGTGTTTTTATTTAGGAATTGCCACTCTAGTTCAAAATACACAGACATCAAAAACAAGGAAACAAGAAAACACTAATAAAATATACTAATTATGGGGCATTACTTAAGTAAGTCAAACAAAACAAACAGATATGCTCACTAAGTTAAAAATAGTGCATTTTATATTGTTAAAAGAAAATAGTAAGTTTAGGTTTCATGAAATAATAAAGTTTTACATTTATTAAGGTGATGTGAGGCCTGCGAGTGCAAGATTTCTAATATATTAAACAACCACTTAGGCCAGTGACCTGATTAATATACTTGATTAATTGACCTGAACCTCCACAAAGCAAAGATTGTATAAGCCTGAAGTGGTGTACAGCCCACTAATCCTCCTGCAAAAGGTTCTGGTAAATGCCAGTGGAGTTCACCCTGGATTTGACATAGGCAGAACTCAAAATCTACTGGGAAAATTTGGACTTACTCAGACATTGGCAGAATCATTTCTGACATATATTGTATTAAAATATTTTTTTGGAAAATATATTAATTAGAAATATAACAGAAAGCAAAAAAGGATAACACACCAAAGAAAATTAAACAATTATACAAAAACAAATAAATGAATTTCAACAGAGAGAAGTGTAAGGTCCTATACCTAGGCAGAAAAAATGGAACGCACAAATATAGGATGGGTGGCGTGTGGCTGGATAACAGTATATGTGAAAGGGATCTAGGAGTCTTGGTAGATCACAACCTGAACATGAGTCAACAGTTATGATGTGGCAATCAAGAAAGCAAATGTGATTCTTGGTTGCATCAACAGGAGTATGGTGTCTAGATCAAGGGAGGTAATAGTACCACTCTATTCTGCATTGGTCAGACCCTGGAGCATGTCCAGAGGAGGGCAACCAAAATGCTGAAGGGTCTAGAGGCCATGCCCTATGAGGAGTACCTTAGGGAGCTGGTGATGTTTAGTCTGCAGAAGAGAAGGTTAAGGGGGGATATGATAGCCATGTTTAAATATTTGAAGCGATGTCATGTTGAGGAGGAGGGGGCTTGTTTTCCACCACTTCAGAGACTAGGACAAGGAGCAATGGATTCAAGCTGCAGGAAAGGAAATTCCACCTGAACCTCAGGAAGAACTTTCTGACAGTCAGAGTTGTCCAGCAGCGGAATATGATGCCTGGGAGTGTGGTGGTCTCTTTCTTTGGAGGTTTTTAAGCAGAGGCTGGATGGCCATCTGTCGGGAGTGTTTTGATGTGGGTTTCTGCATACAGGGGCTTGGACTGGATGGCCCCTGGGGTCTCTTCCAACTCTATGATTCTATGAAATACAGGTACAAATACACAGAAGAAAACATAACTGCATACGCATATATAAATTGGCATATACATAAAAATCATATTTAAAAAAAGTTTCCCCACCGGATGAAAGTACAGACAACATTAAAAAAAATCTTAATTTATACCTCTTCTGAATTCAAAAAGGGAGAAAACTAAATATAAATGTAACACAGTATAAGTATAAATGTAATATAAATGTTATCCCATTATTCTCACCTCAATCCCTTTAACCTAATTACACCATTTAGGCTTAAAAAAATGAGAACATATGAGAAATGTACATGGGTCTTCACATCTTTCTAGAAACACTAAGAAACAGAATACAACATTCCAAGTTTAAATATGTAAGCTCTGTAAATAATCTCCATTTGCTATGGACCACTTTCAGTATAAATCATCTCTGAGACATCAAACCCTTTATGATTCTTCCTAATGAAAAGTCACAAAATCATTTAAGTATAAAGTAATTAACAATCAAATCTAGATACACTATCAATCTTATTATTAAAATAGTCCTACAAAACATATCCCTAGAAAGCAAAATCACCTCTGTGAATGAAAGGTACAACTTCCCTTACAAGAATCCTTTCAGAAATATGCTTGTATTTATTTATTCCTACCCAGAAACCATTCTTCTCTGATTTTACAAATTTGCATCTTCCACTGGAAGAACAAGTCTATCCACTGACTAGTACAGAGAAGAAAAACAGGATTCTAAAGAGAGAACTCAATGAGTTGAAGATAAACAGAGGAAAAGATTAATTTAGGACAATGGTAGATTTCTAGGAAATGTTCTATGGAACGGCCTCATTTTGCCTACAGGGTCTTCTGTTTTCTTGCTGTACTTCTATAGCCTCATGCCTCTGGCTTAAATCTAACACTGTTTGGGGATTTTTCAGGATTGTTTTAAATGTCACAGAACATCTGGTGTTTCAACTGTGATCACAAAACTATATACAGGAGACAAAAGAGGAAAGTGTTTTTCAACTCATTTTTTGTTGTAGTTGGAGCTGGTGTTGCAGAATTAACTACAGCTAAATGAAAACAAAGAAAGAAGAACATTATAAATTGGGGGCAGTACAAAAACAACACTTCTGAGCTACAGAGGTGAACACAAATGTAACTAGATCTGTCAAAGGTAGGAATTGAACAGAGCACCCTCTCTGTATAAACCATCTGTGACTTTTTAGTTTAGAAAAAATATAAGCCAGGGGGAAGTGGGAACATAATACACGTTTACAAAGTAATTCCTGCTACAGAAAAAAATGCTCCCATAATATAGATCCCTCACACAGACCAAAAAACAAAAAGCAGTATTTTGTCATATAACACACAAATTATTTAGAAAAGCTATAGCCACAAGACTGGCTAGCGGTGATATCTCTGAACATGTTGTAGCATATGAATAACAGTAGTCATGGGCTATTCCCATGACCACTGGTTCTAAGGAATTATCTGTCTACCTACTATGGGAAAGAGAAGGATTTCAAAAAAAGGAAAAAAAACTCTCATGTAGTAAGACAAAACATTTTAGTCTCCAAAAGTCATGTTTTTTGTGGAATCCTTGCAGAACTAAACTTCCAAGATAGTCATTTCATAACACTACCCCTTGTCCTGCACAATTATAAATGCAGCCCCTAAATTTCAGCCTCTGGCCATGTACAATCTTTTCCTACAAACAAAAGAAACAACTGAGACATAAAAGTGTCCCAACAAATCTATTGATTTTTGCCATGCGGTACTTTTTGTCCCAGTCAGTGTAATAGTTTTGGATGTTCTATGGAATTGTTCAGAAAACAGTGATATAGTGAAGCATATGTCATATGCTCTGGCTGTCAGTAAGCTGGCCCCAGTGATGAGAAATCATTTTTTTTTTCCTACTGGAGAGGATGTTAGCATTCACTAGCATCAAGAAACAAGCCAAAGCTAGCATTTTACACTGGCTTGAGTGTTGGGTTAGGGCTCTGGAAGACCAGGATTCAAATCCTTGCCCAGCCATGGAAACTCACAAGGTGACTTGGACAAATCACTTTTTCTCAGCCTCTGAGCAAAGGAATGACAAACCCCCTCTGAACAAATCTTCCTAAGAAAACTGTATGATAGGGTCACCTTAGGGTCACCATAAGTCAAAAATGACTTGACAGCACTCAACATGAACAGGAGACTCACAGAATAGAATTCATAAAAAGGCTGACTTACCAAGTTTCCATTGATTCAATGGGGACTAACAACTAGAATTGGTCCATGCATCATTTTTATAACCCAGTATATACTGGAATTCTTACTGGAGTAAAAAAACAAACCCTACAATTAAGACAATACATTTTTGTTATGCCTTGTAGGTTTTAAAAATTGAAAACAATTCTCAGTGTATTTATCATGACTAGCTTTTTGCATCTTCAAATTCTTGAGAAAAGCAGTGAGCTACAGAAAGTACTTAAGAATATTAACTGAGTGCAATTTGGGAATAAAAAACACAAAACTCATTCTGCTACTAAAGCAAGGTGCAAAGATCACAGGAACAACTGTGTGTGCTTTTTAAAAGTTATTTTCCCCTTGATTAATTTCTGTTATTTCAAACTGGTGTGTCTACAGCGGAAAGCAGATTTTGCATTTACAGCAGCTCTATCTCCAAATATAGTGCTTTACTTTAGGTTTCCATTCATAAACACTGCAGAAAATAACTATTGCATTTAGAGATACTGTTGTAGTGAGCGTAAAACCTGTTTTACACACTGACACTTGGCAGCAAAAACTTACCAAATGGGATCCAACATCTGTGCATGATCTCTTCATGGCCAAAGTTTACTGCATCCCTAAAGTCCTTGCAGTATCCAAGCCATCTCCATACACCCACACCCAACATTGCTAGTCAACAGATAAGATCATTCCTACCCGCTCAAATAACCCAGTAGTTAGAAGTTGTGGCAATCACTCAGACCATGAACAGTGGCAAGATAACTCAGCCCACCTGCCCCTTCACACTGGAACCCTGTATGTGAGCCAAACTATACATGTGCCTTCCATAATTTGATGCCCCCCACATGTGTTGGATTATAATCCCCTCCTTTAAGAAGGTATGTTACCTGAAATTTTATTTTAGTAAGCCAAGATGGAGGCAATGCATGTTCTTAATGTATGTTTGAATGTAGCTAGTAAACTTTTCAGTCGTATAACTTGAATACTGATTGTTTGCCTTGCTTCACTGAAGTTAGTCTCAGAAGAATAGGCAAGAGATTCTGTGCATTTCTCTGATCTGTCTCTTAAATCGAATCAGTTTTCCTCTTTCCAAAAGAGAGAATGACAACTTGGGAAACTACAGCCATCCCTCCACCTTTCTGGGTTTGACTCTTGCAAATTTGATTATTCATGAGGCACCCATGCCCCCCCAATTCTCCTCCTCCCATTCCTTTGCATTTTGCCAGCACAGAAAAAGAAGGCAAGCCTGCTGAGGCAAAAGGAAAGCAATTGGGGTAGGAACATATGAATGCTTTCCTTGTGCCTTCTGGAGCTCTCCCTTCCCATTCCCTTGACTCTGCCCCAGTGCTAAGAATTCACACCAAGGCAAAAGGTAGGGGGAAGGGAAGACGTGCACACATGCACTTTCCTTCACCCCTCCAGAGCTCTCCCCTCCCATTCCTTTGCCTCTGCCCCAGCACTGAGAACTTGCCCTGAGGCAAAAGGTAAGACAGTGGAGGGGGCACACACAGACCCTCCTTCTCCCCTCCAGAGCTCCCTCCTTTCACTCCCTTGCCTCTAGCCCAGGCATGGAGAAGGAAGACTCCTATGTCACAGCCCAGAAGGGAATGGGAGGGGGATTGCGGGAGGAGTTATTTGCGATTTTTCCACTTTAGTGAGCATTCTGCACCCCAAACCCTTGCAAATGTGGAGCAGCCACTGTACTCCTAATCCAACAGTTGTGCAGATGAAGAAGGAAAGCCATACTTGGTAACTTCAGTTTATTTGGAGGAAAAATATAAATGTAACTAGTTAATTATCTGAGGAATTATTTGATTGATTTATGAATGTAAGATTTTCCTGACATTTTAATCAAACTCCTGAAGTGAGCTACAAATTTCAGAACAAAATGGTTGCATTCTAACATCATGCTTAACAAGATGAAAATGAGCCTAGCCTCCCCGCATGTTCACATCCTCTCCTCTGCCCATATCTGCAAATAGCTCAGAGGCTTTCACTTCCACTTTTCATTAAATATACTTTGCCCTGTCAAACTATGGTTTATGAAGCTGGTTTATTTAAACCAAGGCTGGACAGACTATGGCCCTAAGGTCCAAGAGTTTTGGACTACAAATCTCATCATTCCTCACCACTGGCTGTGCTGGCTCGGAGTGATGAAATTTGAAGTTCAGCATCATCTAGAGGGCCACATATTCCCCATCCCTAGTTTAAACCATGGTTAAAATTAACCACACTTGCTTGACTCATACATGACATGCTATGTTTAATAAAAAGCAAAAGAAACCAGACCTTTCCTAACCGTACAGCAGAGCAGTGTATGACCCTAGCAGACTCAAGCCACTTCCACACGACAGTGTTATAGTGTTATTATTCCACTTTCAACATGCTTTGGAATCCTGGAGTTTGCAGTTTAAGAAGGGGCATTTAGAATTCTCAGCCAGAGAGCTCTTTGGCTCAGTAAAACTACAAACCCCAGAATTAACAGTGTAGTGTGGAAATGGCCTAAATTCATGAGTACCTGATAAACTACAGTCTAGCAAAAGAACATGTGTTCATCTGTAGTGTGATTGCCAAAATCCTTAAGAATGTCAAAATTTTAAGCTCAAAAATGTTTAATTAAGTGACTATCAAACTTCAAATCAGAAATAGTAAAATAAGAATTGTTGCTGTTATTTGCCATAAAGTCAACTTCAACTGATGGCAACCCTAATAATGAGAGCATTTCAAAATCCCAGTCATCAACTGTCATGCTCGGGTCTTGAAAATTCAGGTCCTGGCTTTTTTGATTGACTCAATCTACCTGTAGTGTGGTCTCCTCCTTTTCCTATTGTCTTCATTCTTACCAAGCATGATTGACTTTTTTTGCAATGAGTTGTGCTGTCACACAATTGTCCAGATTATCGAAGCAAAGTAAGGATGGAAAGTAAAGATGGAATCCCCAAAATATTTATTTGTGAGTACAGTCGGTCCTCCACATTTGTGGATTTCATATCATCCATGTTGTTTCTTACTTAGTTGGGTCATCCATTAAGGGGAAAAGACTGTCCCTCTACTTTTCCTGATGGCAACTCCACTTAGGGCTCTATTTTAAGACAATCCTATTTCCTCCACTGTGGCCCATTTCCTCTGCTACGGCACGTGATCACAGTAGCTCTATCAAGGAGCACTTGCGTAGTTCAACAACCAGTTTCTGCCTGGGTGCTCCTACGAAAACCTAAAAAAATCTAAAACAATGCAATATAGCTTCCTATGTCCCTATGTGCTGTGCAAAGACACCTAAACATGCAGCCTGAAAGTACAGTCAGCACTTAATATTTGTGAGTTTAACTTTCACAGATTTGATTATTTGCGAGTTTCTCCAACCTCTGTCTCTCCACCTCAAGCCCTTCTTCTTCGAGGGAACCTTCCCTCTCAGCAGCTCCAATCAGACCATGCAGCCTTTTAAAAATCCACTTCTGATCCTCTTTCTCTTCTCTCAGCCTCTGTCTGGCCAGCTAAGGATGGCTCATAGCCCAGTTTCTCAGCACCACAAAGCCACTCCCAATGCTTCGCAAACACTCAAGGAGATGGGCATGAGAGAGGAAGTACAGGGATACCATGTTGGCCCAAAACTTTTCCCCTGCCTTTCCCTAGCCTAGTTTTTCGATATTTGCATTTTTGCCACTTCGCAGGGGTCCTGTGCTGCTAACTCTAGCGAATGTGGAGGGTCAACTGTAATGATCATTTGAATGTACTAGAACTTACGTTTGAATAAACTGATTTGCTTCAGTCCTTAGACAAGAGTGTGACAAATACAACTCTGTGTGTGTGTGTGTGTGTGTGTGTGTGTCTATGTGTCTGCACGCTCTAAATCCTTGATTGTGTAAAATAGAGAGTAATACGGCTACAACAGTCTTTCTTTTCCCATTGTTCAAAAGTAATTACAATTTTTGCTTTCAGTTGGTTTTTAAAAATAAATAAACAGCATCAGAACGCTACAAAACTCTGGCATGTGGTATAAAACACTCCAAAGCAGTAAGACCACACATACCTGTACCTATAACAATAACTGATGAAATTTGGTTTTCCTGCAAAAGGTGCAAACTTATTCCTCTTTGTTTCGCCTTGGCTATCGCAAACACAAATTACACAAATCTCATTGTTTTTAAGCAGTAATTTCCAGTTTTTGAGTCCTAGATCAAGGCAGTGTCAAGAACTCACACCAAATATCTGACACACCTTTATGCACATCTATTTCTTCTTTGTGCTTTTTGGGAAACAAAAATACACTTTTTGTAAAGCCAGGTTTAGGGTCTTTTCAATTACAAAGAAAGTCACAACAATCAAAATTGTGCTGCTTGGCTGAAGAGTTGCATACTGTGTTTGAGGGTTTTCTCACGGAACAAAAATTTTAATTTGGCACAAAACTGAAAGCACTTTTTTTTCAGGTCAATGGAGGACAGCATAGTGCGCGCGCACACACACACACACACATATATATATTTTAAAAAAAATCGAATCATTGCTCAGAATAACTAAAAGGACAACAAGGATCAGATTTTTTTTAATGATCTTTAAACAGTAAAAAATAAACTCACCACTACTAAAAGCCATTTCTACATCTATGACAAAAATAACAGTAGAAATCAAAGCATTTCCACAATCCTGGAAAAGGAATGAAGAGAGGGAAAAATAAGTATGTATCTAAATGCAATCTTGCTCAAACATTCCCTTCAATACAACCACTATTTTCCATACTTTCCAATGACATATTATGGCTGACATGCTCTTGATGGAAAATGCTAGCATAACCTTTGGTTACACAGGCAGATGTGGGAGGGTTTGGGACCCTGCAGAAGAAATACCCTCCCGCAAGATCCCCACAGTAGGTGCAACTCTATCTTCCTGCCACTAAACAGAGATGAAGATCTGTGTAAGTAAGCACATTCTGAATGTTCTCAGGCACAAGGGGACAGGAGAACAGCCTTACGCTGGAGGCAGAGGCTGTTCCCTGAGTGCTCAAGCCCCAACATGCTCAGACAGACTCCTACCCCTGATCAATAACCAAGGAGATGGACTTGTGCCAGCAAACCCCCTTCTCCTGGGTGGTTGTCCCCCGCCCAGAATAAGAGGTAGAGGCAAGGAAGCAACCTTCACCCCATCAACTGAAGCAACAACTTCTCTGGCAGAAAGTTACATCCATCAATATATCACAGGATCCTGGCCAAAGACTGTTACAATGTAACTAAACTACTGAAGCTCAAATAATGACTTTGTTAAATGTTAAATTCACTGCTTTTTGGGTTTGATATTGCACACTCAAGCTGGCTATTCATCTTTTTTCCACTGTTTCAGCAACCAATTAATAGATACTCTAGTACTAAAACACTAAAACCCATCATAGTCATTTGTTTAACATGTATATATGCTGTAGAAGCATTCCAGGTGATGCTTCTCCACTTAATGCACTTTATTCTTCAAGGATGCAAAGCCTAGAACAAGAAACAGCAGAAGAGAACACTCTGTCTTCATTTAAAAGCATTGCATTTTTTTTTTCAGGTTAGAGATTTTCCATGGATGGATTAGAGAGGCATGTTCCTTTTACTGTACAGATTAAATATTTATTCCAGATTGAAATACTTTGTGCATCTTAGAAGGCCTTCACAATTAAATCAGTTACACACAGTACTCCAGATCAGTACAATGTAAAAACAAAACAAAAAGTTGTCCTCATGACTGAAAACCTACTTGCAACAACAGACATCACTCAAAAATATGCAAAACTACAGAGCAGTAAAAAATAAAAAAAAGCCAGGTTAAAAATGTTTGCTCTTATATGGACACACTGCCAAAATGGATATGGTTCTGAATTATGCATACACACACACACACACACGTGTGTGTGTGTGTGTGTGTGTATATACATGTATAAACACAAAGTTTCACATAGAGCGAACCAGAGCTGCAACTGAGGAGAGACAGGTGCTGTCTCTCCCCTCTTCCCACCAGGCAGCTCTCTACCATGATTTCAATCTATATCAGTATTCATCGAGGTTTTGAGTGGCTAAAGAAACTCTGTATTGTGGCAGAGTTGATTTGATACACACACACACACACACACACACACACGTATATATATCAGATTATCAAATCAACTCTGCCACAATACAGAGTTTCTTTAGCCACACAAAACCTCAATGAATACTGGTTTGGCCTAGAATGTGGGGAAACCCTAAGGAAGGGGCTGTACTTACTGGCCAAGTTCAGGAGGAGAGGAGCTGCAGTTGCCAGGGCTAGGCAACAGTCCTTTTTCACTTTGAGTAAGCCAGTGTATTTTCACTCGTGTATGTAGGGGAAACAAAAGGGTACATTCCTTGCAGTGAGATGTCTATATTGCATTTGCTTCTATTTTGTATGTTTTATTTATGGCTTTAAGGTTGTACCAAACTTTGCAGAAATACTGAGCAGCACAGGCACAAGAGTCCTGCAATCAGGTCCTGCACTGACACCTCATCAGATACACAGAATTTTGGGGATAGGGGAGATGTGTCAAATTTAATATATACATTCTTGTATTGCTGTTAAAATACATGTGTTGAGAGTTCAAGCGCAATTGAGTTTTCAATATTCAATTATAGTTAACCTTACACAACCCAGAAGGGTTGTGTATTTGTTTACTCCCAATGAGATTCCTTGCTTTCTGTCTTTGAACATTATTCCCTCATGCTAGATCACAAGCAACTTTTGAAATTCATCCAAGTTTCAAAAGCATTTTGACATGTGATGCAGCTAAGGATGATTATGAAACTCTCACATTTGGATTTGATAATTCTGAATTACCTTGATCTTGTTGCTTGAGCTTATGGCTATGAAATTATTCTTTTTTAAATAAAAAAGAAATCTGAACGTTGTTCCTATTACTGTGCACATATATTCTGCCACACTCTTTGGGTCATATCTTTTTTCTTTCTTGCAAGCTACTGACAAGCAACTACTGATGAAACTTCAGCATTAGAGAGAATTCTAATGTGACCATGTGATCACTACAGGACTCTTTCATGTTGTGATTTCATCAATGTGTGCATGCACAATATGCACTACTAAGTTACAAGCAGAAAAAAAAGGTCAAACACAAAACTGTGGTAAAACGTTCATAAGCCAAGTTACAAGACAAATGGAATGTGGAACAGAACATGGCTACAGAAAACTAAAGGAATATAACGGGAAACCTACTGATTCCTAGAGATTCAGCTACTTCTTTCTTAAAAAGAGTGTCTGTTGGGTATCTGGAACTGTGGGGTCAAACTGATGTGTTAAGAGATTATGTGAGAAATTACGGTGTTTGTATGCCAACTGGAGGCAGAGGCTGTTTCCTGAGTGCTTTCAGAGACTTGTGATGCCTAAGTGAATATCATGAACTATGTGAATGTGAAATTCTGCATAGGTTTTGGATAGGGCTAATAGGAGATTTTATTCACGTTATCATTTCAGCTTGTGGCATCTGCACATTTTAATCTGTACGGTTACTCACGAAGACTGCAAACTGAAGACATTGCTGGGACAGAGTTCTGCCAAGCCTGGGTTCACTCCTCTTACCTTCATTTTTTTATCCCAGTCTTTTATGAAGAAGGCTTTGCAGATGGCAACAGTAGCAAAGAAAAAAATGGTAAAAGATGCAATGCACCTTGAAAGCAACAAACACAGCAGCACAATACACTGATCTGCAGAACAGCATGAGATCATAGAGCACTGCAGTGTACACTACCTTAAGTTTCTTGAGAAGAAAAGCAGCCCATTATAAAGTATAATTCTCCCTCAATATTCATGGGCTTCACATTCAGAAATTTGATTATTTGCAAGTGTGCATGCCTCCCACCCCACATTCTCCTCCTCCATTCCCATGCATTTTGCCCCAGCACAAAGAACTGACACTAAGGCAAAATGGAATGGAAAGGGAGAGGAAGCTCATGCGAGCCTTCTTTCATCCCTCTGGAGCTTCCTCTGCCATTCCTATGCATTCCCCCACCCCAGCACAGAAAACTCATGCTGAGGCAAAACGGAAAGGACTGGGAGGGAAGGTTCATGCAAGTTCTCAGTGCTGGGCCAAAATGCACAGGAATGGCAGGGAGAGCTCTGGAGGGGAAGGCTTGTCTGAGCCTCCCCCCACCTCTCCATTCCCTTCCCTTTTGCATGGGAACGGACAGGGGGGAGCCCCAGAAGGGAGTGGGAGCAGGAGCAGGCAGGGAGTTATTCGTGCTTTTTCCATTTTCATGAGAGTTCTGCATTCTGAACGCTCACAAAAGTGGAGGGACAACTGTATTGAACAAATAAATTCCTTTCACTAAAAAGCCATTTTAGAATTGGTTAAAAAAAATACTCAGCTCTCTCAGATGTTTCACCAACAATGATAAGACAATTATCCATGGGTGTCCTCTGACTTCTGTGTTACAAACAAACCCCAACACTCCACAGCAGCATTACATTGGGAATTGGAAGGGGAAAGGAAAGGTGTTGTTTCAATAAACAAATGATTAGAATAACAACCATCGCTGAAATGAAATTCAAAAAGAAAAATTTAAAACTTCCATTCTACACCATAATCAAAAGAAACCTAGTTCTATTTTTCTCTTCTTTTAATTTACAGATATTTTGAATCCATAAATTACGTTCCTCTTTCAAAGGGGTTTTAAGGGCCTGGCAGAATCTGGCACAATGAGCTCCTTATCAGGAACAATTGTTAGCCATCTCAGCACTAGCAATTTAAACAAATGCCCATTTGATTACCCAGCACTAAATAACACACAGTAAAGCAGAGTAAATATACTACACCTGCAAAAAATGATTTACAAGACCCAGCAAAAGACAAATTATCTCAACAAGAATAAATTATTCAAGTCAGAGACTAGAAAGAAACATGTAGATATAGTTCTTACAATGTGCTCAGTTCTCAGTAAAACTGAAAAAAATGTTTATTTGCACTAGCTATACTGTTCTACATGCACTTATCAGCATAAAAGAACTAATTTACATTCTAATTATCCCATCTCCTGTTTAGTAACAATAAACCAAGGTCTAAATCAAATATAATACTGAGGTACAACATAAGAGCTTGTTTTCATTTGCCTCTCCACTGCAAGCCTAGAACCACCCAAAAACTGGTTCCAGAAGGTTTCCCAGTGCCCTGAAGCAGGTTTTTGATTATGAGGAGCTGTAGTAGGAAAGAGAGATGGCCCACTCCTACAATACTAGATTCTTCAGGTACATAAATGTTGAGTACAGCCCCCAATAATAATAACAACAACATTAGTAAAGACCCAATTTTGCAAGTGTTTACAATGGGAAAACCAGGAACAATAAGAATCTTGTTTTTTGGAACCAGGGATCAATCAGTTGCTTTGCTTCAGGCTGTTGCAGGATGCTAAAAGAACATTTTGCAAGGGAAGGGAAAGTACAATGCATTTCCAAATGTCACATGGAAAGGAATGTTTCTGCAATGGATTTATTATTTGAAATAACAACAAATAGTAATCAAAGTCAGCCTTGATTTATTTCAGGAAATTTTTGCTGTAAACATTTCATCTAACAGACAAATTAATATTAGAAGTCATAGGGTGTTGCATGTCCTCCCATATCAGTTTAATAAATCCATGTCAATATACTACTCTCCAGACGTCACCAAACGTGTACGAGCCATTAGACAGTAAGGCTCTGAAACTGAGAAAGGAAGAAGGAAGTTTGATTCACTTTCTGTTGCAAGCACATGGGACTGAGATTAGCTATCCTTCCACAGGACAGTGACTTATGCATGTTGTCATATGCATTGTTCTTAAGAGTAACTTTCCAGGCTCTGAACTTATGATTCTGCCTCACTTACAGGGCAAATAGTCTTACTCTCTTCAACAGAGCTTATTCCTCAGAAGCAAGAGAATCCTTTTTAAAATCCTTTTTTCTTTCTCACACCCCGTTAGCTTTCCATTTGTTATTACATGCCACCTTGCTCAAATAGATTTAAACCTCTTCTCCACACCCCCAAATCAATTCTCATCTGCCTTGCAAGATTTCCCAGCTCTGAATTTCACTGTGACTGCCAGAATTCCCTCTATAGCTCATATTCACCTGCCATCATAAAACCAATATTTCCTCCTTTCAGATCTGTCAAAGATTGAGAGTTTGGCCAGTCATAAGGTGTGACTGAGCAAACAACTCTTTATTAAACAATATCCAATAATAAAAAAGTTTTGCAGAGCTTGTGGTTAGAAGTTAGCATTCTTTGCACTTTGGGTGTCATAGTTCTCCCTGAATATAACTCCAGTTCTTGCTTAACATAGGGCCTTTCCATACTACACTGTTACAGTGCTATTATTCCACTTCCAACATCCTGTGGAATCCTGGGGTTTGCAATTTAGGGAGGGGCATTTAGAATTCTCAGCCAGAGAGTTCTTTGGCCTCAGGAAACGACAAACCCCAGAATTCCACAGGATGTTGAAAGTGGAATAATAGCACTATATCAGAGTAGGGTGAAAAGGCACTTACTCTCTACCCAGGGATGAAACTACTGGATGGGGGAGGGGGTGAGAGTATTGCTACCCCAAAATAAAAAACCCTCATTAAATCTACCTTTAATCCCCAAATTTCTAGCACTGCACCAACTTAAAACCTCAATTGAGCATTTGGAAATAAGTTTGGGCAAGTGAAAGGGCAAAATGAGGCCATGAATCTGCCCCCCACACCAAATTTTCTTTCAGTCCGCAAATTACAATCATTACAGAGAGCGAGACACCAGTTACATCAAGGACTCTTCATATTTGTTTACCCCTTGGCGACTTTGTCTTTGGATGCCTAAACTTATTTCTATTGCCTTCTCTCAAGGGCAGGTATAACGATTTCTAGACCCCCTGTCAGAAATAAACCTTGCATTATATATCAAATCTTCCCCTGCTGGCCAGCTGCTGTAACTGCAAGCATCTCCAAAAGTGCAACCCGGGCAGCCTTCAAAAGGTCACTTCCAAGATCTGTCTGGGATTCAGCCCTGCTTGCTGCTAGAACTCGGCAGTATTTATTCCCTGTCAGTGATTATATTAACAATGCTTGAAAAACTGGCTGACTGCACAAAAGCTTTTTAAAAGTTTTTACTTCATTTTGTTTTTATTCACTGCTGCTACTTTATTTTCTATCTGATTTAGTTTTGCTCTCTTGATCTTTCTCTGTAATTGTAGGCTGCTCCTGCTATTCCAGAAAAAAAGCAAAAGGCTGAAAATTAATACTGCCCTGACACTGCAGCATTTTTGTCCCATGCCTTACTGCACAACCCTCAATATCATCTGAAAAATCTTTCTGGAACAGCTTTGGTTCTTCAGGTATTTTGGATACAACTCCCAAAGGCCTAGACAGCTTGGCAAATAAGTAGGAATTCTGGGACCTAAAGTCTAAAACATCTGGAGGGCCAACATTTGGCAACCACTTCTCTAGAGTGTTTTCGCAGTCCTAGAGCCAGTTGCAGGGAGGAACAACTACTCCCATCTCTATATGGCTGATGAATGATCAAATAACAGAATCATAGAGAAAACCACAGGGGTCATCCAGTCCAACCCCGTGCCATACAGGAACATACAATCAAACCATTCCTGACAGATGGCCATGCAGCCTCTGCTTAAAACCCTTAACAAGGAGACTGTACTACACTCTGAGGCAAGGTATTCCACTCTCAAAACCACTCTAACTGTCAGGAAGTTCTTCCTACCATTTAGTCACAATCTCTTTTCCTGTTGTTTGCAGCCATTGCTCTGTGTCCTAGTTTTGGGAGCAGCAGAAAACAAACTTGCCCCATCTTCCAAATGATATCCGATCAAATATTTAAACATAGGTATCAGGTCACTTCTTAACCTTCTCTCTTCCAGGCCAAACATACCCAGCTTCCTAAGCTGTTCCTCATAGGGCAGGGTTAAAACTTATTAACTTATTTCTTTTTTAAAAAAGACAGTGACCTAAATTCTATTGTTTTTCTCATCTAAAGTAGGGCCTCTGCATCAATTTACTTGTGTGTCAACCTACCACTCAACAACAACTAAGTCAGTGGGTTTACTCAAGCTGAGACTAAGAAACCAGTTTGGTCAAATATTTTATAGCATGTAATCACTTTGTGCGTTTTTTTAATCAGCTAAAGTACAAAATCTGTGAATCATTAAAGTATTCTGTTGTTGTTCTAAAAATTAAAAAAAATGAACAGTACATGATTATATTTATTGATATCCTTCCTTTCCCCTAGTCTGGGATTCAAGGTTACTCACAAAGGTTAAAACTGATATAGCTAAAAAAAATCCCAGTCATACAGAAGTTCAACCTAACAAAGTTAGATCAGTTAAAAGCATGCCCATTAAAAAGAAAATAACAAATAAACAGTATAGCACATTGTCAAAGGCGCTGTTCCCCTGAGCAATCAGCCCTTAAAAGCCTACAATACAAAAAGGCTTTTACCTGCCTATGGAGGAACAGCAAGGACGGAGTCAGTCTGGTCCCTCTAAGAAGGGAGTTCCAGAGTCTGGGAGCAGCCACTAAAAGGACCCTTTCCCATGTTCCCATCAGATTTAATGGATTATAATTTTTTTGGACTTTGTATTACAGCTTGTTTTAGCCATTTTGTTTTAACACACAGTGTAAGCCACTTTGGGTCCAAAATGAGAGAAAAACAGGGTATTTATTAAATAAATAAATAAATGCACAACCATATGTACTATTGTTGATGGTTTCTTCTGTTTTTATTGGTTTCTACCTGCTTCTAATAAAAGTGGCAAAAAAGAGGTTCCTTATATTTCAGAACCTTGTAGCTCCATTTGTAACCGAGGGGAAAAAAGAAAGATTAAAAGGGAATTCAGTTTGTAACTATTGTTTGACTGAGCTATATTTTGCTATGCTAAACATGATAACTTTATACAAAACAACATTTTATAATTGCATCCTATTATGCATGTAATACATTTTACGTTCTCAAGGTAATGAGGTAATTTTCAATCTGCAAGCAATGCTAAATGTCTTTTTTTCTCAAATTCTTCTGAAAATTTCCTTTTTTCCCCAAAAACAGGGGAAAAAAAGTTTTCCCATGGCTTTAACATTTCTAGAAAGTTTATATCATCTCTGAACACATATCTAATTATATTTCAGTCTATGTGTGATAATACTTAAAAAGAGGGGGGCACATTTTTTTACTTAAAACAGGGGGAAATTCTCCCCATGACTTCAAAATTTCCAAAAAAATTTACATCATTTGTGAACCTATGATCTCGCGATATTAACATAATAAAATCCTAAATCCAATTGTTAGGCCTAACTGGAGCAGGCTGTCTGAATCAATACTACTTACATAAGTCTTGTTTTTTTCCAAGAATAGATTGATTCAATAGATCTACTCTAGGTGGGACCAGCAACTGGATTCTGATCACTGTATTCTATCTATTTAAAAAAGAAGCAGTTATAAAAACCAAACTGCAAAAATAAACATATGTGCTAGAGACAAAGACCTAGATCTAATTATTATTCCCAAATAAAGTAAACCCAGTGAATAAAAGGAACATGGTAAGTCCTTATGTAAGTACCATTAACTTAGTGCATCTGCTTTAGTTGAGACTAAACCTTGATTTAATCAAGATCATATATCTTCAACAATTTATATTAAAAGGAAATACAGTGCAATAACACAAAACATAAATGTTATGCCCAAAGTACAATTCGGTAAGAAGTCATCAAGAACACAACAAACTGGCCACAGCTATGTGTTTTAAAATGAGCTTGTGGAAAGATCTAATGGCTGTCACAAAAGCAGGTAAACTTAATTCTCTGTTACATGTCTGCATCTTCAATGAGCACTATTATATCAGACTGGAAGAAGATTCCACTGGCACCAGACTTATGTCAAAGGCATACTAGGAATTTATAGTCAACATGAACGATGAAAACAGTCAGAGGGAATGGGAGTATCATGCATATGTTCAGCTCTATGCACAACAGAAAACCACACATAAACAAAATGAACTGCACTAGAATTGAAGGCCAATCCCACACTAGACTGTTATAGTGCTATTATTGCACTTTCAACATCCTGTGGAACGCTGGGGTTTGCAGGTTAGGGAAGGGCCTCAAAGGCCCCTCCCTAAATTGCAAACCCCAGGATTCCATAGGACATTGAAAATGGAATAATACTACTATGATAATTTAGTGCGGAAACAGCTGAAGTCAGCGTCCATCCAATGGCAGGGAAGAAAAGAGAATATGGAATGGAAACTCTTTATTTTAAAAAAAGGGGGAGAGGGAAGAGAGAAACACTTGGGAAAACAGTAGATAAAATGAAGCTGGATGAAAAGGTAACAGTACCAAGAAAATATCTACCTTTAGGCAGACCTAAAAATGAACTACAAAACCATTAATAATTTCAGTTGCAAGAAAAGCATAATAAGAACATATAGTCATATGTCTCACAGCAAGGACAACTAACTGGCACATTACGGAACATGTTTGACCTCTGCAGTAACTTTATCAGGTCCACACCTGAATCAATGTAAAATAAAATGTTTACCTAGTTTTATTTCTATAGAAAGGAGGGAAATCATGTTGTGAGAAATTATTCCACACATTTTACTCACCCAGACCATTTTAAACAAACAATATCTGGGCTGTCTGTATAAGTTGTGTCTGATCATTTTCAGTTGCTAACTATAACAAAATCCAAAATTCACAAAAAAGCAGTATCTTTATTGGCAACCAAATGCACAAAATACATTGTGCAAGCTTTTGAACCTTCACTGGCTTCTTCATCAGGCAAAGATGTTAAAAATCATACAGAAGAAAGATGCTAAGTGTTGGAGTCATAGGCCCACATTTTGTCTTAGATGCTCTTCTGTTGTCAAGTTAAGGTGGTCTAGAGGTATCCCAAAGCAGGCAGAGACCACTTCCCTTCTTGGCCACGTGGAAATCGGGGACAAAGGGCAGTAAAAAAAAAGGAGGGGTAATAAAATTTCAGCTCCATGTTTTCTCTTGCTAAGGGAGTTGAAATCCTCTGAGTCTGAGAAAGTACACCTTACCCGTGGTCACAGAGTGGATTTCCATGGCCAAGCCATTCAAACTCTGGTCTCCGAGTATCTTAGTCCAATGCCCAAACCACTTTACTACACTGGCTCTCCATTTGCTAGTAATCAATAAAACTCGGAATAGTGTGCATAAGTAAATAAATGTGGCTGGCGTCAATAAAATGCTAAATGTAAACATGCATTCCTCTATTTTTGCTATTTCTACCTTTAAAGCGTCTAAATTATAATAAATTGGAAGTTATTGGAAGTTAGGTTCCATAGAACAACAAGCAGCGATTTCTCTTTAAAAAAAATTGGTTTTATTTTAATGTGCAAGTCACAAAGCAAGGATTTCACATAAACAAGAACTTCAATGTAAACGAGAATTCCAAAAATCAAATAGTTAAACCAATAAAACAATAAAAATCTGAACAGTAATAAACTGAGACACATAAAAACTACTTTAGCCAGCTTTAAACACACACACACACACACACACAGGCCCTTTTCGCACGTGGGGGGCCGAAATGGGGCGGCGCACGCAGGGACGGAGTTTACCTGCTTGCGTTTTGCTCCGTCCCTGCGAGGAGTGCAGTTCTGCCGCTTCACACGCCGCTGAATTTCGGCGGCACTCGGCGGCGTTCCGCGGCACCCAAAATGGCGGCCGGCGGCTTCCGGCGGCGCTCCGCCAATCAGGGCAGCACACCAGCCGGAAGCCCAACCCTGGGCAGATCTGCAGAGACGCGCTACCGCATCTCTGCAGATTCTCACTGGGAGCTGCCACGGATTAGTGCGGGCGAGTTTCATAAAAACCACCTGGGAAGGTGGTTTTTAAAAAACTTGCAGCACCACCCCTGCAGCTGCACTAGAGTAGTTGGAGGTGTGGCACCTCACCTTTTCCAACCGCGCTAGCGCATCCCGCGATGTGAACGACTTCCATCTCCGGTCGTTGCACCGCAGGGTTTTACCCCCGTGTGAAAATGGTCACACACACACACACACACACAACATGCTTGGACAAATAAAATTAACCTGGCACCAAAAAGAGCACAATATTGGCTCCAGACAGACCTTCCAAAGGAGGGTATTCAAAAACTAGGCACCAAATATTTATCAGACTGTGTTATATCCTGCTTTTACAAAAGGCCTCAGTGACTTCCCATATGAGCATTTTACAAAAGGTCTCAGTGACTTCCCATATGAGCATTTGCTCATATTCTTTATGGCTGTTGCATCAGATTCTCTCATTTATTACAAGACTGCTCTGGGAAGATTGCAGGTTGCATCCATCACTGTACTTCTCCTCAGACCACTCTTCCCTCCTTGCTGTATCATCCACCCCGGCAGCTAAAAAAAAAAAATTGATCTAGAAAACTAGGGAAACGTCCAGGTTTTTTGTATTAAGAAGGCCCGAAGGACAGATGATACTGAAAATCTCAAAGCTTGTATAAACATCATATTGGATGTTGACCAGTTGTGATGCCCTGCCTTAGAGACCCTGGCTGTGAGGAGACGGATTCTGAATCCAAGGCAAAAGTTTCCCCAGAAGCTTGCTCAGGAGAAGATAACGAACAACAGCAGGGGCCTGAGCAAGGGGAAGAAATATCAGAGGGCAAGACAACGCAGACACTTACTGTACAAGAGAGATGACGTCAGAAAGCGGCGCTGCGCCACTCTGCGCGCTTAAGTAACAAGCGAGCCCTAATGAAGGAACACCTGTGGCAATAGCATGAGTAAGATAAAAGGCTTTCAGCTGGCCCTTTCCTTCCACAGTCAGCAACTGATCTTTCTGGTTGTTGAAACCCTGTGCTCTCTTGTATCTGCATCACCTTGAACCTCTGCCTGTTTGACTACAACTTGAATTTGCCCTCTATGGGACCTGAATTCTGTTTGGACATTTCCCCGCACTTGCCTTGTGAGTAAGCCCTGCTCTGCCACTTGTTGATAAATTGTCTGCTCTGCCCTGGACATGACACCAGTGGCTGCACTTGTATAAAGCTTGGTGACAGAAGCATCATCATTGTCATCATTGTTAAAAATAGTAATTTAATAATAGGGCTCAAGCTCCTCCCATTTCACTCTCCCCCTCCAGCACAGCTGTGGGGAGAACATCAATCAGAGTGAGAGAGGGGGGAATATAAAATATGGAAAATATAGAAATGTGAACACAAGAAATATGGTTATTTTATGCTCTAGGAAAAATTTCCTTTTTGTGTGTTATACTTTGAATGTTATGGCAATATTTGTTTTTGCTGTATAAAAATTAATTTAAAAAATCCTTAAAATTTTTATTAACTGCAGTTTAACCTAATGTCCAAACCATAAACTGTGATTATAGAATCATAGGGTCTACACGGATGAATCCATAAAACAACTTAATCCAGATGAAGGCATAACTACTCTGAAGGGCGCCTACCAACATGATTCTGCTCCCCCTCTACCTTGTGATCACTCATTTTGAATATCTGAGTAAAAGAGGTATGTAAAAAGACTCTTCTCACTCATCTTTGCTGCAAAACATTTATATCCCTCTTTTCTGCCACAAATCACACAAATCAGCTTACAGGTGAGCATTCCTTTTATATTTCTCAGATCAGCAGTCCATAAAATTGCCTGGAACAATCCTGACTGAATTGTCATCGTCTCTCTAAAACAAACATGCTACATTTCACTCCACTCTGATTCTTGAGATTTTTCTCTTCTCTCTCATGGAATGAGGTAATGCAACACAAAAGTGTCCAGCATCAAAATTTTATTGCACAACTATGACTAAAACTACACATGTACACACACCATTATGTAGAAGAATACATTAAAACAGAAAAGATTCTAGGTCAGGAGAGGAAACTTTGCAGCCCTCTACTTGTTGAACTGCCATCCCACACCATTGGCCACAGTGGCTAGGGAAGTTAGGATCTGTAATTGGGTAACGTGTGGAGAGGTACACATTCCTCAGATGTGCTGTAAGTCAGCAATAGCATCTCATGCAAAACTGACACAGTGGATTAGACCCAATTATGCTTGTCCACCAGCAGAGCACATACCATTGGCAGAATTAATTCCCCCTCACTATATATTTCCAAAATCAGCACTGGAGGATTGGGAGACTATCAAAAGCAGAAGGGATTCAGAAGAGAGAAAAGTTGTGTTGTCTGGTCCTGTGATGCTGGATATTGTCCATTATCTTCATTCGGGCCATACTGGCTGACATTCCTAAAAAGTAAAAGTGTGGGAAGTTTCACTTTGACTTGAAAATATTTGTTTTTCTGAACATATCCTGCCATTCACACAACTGTAAAGGTTTCCATTCTCCCCTTGTGGAACAACATGATCTGGATGACACAAACTATTTAATTAGAAATGTTGGATCGGGAAAGCCTGCTCTCATCGAAGAGACTAGAATATATGGCGTATTATTTATACTACTTTTATCCTGATTTCTCCAAAAATGGGAGTCCAGGTAACTCATCTTAATGTTGAAGAAAAAGTGCAGTTAACACATGAAGCAAAATCAAAACTTAAGTTAAATTAAAATAAAGATTCAATAGTATTCCTTGAACTCTCCTGCTTTGCTTTTTGTTTTGTTTGTTTGTTTAAAAACACACATGTTTCTCAATCTGTTACTAAGCAATGGAAAGGCATCTTCCTTCAAAGCGTGGGATAGCGAATGTAATTTAGCCCAGAGCTTGCAAAAGTTGCTTCTTTGGACTACAATCCCTAGAATCCCCCAAACAGAAAGAGCCATGCCCATGTTGGCTGGAGAATTCTGGAAGTTACCGTCTAAAAGTTTTTCAAGCTTGGATTGAAGCTCCTAGAGTATCACCCTCCACACCCCTCATTCAAGGATGGTAACCTTGCTTTCTGATGCCTCTGCCTCAAGGAATTCTAGTAGTGTATGCCCATGCCTTCCCTTGTAATACTGCTGTACAGTTTACCTACATAACAATATTTGCATACTGCTTTTTGTATTTAGAATAAAAATCATGAAGTTTAGAATTATAAAAGTAAACCAAATCCAACAAAATGAAAACAATGGTCAAACAAATTTTCATTACAATCATTAGCGTTTACTGGCAAGTTCAGCAAATGGGAAAATACTGGACCAAACAAATGAGTCTTTATCTACCACAAGGAAAATCTCAAATAGGACTCTACATGAACTTCATGTAGAAATCACATCCATGTGGTGAGTGTCACAACAGAGAAATCCCTTCTCCAACAGGAGCCTAAGGACCAGGTAGTCTGTTGAGAAGAAGGTGGACCCTCAGATAACCTGATCCTGAGCTAACCCAGAATGATGTACATTTCCTTTCCATAACCTTCACTACATGTACAAACTAGGGGGAAACATGGATATTTGAAAAAGGGATTTCTCCTCTGTCTTTGGATATGGAAATCACAAAATAAACATACTTTAATATTTCAAATGCTTTAGAACAGGTAAGACCAAAGGAGAACCTTTACTCAAATAATCCTAAATTCACAACGAAGTAAGCGGGAAAGATGCACACAAGCCAAAGCCAGCTCCTCCATCTCATCCTTTCAGGACGAATAGAGAAGATGAGCTCTGAACCAAGGTTGTATAAAATATCTCTCTGAATAACTCTTTTTTTAAGATAAAAGAGAATCCAAAAAGACAAAAGAAACACCAAAAAACAATTTGTGCAAGTAAAAGGCACTTTTGTTTAGATGAGGGTTACACCTTAAAGAAAAAAGCAGTCACCACTCTGCCTTGCAGAAACTGAAATCCACTTTTATTTCCCTGGATCCAGGCCTATGACACCTCTGGAATTTTTTTTTCTTTTTAACTCTTTAGAGATGGTGTCCATATTTTACAGAAGTTTTGAACAATATGTCCATTTCTAATGTCAGTAATATCAGACAAACTTGAAGAACAGAACTGAGCTGAATTGTGTGAAGTACAGCAACCAGCAGAGGGAGTACAAAAGATTAAATTATACCAATTTATTTAAACACATTACAGAAAAGTATTCTGAAATCAACATAAAATATTAATGCATCATAAAATTATGAAAGCATAATGAGCATTTTAAGAAAAATGTCTTTTTGTTACAAATGGATAGACCACTAAATACTGTTTATTTTTCAGCACTAAAATTACTGGCACAGAGAAATTTACTATTTAACAGAAACCCTAGACATTTTTGTACAAAGACAAAAATGCCTAGTAAATTATGCATAAGCATCTTGTAGCCTGATCCTATATGTGCTTTTCAGAGACTATACAAATTCAGTGGGACGTGCACTTAAGTATGCCTAACTGCAACCAGTAAATTAAGGCCAGTAAATTAAGAATTCCAACATCTCAATAGGACTTTGTGCAAATAATGGTAGTTTTTGTTTTCATCTTATTAACATGAGTGAGCAATTTTTAAAAAATCTGGCAATCATTTATCCATACAAATAAATATCATATGTACTATCTTGTATAATACAGAAAATGGTGTCCTTTAATTCAAATTAGCTGTGCAAAATCAAAATATTGTACTAGAATGCTTTGTAGCCTTTCACCATTTATATTTATGACTTCTTTTCCTGAGAAGCAGAACAGTGACTTAGGACACTTCATACCACTTTCTTCCTACTGCTGTCCCCTGGAACACGGCAGACTCCAAGTGGGAAGAGAAAAAACGCACACCTTGCTCCATTAAACTGATTGAAGCTTCTCTTTTTTGCTTCCCTTTCCTCTGTATATATTGGAAAAGTACTAACCACTGCAGTCAAACACCCATAATCATTTCCAGTCCTAATAATATCCACTGGAATCTATGGTGGTAGTGCGGTAACAGGGCTTGCTCTGGTCAACAGTGTAAGAACACCACCATGAAATACTGAAACTACATAGCAAGAAGGGTAGGGCAGCCTTCTCAAATACTCAACATTAGTGCTTCTTAAGCTATCTGATGTGGTGGGTCAGCAAATTTCTCCCAGCGTGGCAGGACTAGTACCATCATTATGCCCATAGGCTAGAAGATCTCAAGGGAGCAGTTGCAGATGTTTCAGGGAATGGTGTCAGTCTATGGACCAGTATTTTGAGTAGCACTGTTCTAGAATAAATTTAATATTGACTCTCCTGCTTACATCAGTACAACTAAAATGCCTAAGACCCATTCATCATCACTAACTTACATCTCATTGATTCCAACAGATTTGCTCTTGGTAGAACTAACACTGGATTTGGACTTCCAAAATAATGATTAAAATAAATGAATCTCTCTCATCTGTATATATGCACAAATGTCAACATTATTTAAAGCAAGAAAATTATTAAATCATATGCAGAAAGTTAAATTACATTTCTTAATGCCCAGAAAAAATGCCAACGCAGATTTTACAACATTATTTGAAATCAGAAGCATGATTCATCATCCTCCCAGTTAATCATGGATTGACAATAATCCAGTTCCTGAGATTTCCAGAAATGTCTCAAGAAGTAGTAGCTAGACACCAAACTGAGCCCAGATTGTTTTAACAACACTTAAAGGAACATGAGCCAATCACATTGAAATGTTTACGGAACGGGCTTAAAATCTTTCAATTTCATTCTAACACAGCCAAATTTATCTTAAAACTGAACATGTTTTCATGGATGAGAAAGCTATCAAGGGCTACTAGTCATAACGGCTTTCTATTACCTTCATAAAAGAAATAGTTTCTGAGTTTTTGTAGGAAGTGACAGGAGCTCCCTGTCGCACTTGTGACCCACTTGAGAGCTTCCCACAGACAACTAGTTAGCTATTGTGGGAACAAAACAGTGAACCAGATCAAGCTTGCACCTGAGCCAGCATGACACGGCCCATGTTGTTGTGTCAGTCAAGCTTTAACAGAGAGAAGTAACCTGCAGCAGATGAAGAGAGAAGAGATTCACAAAGCAATGTTTGCTTAAAGGCCTAAATACCCTAGCAAAGTCAGCCCTGATTAGCACTTGGATGGGAGAGCATCAACAAACTCGCAGGTGCCGCAGGCTATGTTTCAGAGGAAGGAACTGGCAAAACCACTTCTGAATATTGCTTGCCTAAAAAGACCCTATGAAATTCCTAGGATCACCATAAGTAAACAGGTGACTTGAATGCACATACACACATACTCTTGAACACTACGGATTGTTCCTGTGTTTAACGAACTCTCATTAAAGCAACCTTCCTATTCGCACTTGACATCTGTGAAGTTGCCATCCTCCCACTTTGAACTGCAAGCTGTTGCCACACCCTTTCAATGCTGCAGTAGTTTTTCTTAGGAGAAGAAACTAGGGACAACAGAGTTGTTAGCCGGGCTGGCCCTATCTTGCAGTATCACACCACATTCCTTTTCCCACTTTGCTTATCCATCAATGATGTTAAGTTAACCTGCTAAAATATAGCAACAGCATCATATCATCACCTGATAGTATACTTCTCCCCTGCAGCCATTTTGTAGGGGGCATGTCTATGAATCCTATGAACCTTTCTGAGGAAAAAGGTTAAAACTTTATGAAGTGCCCATAATTTTACACAAATATTATGCTTCCAGCTAATGCAGAGACATGAAGCTGTTGTCTTTTGGGCACTGTAGGATCACCTCATTTGTATTTCCTGACCATTCCCCACCCCTGCCTCTGTTAGGTAGAGGAGTGAAATATTTAAACACAACAGAAACCAAGCCATGAAGGTTGAAGCAATAGAAACAGATTACTTGGAAAAGTACACAGAAAACAGAGGAGGAAGGAGTAGCCTGCAGAGCCTGGTAGCCCAAAATGATAGGCAGTTACAACCCAAATGATTTTGTAATGACATTCACAAGCTTTGAGAGTCTTCCCAAGAGAAGCAACAAATTATTGGGGGACAGTTTTACTGCCCCATTTGCATTAATTATTTTCACATGCATACAAAACAGGGGCTTGACCTAGGTGGGTGGTTTGTAACTGCCCCATAACTATAAATCCAACTACTGACTTTCTGGGCAGCACAACCTGGAATAGATCCCAACAACTGCATAAAAAAATTACATCTTCTCTTACAGCATGCTGAGTATTCAAAGTACATGCTGCAGTTATCTAAAATGCTTGAGCGGGTCCCAGGACCACAAGACTCACCACTGAAAATGGTTTCAGCGGGAAGGAGATATAGGTTGCGTTGTCCTTTACATTCATCCATAATTCAGATCTATCATGCTGTCCAGGAATAATCCATACTCTTTGATCAACTGCCATTTATGTAAAAAGATAGTCTGTGAATGTGAACCTCTTTCTTTGAAAAGAAATTAGCATGAGCTTTTGTGACTTTCAATGAACTTCATACCTAGACATAACTCACACCTAGACTATTCCGGGGCAACATCTAAACGGCATTCATTAACGTGAGTTCCCTGTTTGGTTTGGAGTTTTTTATTTGTTTGTTTTTGCTTCTGACATCACTCCCAACTAGACATGTGTAACTGGTGAATTTTGTCATGTATGGATTGTTAAGACAGTTGGCAGTCCACCACGCCCAACAAATCACACTCTGGTACTGTTCTCAGCAAATCAAATATCCAGCTATTCACACTGTCCAAATTAACCTGTCAATATAACTGGAAGGAAGTTCTAGTTCCTTTCAGCAACATGGTCAGAACTCTTCTAATTAAAAGCCGAGTTTGGAAGGGGAGACAGAGTAGCAAGAAATCTATGAACAATGTGAAACCCACTGGAAAGTCACACCTATCATGACAATGTGCTGCCATGGAAACAATGGTCAACAGTTTATGGTATAATGGAACATACAAAAGAAACAAGGGAGCTATTATAATCAGGACAATTTAAGTTATTGGCTTTATCACGAACAGAAAAAAAGTGCCACTGAAGCCAGGAATGACTGCTGATATATTCAGGAGATAGTGTGCCATTCACAAACTGAACATAGGAAGGCTGGGAGAAGTGTAGGTTCTAGATGTATACTATTTGCACCCTTTGAATCCACCCATAGACAGCATTTCAATTAAACTATTTGGACAGTGACAGAACAAAATACATTGTTAGATGTCCCCTGAGAAGTTTGCCCAGTATCAAATATCAACATTTTGAAAAATGAAATGCCACCACTGGCCCATATAAAATATAAAAATGTCCAAATCTATCAGTGGAAAAATACCTGTAAAAGTCATGGGTGACACAAATAAGTAAAGCTGTCTCATAGCAATGCTACAAAAATTTAGTAAGTTATCTTTTAAGAATGTGTCTACACCACTAAATTTTCACCCTCTATAGTTAAACATAGTGCAAGGTGCTTTGGCATTCTGTATAACTTCCTGTTTCTAGACTCCTTTTTCTGAAAGCCAATACCTCATTAAAGGGATACTAATGTTCTCTTTATATCTCTTGCTTACATTTCTATCTGCCACCATCCTGGCCCCAGTCCCATCCTCTGTGATGACTGGACTCTTTTTCTGTTCTTTTTGCTTTTATTTGCTATATTTGCTATATTTGTTCATATTCACCTTAGAGTAATTTATTCCAGAGGCGCCATTTTCTGAATAGTCCATAAAGCTACATAACACACAGATGCCTCAGGATTCTCTGTACAGTTTTCTTGAGCTGCAATAAATGGTTTAGTGTCTGTATCAAATAATCAGTTATCGCTAAGTCTAAAATTAAGATAACCAGTAAGATAATAAAACACACCAAAATACACACTCTGTTAACATATGCAAGAAGTAAAAAGAACATTGTCCAGCTCAGAATGTTTACTTCTATCTATTCATTTCTGTGATCAGTGAGAAGTTTCATGGCTTCCAGAGAAGTCTCATACCTCACCAGACTTGGTGTCCTTTGGACAGAAGTCATTATGACACTGTGTTAAAAGCACAGGTCTCAGGTCACAGAAAGCAGCCCTGTTTAAATACTCCAACAGACAGTCAAATCCATTGCTCACAAATGGATCTCCAAAAGAGAAAGTCCTCAAAATTGCCAGTGTTTTGAGCTTGCAAGCCCCCAAGGTTCAGTCCCTTGCATCTCACCAGGAGGATGTATCTAGCCATAGACAACTAATCCCTCAGCTAGGAAGAAGAGAGTTTGTCTCTTTCAGAGCTTGAAAAGTCTACTTTAAAAAAAAAACACCTCCTCAAAACTCTATCCACTATAGCCTCTGGCTATACTGTCTGTAGTATTATGGGAACAGTAATCTAAAATTTAACTTTTCCAACTGCTGTCCACATCCTTTCAGAAGACCTAAGGAAAATCCAGCTTATCAAGAGCAATGAGCCACAAATCTTCCCATTAAGCATTATCTGCTTACTTTGCAACAGAATTCTCCTAAAGCTGTACTTCTCAAGCTAGCTAACGTGGTAGACTAGAAGTTTTATCCCTATTTATGCCATACCGTTAACATATATTATAACATATTTACAGACAGACCAGCAGCCAAAGGCTTGCAGACCACCACTTTGAGTAACAGTGTCCTAAAGTATTTTTTTGGCTCTGTTAATCTTCTTCTGTCCAAAGTTCTAAGTCTTACCACATTAAATTCTTTAAAAAAAAAAAAGATAAAAACAACAAGAGGAAGAAATACACATATCAGTAACACATGAAGAACTACCACAAGGATAGAGAAGTTAAAAGTAACAAAAAAAAAGTAACAAAAGGCAGAGCCTAGACACTTCTTGGGTGCAGACTTTCACCATTTCAAAGGGGGACCAAACAACTGAAACAAAAAGAAAGAGATTAAGGCTGAGAATAACCATGATGCCTCAAGTCCTTGTGGAATCATGATAGTCTAGATTTTAAATAGAGAGGTGGCAGGAAAGTAAAGCTGAATTTCTTCCAACCATCACTGTTTTTTAGCAGCTTTTCTCCTGGAATGAGTAACCTTCTGTCACAGAAGAAAAACGAGGTTACAAAGTAGACCCCCAGCCTTCCAAGACCTTTGTATCTGACGGCAACCCACACTTCATCTACAATAGTCTAGCTTTGCTCAGTGGGTCACTTTAAATATTATATATTTCCAAAGTTGTGGGGGCATAAAATATAAAATGCAAAGAACCATGAACTACGATTGCAGAATCTTTCCTAAGCATTTTGATCTGTTTGCTTTGTCATGTCACATCACACACTTTTCTCTTCCCACCCCCATTAAATCATATTTTATGGTAGTTTTACAGTGAATGTCTTTACGTGCCCTCAATTGAATTCTGATTTACAGGAACCTAAGATGAAACTATTGGCGGCAGGTAGCAACAGATGAGGTTTGCCACTGCTTTCTTCTGAGGCTGAAAGAGTGTGACCTGGCCAAGGTAACCAAGTGAGTATCCATGGCTGAATGAGGATCCAGACACAAGTCTCCCAGAGTCTTAGTCTAACACTCAAACCATTACACTATGCCGGCTCTCAGCTTTTTTCTGAAACTACTTAAACGTGCAAATATTTACAGTACTGTTTACATATACAGGGCCTGAAATCTCTGAAGAAAATTCATTTTCCCATTGACCAACACCAGTCCCCCAAAACTAACAAGTGAACCTTTGCACAAAATGAATGTATGTAGAGGCTGCTCATTTACAAAGGTGTTAAGATAATGAGAGATTTTATGTGCTTTGTCTATAGACATGAAGTGCAGGAGGTATATCTGAAAAGTGACCCAGAAACCACACTCAGAAAATTATCACTGATTAGGATAAATATTCAACCTTTCCACAACATGAAGATCATTCAGATCATTCACTCAGTTCACTCATTCATTGTGGCTTAATTTGAAATAACTCCAGGAGATAGGATTCAGCTTCTTTAAAGTTCAGACTAAATACTGGAGTGTATTAAACATGCCATCATCAAAGGAGCCACTGCAGCCACTATTTACAGGTACAACCATGGTTTAAAATCACCAGCAGAATCAGATTCACAAACCAGCTGAGCAGAAAACATACATATCTTTACCAGTGTGAGCAAACAGGAGTGAATTATTCTGCGCTACATGTACATGTGCCATTTTGGCCACTGCCCAAGTCTGTCAGGCCCCTGGCAGATTAAGGGGCTGCCTTCCATTTCCTTGGTAGGACTGAACCAGATTTGTTAAATTGAACCATCTCACTGTCATCAGGTTAGTCAGCAATACTTTTCTTCTCTCCCCACTTCTTGGTATGCAATATGTATTTATTTTTCACTATCCTTTCTTTGTCATTTCTCAACTACCAAAATCTTTGCTTTTAAGACTTGTAAGATGGTGTTTGGTTTGCGGTGTCTTTGCATTTTGTTGTTGTTTTTTCCTGGCTCGATCCAAACTATTTTAGTCACTTTGACAAAAGTACCCCATGTTCTTTCATTCATGCGGTTTCAATCAGAAATAAAGTCCAGAAAAAAAGAAAGGAAAAGTGAATGCATAAAAACCTTTGTTGCAGAAGATAACAAAAGACTATCCTACTTTAGGTGTGACCAGCCTTTCTTTTTCCAAGGGTAGTTTTTGGGAGGTTTCTCTCTCCCACAAGTTTTCCATCAGGAGAAACTTTATTGTGTTGCTTTTCGCACCTCGCGGAAAAGCGTAGTAGGTCAACAAGATTGCATTGCTGCCCACATCGTTACTGTGTAGACTTTCTTCGGAAGCACGGCATCCTCTGCTTAGAGCCACTCATTCTACCCAAGCTTTGTACGGAAAGTCTCCAAGGAACGAGATCCTACGAAGCCTCTTGCAGCGCTAACCTACCGGAGCCCACGGCTCCTGCTCTTCTCCTCCAGTCCAAACCTACCTTCTTGCAAGACAAGCCCATTATTTCCTCACTCTCATTTTCAGCAGTTATGGTGAAGAAGCACCCTCTCTCTTTGTTCTCCCAGCCGTTAGCGTGTATGCGTGTCTCCGTAATATAAATCCACACACACCCAAAACGGACTGCATGCAGTCCTTCATCTCTAAAGTGAGAGTTGCCTGGGACACCACACACCTTCCGGCTCTCTCGGGCCAAAGCTCGAACCAGATCGTCTTCTGCCCGCCCTCTCCGCCCTCTCCCTTCCTCCTCTAAGCCCCCAGCCAGAGACCCAAAGGTTACCCCCACCTACTTGCGCTTAGGAGGCACTCGGTAAACCGTCGAAAGCAGCTGGCCGAAGAAGAAGACCCATCTTCCATGTCTGGCCCTAACGCGAGGGGTGCGGAGGAAACAGGGAAAGGGGGAACGACGCCTCTTTGTTGTTGCCGTTGCCGCCGCCGCCGCCGCCGCCGCCGCCGCCCGAAAAGCCCGCTCCTGCTACCTCCGGGGCCCTCGCCACGGGCGGCTGCTCTTCCTCCCCCTCCGACCGCTCCTGACGCTCGAAGCCTACAGGACCAGAAGCCGGGGGGACCGAGCCAGGCGGAGAAGCGGCGTGCCGGGCGGCGATCGCGTCCGCCGATGACGACGGCCGCCGGCGCCTTTGGAAGGTGATGGCGGGATGAAGGAGGCGGAGGAGGAGGAGGAGGATGGGGAGAAAAGTCGCCTCCCGTCGTTGTTGCCGCCGCCGCCGCCGCCACGGTCGACAATCAAAGGAGCTGCACCCGCTGCTGCTGCCGCCGCCGCCGCCGCCGCCTCCACCGCTGCTCCAGCATCTCTCGCTGATGCTTTGCTCGCCTTCTCCCCTCCTCCCTCCTTCCCTCCCGCGGGGACTTGGGAGATGGAAGGGAGAAGAGGAGGGAAGAAGAGGCGACGGCAAGAAGTGAAAGGAAGAAGATGGAGAAGGGGAGGGGAGGGGAGGGGAGGGAGGCGGCTCGGGGAGTTGCCACTGCTCTGCCGGGAACAATGCTGCCAGAGACTTGGCCCCGCCGCGCCGGGGCTGCGCCGAACCGCCCGGCCGCTTCCCGAGGAAGGAGCCCCGCCGCCGCCGCCGCCGCCGCCCCCTCCTCGTCCTCCTCCGGCCAGGGGAGTGGAAAGGACTGGGGCTGGAGCCGGGCTTTTCCCTCCCTCTGGCGCTGCAGACGAGGAGAGGGCGGGGACGGCTTGGGGGCGGGCTAAGCGCGCTTTCTCGAGGTTGGCCACGGCGCTTCCCTCCCACCCTTTCCGCGGGAGTTTGAGGCAGGATGTTTGCAAGAGAGGCGGCGACCAAAGGGACCGGGTCAGTCGCTGAGCCGCCCAGGAACGGAAAAGGCAGCCAAAAGTTCCCTTCCCGCCTTGAGGATCCCACGAATCCCCTGCGAGCTAGGCTTTAACTTCAGTCCTTTCCCTGCCTGTAGTGAGAAAACACCAGCTCTGAACTAGTGTTAACGTGGCTTCCTCTGCTCGCTCAACCCCTTCAGACCTTGGCGATAAAAAGACGTCTACGTCCAACCCCCCCTCCCCGCCACCTTCCTTGCGTTCCTCCTCGGCGACATAAATATTTCTCTGTCTATAAAAACGAAGCTTGTGGGGGATGGAAAAAATGTATCACAGCAGATAGCGCGCCTTCCCCTTCACTGCCAAGGCCGCCGAGGGCGAAACGCCCACTGGCGGAGCTTAGCCCGAAACGGCCGCGCCCCCTCCCTCGCCTCACGCCTCTCCCCCCTCAAGCTGAGCCAGGACCAGTCTGGAGCTGGCCACCTGAAGGAAGGAAGGAAGGCAAGGAGAGGAAAGTGCCTGTCACGGACGCCTTTCTTCCTACTGTTTGAACCGACCAAAAAAGACGCGCGCCTGGGCCGAGGAAAAGAGCTCACTCTCCCCGAGAGGCACGTGGAAAAAGTTTATACCATTCATGAACAACCGTGTTGGTCCGGCTTTGTTCTCCTCTTAAACATGAAAAGCTCTACAAATCGGGGGGAGGGGCGGGTTGCTGGCTCAAACTTAAGAAATCGTATCTTTCTCTATTTATATTTGTTGTTGATGCGTATCTCGCCTTTCTCCCAGAGTGGAACCCAAAGGGGCTTACAGTGAAAGCTGAATCAAAATAGCTCGAGGAATGTGTGATGCAAAAGCGTGAATGGCAAAACGACAACTTTTGTCTATGCTCGAGGGACAGGCGCTCTTTCCCGAAGGGCGCTCGTCCGGGCCTGAGCTGAGGCATCCCGACTGAAGCCGTGGTCCTACCCAGGCTTTGGGGGAGAGGGAGTAGGCCCCGCACGGAACCCCCAAAGCGATGAACTTCAGAGTAAAGGGACATGCCCAGTCCTGGCGAGCCTGCGGGCGCTGCCAAGGAAAAGAGGAAGCCAAGGCCTGAAGGCCGCCCCCTTTGAGAGAGGCTGAGTCCGGCTCTCGGATAAAGTGCCACCTTCCTAACAGAAGTTTGCTTCAAAAGGCTTCCCGGAACACTTCGCACAAACTCGGAAACACGCGCCCAGGAAATGTGGCAAGCGGCTGAGAGTTCCCGAGGCCAGTCGCGTGTCCTCTCCCAGCCGGGAGGGGCCCAGGGCACCGGGGTTGTTGACTGCCGTCAAGTCGTCTTCGACTTAGGGCAACCTTACGAGCAGGAGGTCTTCGAGAACCCCGGTCACCAACATCAACCGCCCAGGTCTCGCAAGCCCCCTGAAGTCGATCCGCCAGAAACTCGCTCTCCTTCGTCAGTGTGGTCTTCTTCCAGAGCTCCGTCCCGCCCAGTAAACCAGCTCCTTCTTCCTCATCCAGCCCTCGGGGTAGGGCTCGCGGGCTGGCGCGGGTGGGAGGGGGAAAAAGAAGGAAAGAGGAGCCCTGCGCCCTCCCGTACCTGGGCGCGCGCCAGCCATGTTGCAGGCGGCAAATCCCGCCACGCGCCTGGGGAGGAGCGAGTCCACGTGAGCTCAGGTGAGAGGGGGCGCCTTGCGCGCTCGCCCTCGCCTCCGCCCTAGAGAGACACCCCCTCGCATTGCCGCCAGCAGCGCTCTCGGGGGACGAGGAGCCGAGACGGGATCGCGTTGCTTTTCCCGCACGGGCAGCCGAACACCAGCGCGGTTACGGCAGGGATAACGCGCAAATGCCTTAACTTTTTGACGAAGTCTTCTCTCTGCAGGCATCTAGCCCCCGACCCCACCCCCCGCCCCTCTCCGAACAAGTTCCTACTTGATTTAGAAACTGAGCCCCCTCGGGAGCGAGCCAAGCTCAACACTGCTGTCGTGGGAGGGGGGAGGCTGCACGCAGAGTAAACTGCTGGGGGGGGGGTTGGTAGAAAACAAAACATGTCTTTGGCAGACAGTGCCAAAAGCCGTCGGGGAAAAAACAGTCGCGGCAGGTACGTTTCTTCAAAATGGAGTCAACTTGTTTTGCATCCCTCGGTCCTCAGGCGGGAGCGGCTGCCCCTGGAGAACCGTCCCTTCCTCTTGCTGATCGTTCACTGTCTGCGAAGAAGGAGAAACTTTTTTTTAATAAAACCTTTTCGAGCCTTCTGGTTATGCGCTGGCTATGTAGGTTCTGATTTCTTTTTTACATTTTATAGTTAGTAGAGCAGAAAATCGTTCACGTTTTCCCACTTGTCTGTACTGCATTAAGTTGTACGTGCATTGCGCTTTTGGTTTACAAATACGACTTTCCACGTTTTCCGTGGATGGGTATACCAAGCGATGGCTTATTTTAAAATGTTCAGAAAGGAGTGGTAGTAGGAGCTGCCCCCTTGCAGTCTCATTTACAGTGACGGAAGATTCCTCTTCCTTCACGGTCAGCTGTGATTTTTTAAGAGGGACCACACTTAACTTTTTTGATTTCTGTAAAAGAAATTGAAGAGACATTTTATAAGATTGTTTGAAAGCAGGTCCTGGACAAACAAGCAGTCCTCTTTAAATTATAATTTAGAATATCAGTAGTAAACTACCACAAAATACAAATCAAATCAAATACAATGCTTGTTTTCCATTTCTTACCTGTTTCTTGCTAAACTGTATTGTTTATATTTCAGTAAACAGATGAAAAATCTTAGGAAAAATCTTCAGTTCCAATAATGACCTGTTGAATTTAGAAATACAGTCTAGAATATACTGTTATAACATTTACATTCTTAAAAGGAAATGAATGTGTCTTAATCACACAAAATATTATGCCCTACATATTATTACATTCTAAAAAGTGCTGGAAAATAGCTACATTTTACATATCTACTAGTAATGTCAAATACTGGAATTACTGAATAATACTGAAAGAATATTTTGCTAATATATATTGTATAACACTTGTTTATATACTGCAGCCTGTATGTTATTTGGCAGTCTCTTTCCTCCAAACAGCTATGTTCATTTGCCAAAATTACTTCATTTTGTAAAAATGGCATGCAATTACTTGTTTCATAATATTAGTGTTTCCTGATTCAGTTCCATTTGTCGACCTATACATTGTTTGCTTTTCTTTCTTTTTTTCCTCTCTACCTTTATTGTATTTTTAGAAAGAAAAACTGAGTTGCTTGGACTTGAAGCATATTTACTGATCAATATATTCTTCAGTTGCATATTCCAAATATTCATTCCCAGAAAACGACGTATAGACATAATTTGTTCAGTTTATTCATTTTACCTTATCTCCTTATTGTTACATTTTCAGTCACTACATGCACAGAAAATTTTTGTAACAGGAAACATCATTTCTATATATTTCAGTTTTCCTCTTTGTTCAGACTAAGGCATTTCACAGATATTCAACAAACACCGCCAGTATAATGAATAATTGTGCTTATTATATGCAATGCACAGTGTTTCTGTCACACTGCTTTCTCAATTCTTGGAATGCTGTGTAACTAGAACAAAAAAAATTCATAAAAAACAAATTGTCAAAGAATATTTAAACATTCCAACATGAAAACAAATATAAGAGTATGAACATTTTGCACAGGCCTTTATTTTACTTAGATATGCACTGTCCAACTTTTGTTTTCTTAAGAGCCATGTAACTTGGCATTTCCTAAACTTTGCTTTTCAGACAAAATTGTTTAAAAATAGTAACTTAATTATCTTAAACATTCATCAGAAGAATTTAACGTCTTGCCCAAATTACTTCTTTGCCTTGAAAGAGCATTACAGTCTGACCCCATACATATTTACTGGGAAGAACACTCCACTAAATTCAATAGCACTTATTTCCTAGTTTGGGTACTTTAGACTGCAGCCTTAACTGTTTAGAGATTTTTAAAGTTTTCAGGGGTTCAACCACAAGTCTGGCCAATTCTTGGTAGAAGTTTTTAACAATACCTATAAGCTATACAGAGAATGTGCTAATTTCCATGCCAGTCACTGATGGTCAAACATGGAACTAGGATCCAAATGAGTGGCACCATCCAAGACATAACTTGCAATATGATGTTGTAGTAGTACTTGTTCTCTGAATTGCCTTTCTTCAATACCCTATTTAGGATTATAGTGCCAAAACAGTCACAGGAAAATTGCTGGTATATTTTTGGTATCTTTACATCCTTACTTATATAACTGCTAAGGAAATGACTCTTATTATTCTTTAGAAATGTTCAATAGCCAGAACAGCAAATTCAGAAGAAATAAAACTTTATGAGGTCTTAAGGATGCTACCTGATTCACCTACTGTGCTTTACAGCAACAGGGATGTGATCAATGAAATAATAGCTTAACTATGGGATGCCCATTTTTCTTACTGTTCCAACATTCTGCATGTAGTTTTATGTTGTCAGTTATATAAAATTCACAATATATAACCAGTAGAAGGACAATAGTATGCAAAGCTAGAATCTATGTGTATTCACATGGTAGTTAGTCCTCTGAAAATCATCCAGACTTTTCAAACATGCATAGAATCAGACTGCAAGGTAAGTGAAAAACATTTTCATTTGTTATGTAACATACCAGATTTCACCTACTTTTAAATCTGTGCTATTTCTCATCAAACTTACTGTAAATTATCTGTCATAAAGTTTGTAATTCCTGATAATAAACATATAGTACCCCTCCTCCTTTTAATATAATGAGATCAGCCTAAAATCATGAATGAAAGTAAGATCATTAAGTGATTATTTTTAAGCCAATAAACAGGAGCATGGTTTATTTAATGGAAGCACTTATACAGGTATGGAACTAAATGATGAAATGTGAATCTTTATTTTCAGGTTTACATCCACATTTCATGACTGTAGTTTAACTTTATGCACACAAACTTCCACTGGAGCCTCCACTGGGCTTCCCCCTCCTCCCAATGTTCTCTTTACTGCCTCTGCCGTGCTCCTACCCTTGAGAATCCTCCAGAACCCTGTAGAAGATTTTGCGGAAGTGAAAGATTACAGAAGGGGGAGGAATTGTCCCACTTCACCATTCCACTGATGGAAACCGTGCCATTCCATCAGTAAGACAGGTTAATTGGACAATAGCCTATGAAATTTTTACATAATCTGATTTACATTGAATGTCAAGTGTTGAAAGATTTGCTAGGCATGGGATGGACATTGTAGGTCAGTAGAGGTTGCTAGTTCTTTTAATGATTTAGGGAATGATTTAGCATACAATCAAGAAGAAAGGAACTGGAGGTGTATTTACTTTTGCTCACATAAGCTAAGAGCAAACGTAGCTTTTTTTAAAAAAAAAAATCATTATAACAGAGGCAGATTTTGACAAAAGCTACATTGCTATGACCCAAAGCTGCAACAATTCCAAGCCCTTTCCTAGTGCTCAGAACATTTGTCACCACTACTGACCTACAATGTCCATCCCATGCCTAGCAAATCTCACAGTGTCACTTGGTCTCTTGTCAGTTCCTTTCTGAAACAAAGCCAAAAAAATTATCTACAGGCTATGAAGAAGTTCACTGATAAAGAGAAAATGTCTCCAAGTATGAAAACCCTAATTAAGGAACCCAGTTGCTTTTTAACTCTAAATTAAGCTGTAACTATTTCCCCTGCTAATTCTATTTTCCAATTTCCTTTCTCCCCACTTTAACTTATGGCCTTTTCTCCTATTATTTCCTATCACCTACTTATTGTCTCTCAGTTATTTTATTTTTTTAATTATATGCTTGCATCCAATCTTGCAGAAGCAGAAGGCACTCCAAGTGTCCCTGGCTATTTGATGATGCCATCTCCCTCTTCCACTGTGCCATACCATGCTGTGATAAATGTTCATTTCACCCTCAGGAGTTGAAGAGCTGAGGCGAGGGAGCTACAATGGGGAGGAAAGTGAGGAATGCCCTGTTTATAAGTAGCCTTTCCCTTGCGCTAATTTGGATCCAGCCTAATTGAGGTGTGTGAAGGTTTGATTCACTGTAAGTTGAAGCTGAATTGATATCAACAGTGGGAGCTCTGGAGATAAAGTAGTTAACCTACACAAGTGAACTTATTTCTTCCTACTTTACTCTTGACCATATTTATAGAAGTTCACATCTTTTAATAGGAATTCCCTTAAACATGCCTGACCTATTCATTAACCTTGTCTTACATATTTTAACTAGATTTCCTAATTAGCAATTTAATGTATCATCTATAATGGCAGCTGCTATAACACTACCATTCATCATGAATTTTTTTGTTCTAGTTTGCATTTACCTGCCCTCAGTTCACTATGAGTATAGTTCCCAATATTGAACAATGGCATTTGGCAAGTAATGGCAATTCTTTAATAATCACAACATATTAAAACACCTATGGCACTAATTATAATTTCACACACCACATATAGCAATCTATACTATCTCAGGAAGAAGAGATGTGTCCCCTTGTTTCATATTTTCAGTAGAACCTGGGATTGCTTTGCAGGAAGAAAGCAATGTACACTATGAAGGATCCACTGCAACTTTGATCTCACATGAAAACCTACTCATATATTTATATACATTTATATAGCATCATATATGCTATTTAATTTTAAAGCTGAATGAGATTTTTATGATTAGCTTCATTGAGAAACAAATCTACAAACAAATACACATGTTAAATTTCAGATAAAGGCACAATATCCTAAAGTTTCTGTAAGCAAAAAAACCTTCATCTCTTAACACCATCAAAAAGTAAACCAAGAAGGATTTAGCTAGAAGGGTTTCTTTTATCAGTCCCCTGAGGACAAGCAGATCAAAGAAAATGGGACAGCAGGATACAGAGAAATTCCTAAGACATTCTGAGAATTTGGTAGACCTAAAAGTTGGCTCAAAATGCTTTCTCTTGTCAGCATCTAACACTTGCAAACAGTCAAATAAGTGATCAGGCAGCCATTGGATTGCTTATCTGGCTGTTCCCTCAGTTGGGAAAACACAGTCCTCAACAACTGATGTGCCAGCTGCCAAGCAAACAGCTGGATTCTTTTTAATAAAGTGTAAGCTATGGGAAGACCAGCTGATGTTCCACAATTTAATTATAATTATGTATTCTCTAGGTGCAGTAGGCTATAGGAAGGAACCGGCAAAACCACCTCTGAGTATTCCTTGTCTAAAAAAACCCTATGAAATTAATGAGGTCACCATAAGTCAACAGGTGACTTGAAGGCACACAGAAACATTTCCTACAGAAAGGAACAACCTAGTAAAGCTCTTATTTAAAGATGCCTTGTGATATATCTCTTAGTGTGATTGCCTTACAACAAATTTAGCCCCTTAGCTGCAGTAACTGCCAATATGTTTCCAACTGGAATCTGAAGTGTTGATCTGACATTTAAGACCCTAAATGGCCTTAATCTCAATGCTTCTTCCTAGGTACTATGTAAGAATACTAAGAAAGCCAGCATGGTCTAGTGCAGTGGTTCTCAACCTGTGGGTCCCCAGATGTTTTTGGACTTCAGCTCCCAGAAGCCCTGAGCATTGACCATAGTGGCTGGGGCTTCTGGGAGCTGAAGTCCACAAACATCTGGGGACCCAGGTTGAGAACCACTGGTCTAGTGGTTTGAGCATTGGACTACAACTCTGGAGACCAGGGTTCGATTCCCTGCTCAGCCATGGAAACCCTCTGCGTGACTTTGTCCATGACACACACTCTCAGCCCAGGAAAACCATGATAGGTTCACCATAAGGTCACCATAAGTCAGAAACAAGTTGATGGTATCCAGCAACATGTGTATCGAGATCTGTCAGGGATACTCTCCATAGTCCCACCAGTGGGTTAACTATTTGGAATTCCAGTGCAACTTGTTAACTGGTTGCTAGGCAACAGGAATTGCACCTCAAGGACAAAATCCAGCACCATGGCATGTGTGGGAGGGGCTTATGGATGAGAGGTATTCTGAACAGGGCAAAGTTTCTGTGTGCGTTTTCAGCCTTTAGTGAGAACTAGTCAGGGAGAGGGTGGCTTGGTTTGTGATTAAACAGCTGAGAAGAAGACACAGGAAATAAGTAGCTGAAGCTGGAACTGATTGTGCAAAGTCTGTGTCCACTGAACTGTAACTGAACTCTAACAAGATACTTTTTTTCCATTGTTACTATAATAAATGTTACAGCTTGTTTTATAACTTATTTGTAACTACTTCGTGTTATAACTTATTTGTAACTACTTAATTAAATGAGGTATACCTGTGTGCTTAACATGGAAAAATTGAGGAGGGCCATCTGTGCTGTGGTGCCCTGCCTATAGAAAGTCCTTACCTTGGGAGCATGACTTGCACTAGCATTGGCTTCATTTCAGTGCCAAGTAAAATCTTAGCTCATCGCCAAAGCCTTTGACACCTAGTGATCTTTGTTGACTTGTTTTGGATTTTTCCTTTAGTGTATATCTTAGCATAAACTTCTACATATACATACACAAACTTTGTATATAAGGTGGGGTAGAAATATTTTAATGCATTACTATATGATACGATACGATACAAAATGATACAATACAATATGATATTCTCTCTTCCCTGTGAGCATATGTCCCCAAGCTTTGGACCATGTATATAACCCCTACTATGAGGTTAGTTTCAGTCATGGCCATGAAAGTTGCTGATCTACCAATTGCAACTGTTGCATAACATATGTACATATAAAGGCTTGCCTAACACTATATGGAACTCTATTAATATTGACCTGTATTCTACATCAGCTTGTTAGTTGAGTATCCTTAACTAACTCTTAGTTATATACTTGTATACTTAACTAACCTACGTATCTATGGGGTTCCATGCGAGGAACCCCTGTGAATAAGGAAAAAAATATGAATGTTTGTATCCCATAATACTTAATGGCAGTGACATGTGTGCAGACACACTCAAAAATCCACATGCACATCACTGCCATTTTAGATATACAAGGCAACGTGATGCAGTTGCTCCAAACTGCAGATTCAAAGGCCACAGGTAAGGAGGGTCCACTGTAACATCTCACCTAATCCTAATGGAAACATCATTCTCCCATGCTCTGATGACCAGCAGCATAGATCCCCTTCTCCCCATGCAGCGATGCCTGGTAAGTAAGTCAAGGGAAAGTTACAATCATGACAATAATGTCACAATTGTGACTAAGTAGCAATTACAGATTATAATTACAGATGCATAAATCTAAGTAACTATTACATATTTACAATCACTTCTTAGTCATGATTGTGACATTATTGCCACAATTGTAACTCCACCCCCATCTACTTTACCAGGCATCAGCTGCATGAGGAGAAGGTTCATTCTGCCAGCAATTGGAACATAGGTGAATGATGGGGGGGTCAGGCCAGAAGACCTTATTTAAGTATACTTAACTTATACTTATTTAGTTAACTTATACCCAGTTAAGTATACTTAACTAAGTAGCTGACGTGGAATACCAGCTACAGTAACCTAACTCCCTGGTGGTCAGCAAACACCAAAAAACTTATTGAACAAAAGGATGTGAAAATAAAAGATATTTTCATGCAAAACCATAGAGGGTATGAGCTGTGATAATAGCATTAGTTTAAAAGTTTAAACTTTCCTAATGGTGAGATGGAATATTTAGGAGTAATATTCTGAACCTTCCTAATAGTGAGGTGGAATATTTAAAAGTAATATTCTGAAAGTGATATTCTTAAGAAATCCCCTCCTCCAGTAGGACAATCTGCAGCATTCTTTGAATCCCACCTAGGAACCTACCTGGAAAGAAACAACAGAGTGCTATAACACAATTGCCTCTTCTTCCATTTTCTTCCACTGTTTCATCAGTCTATTAATTCAATGATATATTAAAACTACAGGGGATCACACATAGTTCTGTTTAATTTTCTAATTGTAATTACTGAAAATCAAGCAACAGGATGTGAGAGATCTCTGAGTGGATCTGCTTTTTATTTTCATTTTTTTTTTAAAGAAAAATTAGTCTCAGGAATGGGGGTGGCTATGAACAAGAACTTTGACACTGTGGAAGGAAAATGAACCTTTTCCCAGATGCCATTTCCTTGACTTAATTCTTTTTCACTTTATTTGTTGGTTATGTAATTATCTATACAAAATGGATGGATAATCAGGACAGGAATTTACATTGCAGAAATAGCACACCAGGAGAAATCAACCGTCCTCAACCTACTGGTATGGCCTTGATCCAAACTGAGCACCATGCATTTGCTTTTATATGAGTGAAAGGCACCAGGAGAATCAGTTACAGGAGGAACATTCAGAAGCAGATTTATGGCTGTCAAATAATGCAAGATATTCTATGAGCAGTGTTAATATTATAATCTGGACTCTGACTAAGGAAATCACTCCCAGCTTGAGTCTCTGTCCTGCTTCACCTCCACAAAATGGGGGATAATAGTGCGTAAACTCCTTGCACTCAATGTGATGGGAAGAGACGTCTGAGGCCATTTCTGCACTAGCCTGTTATAGCCAACCGGCCCCTCCCTAAACTGCAAACCCCAGGATTCCATAGGATGTTGGAAGTGGAATAAAAGCACTATAACAGGCTAGTGCGGAAATGGCCTGAGAAGTACTGATAGTCTTAATTTGAAACATCAGAAATGTACATTACAATTTACTACCATTTTTGGTTTCTCATTTTATTGTTTTTTTTTTCAAGGAAGCTGTGCAAATATATTTCAATATTTATACTAACTGCATGTTGTCAACAAAGAGTAACATAGAGCTCTAGCCTTGATGCACAAATAAAACACAGAATAAGTGCTTGTTAATAAATCCAATCTATCCTTGCTGAAAATGGTGGGATCTGTAGTCCAACTCAGATTGGGGACATTAATGTAATCTTTAAATGCATTGCCTTAGCTATCTGGTTTTGTTTTGTTTTTTTTAATTTAATGAGATAAGCCCAGAAAAAAAAACACAAAAACAAGTCACTCTAATGCATATTAATCTGACGAACTTCTTCACGTGCACCATATTTTCCCTTAATATATCATAACTTGTCTATCTTTGAGATAAGCCAATATTCAAGAGAAGTATTACTTCTCTCCCTCTGCTTCACGTCCCTCACCACATCTTCAAGACATCCAACAATGTAGATTCTTCCTTAGAACAATCCATGATACGTGAAGTTTATAATTACTGTTTCGTGCGATGCACATGTTGTTCCCATTCCTTTTTTCTCTACAGTTTCAGAGTCTACATAAACTTTCATTATATAACCACCTTCTTAATTTTGTGTAAAACCACAGAAATACCATCCCATAAGAACCTTCTCAACTTTTGCAGTTTGACAGGTTTGAAAGCTATTTTGCAAGCTGTCGCAATTAGCATTCACTGCAGCATGGTGTATGATTACTTTTTGTAGTATAAGATGTGCTGGGAAAGATTCTTCAGAAATGATACATCATGGCTGAGTTCCAGTGTTTCACAAGCAGCAGATTTTTGCTCCTGCAGAAGAACATTCTCTCTGCCACCCCTCACCAGGAGCTCCATCCCAGATTTGCTCTGAATAAGTGATGAATCCTCCACAGTTTATTTGGAGGAAAACACAAGGTGGACTGAAGCAATGGGGTGGGGGGAAATGAGTGTGCTCTCCAAATTCTGTCACTTTTCAAGTTTTCCTTCTGTCTCCAAACTCCTAACATTTAATTAATTAAAACAATCAGTTGAGCATTTAGAAATATAGTTTAGGTATCCAAAAAAATGGGACAGGCAGAGTTACCAATGGAATGGGAACATAGCAAATAAAAGAGTTCTAGGTATGAATGATTTTCAGTATCTCACTCATTGCAGTACTAGAAATTTGGGACTAGAGTAAAACGTCATTTGGAGATTAGAATTCTTATTTGGGGGCAATGTCCTCATTTCCCTTTTCCCACAGCTACACTCTTGGCACAAGGGACTACAGGGGGAGAGAGGAAGGAAACCTCTTCTTGCATGAGCAAAAGTCCACTAATGCAGTGTTGGACGTATAATTTCTTAAGAACATTTCTGAATAGATCTTTTTCCCAGCACATCTTCAAACAAAAGAAAACAACATTATAATTCACTGGTAGATCATATAATTCCTTTTTTGTTATTATTGATTTCTTTCCATTACAAACCAATCTGGAAAGGTGCTGCAAACAAAAATCGTTTATCGTGTTGCAAGTTGCAACTTATTTGGCTTTCTTCACCCTCCACAGATGAAAATTGGGACACATGTGACCAAGCAACATCAGAGTGTGATCAAGATGGCAAAAATTAATAAAGAAGAACACATGAGCAGCCTTTTGCTTTTGCCTGAGCCTGCTGGGAAGGGCAACATTCTGTCCTCCTCTCGCCATGCTGAGTTTCCACACTTTGGACTCAGTTTGCAGCAACTGAACAAGGCTAATAACCAAAGGGGGGGGGGGAATGTGAAAAGGAAAGAGAAACTGGGACATGTTAAAAGCAGCTGAAAATGTGAGACAACAGAGAGTTAATCTGGATCGTCCTTGTCAAATCAAGATGGAGAGTATGTTAATATGCATATTGAAAACACATTACCGTACTTTCTAAACTAGAATACTTTGGTTTCTTATATAAGAATAACAAGGTCATCCGACATTAGAATGAATGCATTTTCCTCATGATTTATAAAAACATAGATAAGTACATATATAATGTTATGGTCTTTTTGGTATTTGGTGTTATTTTTTCCCCTCTTTCAGGCTCCTGTCTTTTTTTTTAATGTTTTTATTAAAGGTTTAATTACATAAAAAACCAAGTGGATTTACACTTTTTTCAGATATATCACACTCTCCCCCACCACTTCCATGTTTATATTCTTCAGTTGAATCTTCTTTGTTTCCATTTACAAAAGAGAAGAACAGTTACATTTCCATTTACAGAAAAGAAAAACGATTACATTATTTCTTTCTTTAGTTCTTATACATTTATCCAATCCAACACTCTTTTCCATTCCCTTTCAAAGTTCTGGATAGGTTTGTTTTTCAAAGAGAATGCTATTTTTTCTGTCTCTACCATATCCAGAACTTTTAATTTCCATTCTCCTAAGTCAATACCTGTCTTTTCAGTCTTTTTTTTTTAAATGCATTAGTAATTTTTAGTTCTGTACACTGTGATGGTCTCAGGTATGGGTTTTACTTTGGATTTATGTTGATGCTCTTTCTTCATTTACAGATCTCATCATGCCTAAATCAGAGGTGGGAAATACGTGGACATTTTTGTGAAATTTAAAAATCAAAATTGCTAAAGGAGCCTTTTAGATATTGTTGAACTTCAATATCTCTAAGCAGAGTAGCCACTGATGAAGAATGAGGTAGAGTTCAACAACGCCTGAAGGAGCAGACAGCCCCCACAACTATAAATCCACTTGTCTGTCCCCAGAGAACCAACATATATAAATTCTGACTTGCCAAGTGCTTCTGGCTTCAGGTCTTTGTTGTTGTGTGCTTCCAAGTCCTTTCTGACCTATGGCACCCTAAGGCAACCCTATTGTGTGTTTTTCTTACCCAGATTTGCTCGAAGAGGGTTTGACATTGTTTTCCTCTGCGGCTGAGAGAATGAACTTACCTAAGGTCATCTGCTGGGTTTCCATGACTAAGTGGGGATTTGAAAACCTTGTCTTCAGAGTTATAGTCCAAAGCTCAAATTCCTATACCACACTGGCTCTGTCTGTGGGTCTACTCCAGTTGAAACTGACAGTTGCTTTTAGGCCACTGTGTTTTATTATTCTTCTGTTTTATGATTTTATCTCTGTTTAGTGAATTGCCCAGAGAGCTCCAGCTATTGAGCGAGACAAAAACGTAGCTAATAAAATAGGTAACTTTTTATTAGCTCAAATTAAAATTAGCACCTTACATAAACTGCTTGAACATGCTTGGCTTTTGCAATGATGACTTGTCTGCATTATATAAAAATATGATATCAAGTTGGAAGCAAGCTGGAATTTCTCAAGTAAATTGCTAATAATTTTAGCTAAAAGGCCTAATCTATCCATGGAGAAAAAGGTAGAGATGGAATTCCACAATTTTTTTAAAGAAATCCCTACCATGCAAGTTAAAAAAAAAAAGCAACTAATGAAACAAGGTTCTAGTGCTTCTTGATATGCTAGCTTTCTATTTGCAGTGAGTTTTGCTATAGATAAAGAATGTTTTAAACATCCCCAAACCATTCTGAAGTAATGTAGTCCATACAGGATGCTGCCACTTTATTGTGCTATATGTGCACCTCTGTATCTCTGCCTCTAACAAGAAATGGAGCAGACGAAGGGGGGGAAGGAAGGAAAGATTGCCTGAAAATTATTTAATAATAATTAATTCTTAATCCCCTTTCATCTAGGAGTCTTTTTTTCTTATCTTGGGTTGGCTTTACATTATACTAACATTCTTTCCCTCTGTCTGTGGTTTCAGCATGTCCTGTACGCCAGTGGTACTCAAAATGCTCAAAAATGGTCCCTGAACCACCTGCTGCGAGTCTGGGGACAGCTTCCAGGAAAGAAAGAAGCAAGTGTAGCCAATGGGTACAAATATTGTATCAGTACCTGACACACCTGGGGCAAAAGTTGCCAGTCCTCCACAGTTCGCTGTGCCAATGGCACTCTTCATAATCAAGAGTATGGGAGGCAGCCCAACACTAGACAAAGCTATCAGTTTTCTAAGATCCTGCAAGAACTGTGTTCATGCAATTATTCTTGTTCCCCCTGCTGTAGATTATCAGCGGCATGAGAAGATGCAAAGCCAGTATTTCAAGTAAGGATTATTTGGCCTGACGAAAGAAAGAAAGAAAGAAAGAAAGAAAGAAAGAAAGAAAGAAAGAAAGAAAGAAAGAAAGAAGTTCCTTACCATTTAAAAGGCTGAATATTATGGACAGAACCTTTGTTAGATCATTTCTGTTAAAAAGAGGGGGGAAGATTTTTTTTTAATACTCTTACTATACTTACAACTTACTGCCTGTTCTTGCTCCATTACAGAAAAGGAGACCACGTGACCAGAAACAGATACAGTTCTCTTTCCACATTCATCGGTTTGACCTTCACACACATGATTATTTGCAAGGCACCTGCTTGCCTTCCCCCCGTTTTCCCGCTTCCATCTCCCCACCTTTTGCCCAGACGTGTGTCTTCCTTCCACAGATCTGGGCAAAAAGCAAGCCAATGGCAGGGGGCAGCCCCATGTGCATGCCTTCTCCAGTCATGTCGCTGCCCCTTCCAGTCGCTTGCCTATCACCTGGGTGCCTGGAATGCAGCATGCCCAGCCAAATGCAAATGAATGGAGCGGGAAGGTCTGTGTACCTCCTCTGGGTGCACGGCTGCCCCTTCCATTCACTTGCCTATCAGCCAGGCACTGGAAAGGAAGCGCACACAGGCAAAACACAAGCCCATGGAAGGGGAGCCCTGGAAGGGAATGGGAGGGGGAGCAGGGTGAGTTTTTTGTTTTGTTTTTGTTTGTTTGTTTACTTTTGCAAATGTTCTGCACCTTGAACCCTGGCAAAAGTTAAGAGACCAATGTATATGCAAGGAAAGTTTATTCTTTACTTTCTCATTTATTTCTTGTTACTGAATTTTCCCCAGTGGAGAAAAAATGGTTTCAGAACTGTTTATCTCTGATTTATTGCTAAGTTTGATGTCTGATAACAAGCATAATCAACTTGTGTGAGGAAAATTCCAATGAAATCAAAATTTTAAAATATCTGAGTTTTATACAGAGGATCTGGTTTTGTTCTATTATAAAATCTCCCCCTTCCTCCTTTTTCTACTCTTTTCCACGTAGTGTTTACATTTATTGGAACAATTCTCTATGTGCAATGAAATTGAAAGTTTATGTCTAAAAAAGTTCTGTCTCACATTTAATTCATTTAATTTTGGGACTGCTTTATGCATGAACTTCCTAAACAGACCCCACTTCTGGGTAGGTAAATACTGACACAGTACAGAAGTGAATTGTGCTGACATCACATGTGACAACGTACACATGACATGCAGACAGTTTTCTACATAAAAGCAATATTTTAAGAGGCAATTTATCTTGAATAAGCTGCTTGTCAGAGCCTAAATACCCTGAAGGAACCAGACACCATCTGATCTTGGAAGCTAAGCAGGGTTAGCCTTGATTAGTTCTCAGAATGGGAGCCACCAAGAAATGCCAGATGCTGTAGTATGTGTTGCAAAGCAAGACAATGGCAAGCCACCTCTGACTACTTCCTGCCTAGGAAAACCCTACAAAATTCCCAGGTCACCATAAGCTGACAGTTGACTTGAAGGCACATATGTGCAATCTACTTGTCAGTCACTGGTGCCTCAGTGATACAGAACTTTTATAAAGGGACAGCTAGATTTAATGCAAATAGCTATATCATCCCAGGCAGGCATTCATTAGCTGTGCAAAAGGTATTGTGCAGCCATTTCATCTTTCCCTTCTTAATGAATCTATTCTTAATGGATGAGTGCGTGGTAAGAAAACACACAGAAGAGGCTCTGGCAAACACATGAGGATTGCAATTGGAACATGACAACTCTGAACCCGATATAAAATTTTGTATTTGAGTTAAGAAAATTGTACAAGAGAAGTCTTATCCGAAAAAGTCTATAGAACTGTAAATCAAGTGAACTTCCATGGACTCGATAACAGGGAGGGGAAAAAATGGAGTTCCCAACCCTCCCAGACTAGGCTAGTGGGTACAGGACCACAAACACACCTGTGTAGTTAAACCCCATTGGAAATCAATGAGCAAACAAAAACGATTGATAGCTATTAGAATTGAACCCTCCCAGGGAAAACAAAAGCTGTATGTAATCTGTCCAGTGCACATCCAGAGTAAATTACAATGAAGACATGAAAGAGACTTATAAGTAAATAACTGTGATTGTAAATTTGTTCACAATAAAGGCTGGTTCAATCAAAATAATGAAAAGGAGAAAGTAATTTGCACCTCCCCGCGCCCATGATCGTGTTCTCAGGCACTAAAATAGCTGTTATGATAGCCTGACTAAAGATTTCAGATCACAGCAGGAACCAAAGGTGGAACATGGTGGGCAACAGGAGAGTGTTCTTCCAAAATAAAAATTCTGGTCCCCCAATGAATTTTTTTTTAGTCCCCAAATTTCTAGCCTTGTAGTAATTTAAATGTCTGTTAAGTGTTTACAAGTTTAGGAGTTCAAGCATCCAAAGAATGGGTAGGCAAGATTACCAATGGAATGTAAGCCCAGCAAACAGAAAAATTCTAGATGTGAATGATTTTCAATGACTCAGTCTCTGCAATGCTAAAAATTGGAGTGAGACTAAAGGAAAATTTCAAGAGGGTCTGAATTCTTATTTGGGGGCAGGTTGGCCCTCATTTTGCACCCCCTATAGCTACACCCCTGGCAAGAATGAGTCTATCCTTCCCCGAATGGCTCTCTATACCCCCTAAGAGTTTCATTGAGCCAACCGTCTATGAGAAAAAGAGCAGAGCTTTCTGCAGTCATTTTGATTCCTGTATACTGGAGAACAACATGAAGAGGGAAGATCTACTACAGCATTGTGAGTCAGAGTCATCCTTGAGTGAGTAGCATCAATAAAACCTGGTCCTTTTTTCCCCTGTAATTTTTGCTCGCACTTAACATATGCTGTGAAGGTAGCTTTTCTCAATACTTTAAGGATCTGGGACACTGATGCTCAGATTTGTGTGAACCTGTTGTACATTATGTAGGCAGAAGAAGACTGCATTTGTGCATTCATAAATGTACTGTCTCTAAAATTTGAAATTCAGGTTTTGTTCTGTATTCACAGTGTTACCATGATGAATAAACAGAAAAGCAGGCTTTAATTGGAATAAATTCCTAACACAAAAAGAAAACTAAAATGTTTACAGAAAACTTTTAAATGGCATAATAGCCTTATATGAACAAGGAATCTAAACACGTGTTCACATGTGTGTGGCTCTGCTTACGATGTGTTTTTTTAAAGATATGAGAGATTTCTCCCAGAAAAAAAAAAGAGGCAAGTCCATTTTTTGCTGCTATGTGTCAATTTAATGAGCCTTCTCATTAAATACAACTAAAAACCAGGTGAGAGCCAACATGGAATAGTTGTTGAGCATTGTATTTCAACCCTGGAGGCATGGGTTCACTTCCCCGCTCACTCAGCTATGGAAACTAGGTGACCCAAAGGTCACATAATCTCAGCCTCAGAAAACTCCATGATAGGTTTGCCTTAGGGTCACTGGAAGTCAGAAACAACTTGAAAGCACACAACAACAACAACTATAAATAAATAAATAAATAAATAGCATGTTAAACCTCGAATAATTTAAAAGTGTGTAAAATCATTTTTAAAGCATAACAATAAAAATAAAGGCAGCACATACAATCCAATAAAACCTTTCTGCACAAACTGTTAGGCCATTTCCGCACTAGACCGTTATAGTGCTATTATTCCACTTTCAACATCTTATGGAATCCTGGGGTTTGCAGTTCAGAGAGGGGCCTCAAAGGTCCCTCCTTAAACTGCAAACTCAGGATTCCAGAGGATGTTGAAAGTGGAATAATAGCACTGTAACACTCTTGTGTGAAAATGATCTTAATCTCCAAATGCTTGTTTAAATAGAAAGCTCTTCAACTGCTGGTGAAAGGAGAGGTGGTCAGTCTAGCCTCCCATGAGAAGGAACTCCCTAGCCCAGGAATAATATTCCCAATGGAGTCACACCATGAGTGTGTATAAGGGCAGTATGATAGTGGCAGTTTTATTTTGATTCCTTATCTAATTATGGCTAACATGGAAATTTCCTTTTTCTACTGTAGTTTCAGACTAGGGCAACCTTTTCAATGAGCTATCTATGACAACCCCAAGATCCCTTTCTTGATTAGTCACTGCCAGTTCAGATCCCATTGATGTACATGGGAAGTTGGGTGGTTTTTTTTACCCAAGTATTCATCACTTTACTTTTTCTATACATTAAATTTTCATTTACTATTTTAACACTATTCCCCAGTTCGAGAGATCCTTTTGGAGCTTTTCACATCAATTTTTGTTCTCACCACTCTAAATAATTTAGTGTTATCAGTAAACACTACACACTACTCACCCCTAATTCCAGGTATGACATCCAGTGATTCTCTACATTTCAAACTTGGGAGACAGATATCCTTGCTTTGCATTTTCTTTTGTCTGAAATCCTGTACATGTTAATGTTTTCCCATAGCATTTGCTCTTAAAGTAGTTTGCTGGAGAGGAAACCTTAGGAAACCTTAATAGATTGTTATATATTTTTCCTTTAGCTTCATATAGCAATTTTATACTTCAATCTATTTTGTCATATGTCATGTATTATTTTCTCACTGCCTTCATGATAATCACATTGTTAGTGCTTCAGTTGTTTGTTGTTGTTTTAATGTAAGGTCTTACTTCTTCATTGCTTCGTTAAAAAGTATGCAGTGAGCTGGGCCTCTGCCACTAGGCAGATTGGTTTTGGAGTCCTCATTAGTATTAAAGCCAAGCATTGACAGCTGACAAGTGGTCTGACAGAGCTAACTTGTATTGGTAGCTTTGGTGGAAACTTTTTGTATTCACCTTGCAGTTTGAGGTTAAGAAAGGATATGAAGATTAGGAGTGGATTGGAGGAGTGATTTTTTCTCTCTCTGTTGCTAACCTGCTTGCAGAGTTCTCATTGCTACGCTGGGGGAGATGGGTCATGCTTGTGCACTTTGATTCCCTTTGTTTGTGTCCATGCTATATAACCCTTGGAAATCCACCTTCCCTCGGCCTTGCCTGAGTAGGGTGTGCTTCAGTTCAAGGCTTCCCCATATATCCACATTTAGGAATTGGATTACTGACTAAGAGATAGTCTGGGTAGAATTTCTTTGGCAGCCTGGTGCTATCATTGGCTGTGAGGGGATGCTGGATCCTCTCAGTGAAAGGTCTGGAATGCTTCTCTGCCAACTACCATCTGCTGCATCATTTACCATCAGTTACCCATGTGCTACAGCAGTAACGTGTGTCAGCATTTAGTACCAAAAGAATCCTGAGAGAGGCCTGGAACTACACCTAGTACCAGAACAAGACAAAACATCTGTGAATAAATAAAACTCACAACCTGGCTGCCAGTCTCTCTTTCCCCACCACCACCTCAGAAACAGTTCTGAGGTCCCTGTTAACATCTTCTGTTTAAGTATGCAACCAACCATATGCTGAATATGAGAATTGAAATGTATATCTAAGAAGAGAAAAATACATACTTGGTAAGAGAGCTCCACATCATTGTGATAGGATTTTTTTAATTATTATTTTTATTTATCTCATTTTATTTATATTTCTTCTTTGTTGATTTTATTCCACCTTTGCAATATGGTAAACATCCTCTGGTGGATCACACAGCCTATACACATGGGTCAATAGCCAGTGGGCATGGCTGACAACCCATTGCAGTGTACAAAGGCAATACACAGAGGCAATGAGCATTTGCATGCTGCTTTATGTGCTTTGATCCACTAAGGCACCCCCAGCTATTTCAGATATGCTAACTCTGTTTATGCTGACATCACCTGGATATGGCCATTGCAAATTGTCTCTAAAAAATTGCACTACATGTAGAGTACAACTTAAACCTGCCTATGTCACTAACAGGGTGCTAATCACTGTGTGGCATCTGCCATCAATTCTTCAGTTTCAAGCGCTTCATTCCTAATGTCTCTATGATAATATATTAGACACATCTGCTATTGCCTCTCAGAACCTCAAAGCCTTATGGTTTCCTGCAATGTAGCTTCTTTGGCCCATATTCCAAGATCCACATCCCAGGGTTTTATGGTAGACTTTATCATGAAAGCTGCTATGCTCTCTCTGTGGAAATAGAACATCTTTGCCTTCAAATCATTCCAGAAAATTCAAACATACTTTTTCGCTCCTAGAAGCAACATCTATTTTTTAGTTTCTATGTTGACAGGTTGCACATCACCTACTTTAAGCTGAGGCATAATCACTTGCCACATTACCTTTATTAGTGGTCCCAAATACCTTACTGCCATGTACTATCAGACCACATCAATCAGAGCTAGTACTTGGTAAAAAAAATTTCTCAATCCTGCTTGTAGCTCTCTCAGAAAGTGAAAAGATCACTCCTGAGTTTTTCCCTCTGAACACACATTAGACCAAGAGAAGCTCCAGAGAGGGTCTTTTCTGACACAGCCCATGATGTGCAGAATTTCTTTGACAAGAAAGCTTATAAAGTACTACAGATTTCCCATTGGCTGACTGAAAACATCCATTCTGACAACCTTGTTGTGATTTATGTTGAAGTGCTAGCTAAGGTAGTAGATTCACCATCAGTACCACCTCTTTTTCTTTTTCACTGGCCCTGCTTCTACAACACTAAGAGAAATTTGAGGAACAAAGACATTTAGTAGATGAAAGGTTTGGAGGCATGTAAGTAAGGTGAAAATCACCACTGACTATGTTTTAACAATGTTGTTGTTGGGACCCTTCAAATAATTTCTGACTCATGGCAACCCTTAGACAAACCTATCATAAGTTTTTGTTAGCAAGATTTGCTCAGAGGGGGTTTCCCTTTGCCTTCCTCAGAGGCTGAGAGAGTATGACTTGTCCAAAGTCACCCAGTGGGTTTCCGTGGCTAAGCAGGGATTCAAACCCTGTTTTCCAACACTCAAACCACTACACTATGCTGGCTGTCAACAGCAAACTAGGATTTTACATACTGAGCTGTTATCAGCCCTAGTAAAATAAGAGACTGTCTAATGGTTAGTACTTTTGATTTCCTCTTCATGTTTGCTGCTCTCAACTTTGTGACTGTTCTGCATATAAAGATAAGCCAAACTTACAATTTTTATTGCTTTTTATGATCTCTATTGCTTTACAAGCTTTAAAAGTGTCACAAGTAGCAACAGGAGGTCTAAAACAGGCAAACATGCTTACGTGGTTGGGTAGAGCAGTTAAGACTAAGGCCATTTTCACACAAGACCGTTACAGTGCTATTATTCCACTTTCAACATCCTATGGAATCCTGGGGTTTGCAGTTTAAGAAGGGACCTTTGAGGCCCCTCTCTGAACTGCAAACCCCAGGTCCATAGGATGTTGAAAGTGGAATCATAGCGCTATAACAGTCTAGTGCGGAAATGGCTTAAGGCTTTTGGGCCAGGAGCAGCAGTGAAGGGTTGCTATGGTCTCTCTACATAGAGAAAAGAAGAGAGAGAAAAGTGAAAGAGAGGAAATGAGCTGGGACAGAGATTACCTATTTTAAAGAGGAGTTTGGAATTTTTAAAACTGTTTTTCAGTTATTTTGTATGACATTTTACTGTGGTTTTTATTGATTTTATATCACTTTGAGGGCCCTAGAGGTTCAAGAGGTAATAAACAAATGCCTGGAATAAATAACACATGAAACCACAGACTAGTGAGGAAGAGAGTCACACATATTTTTAAGATGCATTATTATATGCATTATTGTATTGTATGCATTACAGTTTTTTGATGACACATCTGTTTACTGTTTTCTTATTTGGCAGGTAAGGCGGCTGATATGTTGAATCTGTGCTTGGTTGTGATAATGGCCTGACTTGGGGCCCAAACCCCAAGACTCAGTCCGGACAAGACAGAAGTGGTCCTGGTGGGTAGTCCTTCTAACTGGAGCCCCTTTCACAATACACAACTGTTCCACTATGATTTCACTTTAACTTCCACACTTCATCCTGTAGAATCCTGGAGTCTATAGTTTGATGACTCCACTTCCTAAACTGTAAATCACAGAGCTCTACAAGATAGAATCATGGCAGTTAAAGTGGAATCAAAACACTATAACAGTACAATAGAGTTCTGGTTATCCGACCCAAATGGGCGGCCGCAGGGTCAGATAACCGAAAGGTCGGATTACCCGGACGCCCGTGGTGGCCGCCATTTTGGGGGCGTGTCGGGGGCGTGTCGGGGTGGGCCTAGGGCATGTCAGGGCGTGTCTGGGGGGTCGCGGAAATGCCCACGGCCATGCCCCCAGGCCGCCGCGATGTCAGTTAATCCGGATGGTCGGATAACCGAATGTCGGATAACCAGGACTCTACTGTATAGTCTAAAAGAGTGTGAAAGAGCCCCTGGATGATTCTGTTGCTGTATCTGAAATGGTACAAGTTGAACTATGGACAGACCTATAGAACTAAGATACACGGATCAGAGCCATCACTAAACACATTGACATGAAAGCAACGGCACAGATTTCAAAGGAGCAACCTTCAAAGGAACAACCCTTCCCCAATCTCTTGACCACAAAAACCGCGTATGTTAGGTGAACATTTTTAAAAAAGTAGAACGATTCAGGTATGAAAAAAGTATTGATCTACTGACCAATTTATCATTTTGCAATTAAGCACAGGAAAATGCGTAATTGATGAATAAAACAAATTTGCCTTCATGAAGGACACATATTTAATAACTGCCTGAATTGCTCAAAAAGCCATTTTTTTTACTCTTCTTGGTCAGTTTCTTAAAGGAACTAAACTGAAGAGGGAAAAAACTGAAGAGCCTAAAAGTGTTAGTATGAAGATTTCAAAAGCGGGAACTGCGTGCAAAATTAAACAATTTAGTTCTGAGGAAAAAGATGATTAAGAAGGGAGGCATGACAAATATCTAAATTAGTCAACCCTTGGAGCCATGTTACATTAGTACAGTAGAATCAACAAAGCAGTATTAGGTATAATACTGACCTACTGAGAAACTACAGACATCAAAAATACATCTGATTGATATTGGAGGATTTTGAAAAATGCTATATAATACTGGGTTATTTGGTTATTGGTTTTTATTTTGTTTTGTTTTTTCTTGGAAAATAAAGGAGTTTCCTGGTGCTGAAGAAATCACCAGAAGAAGAACAGAGTTGCAGCAAAGCTTCTTTCCACTTTGCAATGTCTTTCAGTGAGTTATTATGTCCAAACATACATATTTGTGTATATGCATGTGTGCACATGTGTGCATATTAAAAAAAGGGGGGTGTTGCACAGAAGATGTATATCCTGAAAAGGAGGCAGTGTGTTTTCATCATAAAACATTGTTTCGGGGGGGGGGGGGAAGGTTATCTTTTGCATGGAAAAACCATGTGTACTTTGGCACAAAATAATTCCCCTAAAGACTTCTCAAATATGAAACTTCTCAAGAAACTTCTTAAGCACTTTGTTTTCTCACATATCTGACAGAAGCGTATGGAAAATGTTCCTCTTTGTATAAGAAGACAAAGAATGACAAGTTTATATCCCTAACAGTGGCACTGGCCACTAGTTATAGCTGATGACAGATTGCCATCCTATCTCACCTCTAGAAAAGAATAGTGATGACGTTGTGCTTTTATTTTTCTTCTTAACAACTTTTTCTTTTATGCCAAGTTTTTTTTATTCGAACTACTAGCATATATACCCCGCATTGCCCAGGATTTTATTTTCTCATAGGTAATACCTGTTAGATAGATTTGAGATCCTGTGTCTCTAATTTCCCAAACTGTCTTGCCCAGTACCTGTAACTTTTCCCCATATTCCCCAATCCAATCCATATTCAGAGTTATTAACATACAGAGGCTGGGTTCCTAAGGGAATACACTGCCCTCCTCCTTGCTACTAGGCCCCATCTCCATAGCAACCAGCCTACTCAAGACAGGTGCAGTTGACTGAGGCCCAAGAGCTCTTTAGCTGGGAATTCTAAAGGCCTCTCCCTGAACTGCAAAGCCCAGGATTCCATAGAAAGTTCTTAGGCAGCCAATTATATGAGGCCTTTGCCTGACACAGACAAACTTTGACTGTTATATATTAGATTACTGCTGAAATTCTACCTCTTTCTGCAAACTTGAATCCTCTAATTGAAAATAATGGAAGAGGAATACCAAGATCCATGTGCCAGGGCAAGATGTGTACCTTGCCTGATTCCCTAGTTGGTCACTTGCTATTAATTGTTTGTCTCTTGGATATATCCTATAGAAGCTATACCTCTTCACTAGATAGGCCCCTTGTGCTGTGAGTCAACAGTTTTGCAGGCAGGAGCCTTCATTTTTCTCCATCTTAGAACTGTATGAGCATCCTAGGGAAAGGGCATAAAAGCTGAGGTGCTGAGCAAGTTACACCAATAAGAGTTACCCGTTTAGGGGAGATATTTCAAGAGATGGACACAAGGGTGCTGGCCGGTCCTCCTATTGAAGAGGGGTGAATTGGAGCAAATCTGTTGTAGACCATTGACCTGCCTAGTTTTATTGTTAGAGACGCTTTAGCTAGCGTTGTTGTTCACTAGTGGTGGGATATGCAAACAAAAGAGTGTGATGGAGGGGAGTAGCAGGAGCAGCTGGTTTGAGAACTACAAACACTCTCTGCTTCTTACAATTTTCCAACATGGAAATTTTTCCAGAATTGTTTTCAGATACTACATTTTTCTGTGGAAAATTTTCCATACCAGGTTTAAATATATAGATATAGATACAGATATAGATATTGCTCTCTGGGCTGTTGTAGTACAATCGAACATGTTAGATAGGTCAAATACAGGATATGAACTTCTAGTCATTCCTCTGAGGATACAATCAGTGACAAATCCTATCACTTGAAGGATAAGACTAACAAATGAACATATTGCTAAGCTTGTTTCTATTTCCCAAAATCTCTCGTTTCTCAATCAGCCACAAGTACAAGGACCCAAACTGAGTTATGTTGTCAGTGCCCACAGTGCTCACGTTCATCCTAAGGGAAACAGAATGTTCAACTAGTTATACTGACTCTGGCCCTTACTGCATGACGTCACCATCCTGGCATGGCAACATGTTGCTCCTGGTCCAGGACACATGCTTTCAATGTTGCTGCTGACCAGGTGCTATTCTATCCACGTGAACTGTAAACTTGACATATACTATTATCAGAAAAAAAATCCAGTAATGCCCCCTTTTCGTACCACAAGCCTGTCATCTGTGGGTGTGTGGTAAGAGTGGAAGTGCTTGATAGCGCTTCCTTCTGCAATACAGTGTAGGAAGGTGGGGAAAGGGACTTGCATTCACACTGTACTGCAAAAGGAAGAAGAGTGTCCCTGACGCTACCCATCTGCCAGCAGCCAACTGGGTACAGTGGGGAGCATTCTGGTCACAATCCCATCCTGGCAATGGCACTGCTGCGATCCTGCTGGGACGACATGCAATTGGGACATCGTGAGGTAAGGACCTCAGTTTTTTCTCACTTTGAAATGGAACTGATAAGTAGTACAGACAGAAAGATTGATTAAGACTAAATCATGGTTGTTGCTAACTGCTTGTCAAGTTGACTTTAACCTATGATGACCTTATGAACGAGAGATCTTCAAGTGCCCCTGTCACCAACAACCTTGCTCAGGTCTTCCAAACTCAGGGCCATGGCTTTCTTGATTGAGTCTAACCAGCTGTAATGAGGTCTTCTCTTTTCCTACTGCCTTCCACCTTGACAAGCATTACTATCTTTTCTAGTGAGTCATGTCTTTTCATATGTTCAAAGCATGACAGTCTGTTTAGTCATCTTGGCTTCCAGGGAGAGCTCAGGCCTGATTTGCTCTAGGATCCATTTATTTGTCCTTTTGGAAGTCTAGGATGTCCACAAAACTTTCCCGTAGCATGACATTTCAAATTAGTTGATTCTCTTCCTAGGAGATTTATTCACCCTCCAGCTTTCATAACCATACATAGAAATTGGAAATACAATGGCATGAACAATGCTGACTCTGGTATTCAATTATATATCTTTACGCCTGAGGATCTTGTCTAGCTTCTCCATAGCTGCCCTTCCAAGTTCTCATCTTTTTCTGATTTCTTGACTGCAGACTCTATTTTGATTAATAACTAGGGTAACATATAGGAAATCTTTGACTGTCTCAATGTCTTCATTGTCTACTTTAAAGTCAGATAAATCATCTGTGGTCATTATTTTTATTTTCTTAATGTTCAGCTGTAAGCCTTCCTTTGCACTTTTTGCCTTTTCCAACTGTAAGCCTTCTTTTGCATTTTTTTCTCTGCAGTAGTCATTCCAAGTCTTTGCTATTTTATCCTAGTAGTATAATGTCATCTGCATATCTTAAAATGTTGATGTTCATTCCTCTAATTTTCACACCTCCTTCCTCAGAGTCTAATCCAGCATTGTGTATATGTTCAGTGCACAATTAAATAAACAGGGTGAAATAATGTGTCTTTGCCTGACCTTCTTGTCAATTGAAAATCATTCTGTTTCTCCACATTCTGTCCTAACAGTGGCCTCTTGTCCCATGTGCAAATTATATATTAGGATAATCAAATGTTGTGGTACACTAATTTCTTTAAATGTGATCCACAGTTGTTCATGATCTACACAAAGGGTTTGCTATACTCTATAAAGCACAGGCTGAATTTCTTCTGATTCTTTTGTGTGTGCCTTCCAGTATCCAATGTATGTTTGCAATATGATCCATCATGCCTCTTTCTCTTCTGAACCCACCTTAGGCATCTGGCATTTTTCACATCCTATATGATAAAGGTCCTTGTTGTAGAATTTTGAGCATCACTTTGCTTGCATAGGAGATTAATACAATGATCTGGTAGCTACTGCGATCCTTGGTGTCTCCGTTCTTCGGTATTGGAATGTATATTGAGCATTTTCAATCTGCCAGCCATTATTTTGTTTTGCATATTTGCTGAAAGACTTTAGTAAGAATTTGCAAGAGTTCTGTTTTTCTCACAATTCCCCCAAGCCCAATCTTGATTAGACACTGTAAAAAGATATTTCAGTTTCCTCCTCCCCTCCCCAGCTGGTTTGACTTTGCAAACGTCTTTTCAAAGCCTCTAGTCAGGATTTCTGTGAAAAATTAGAGGAGGGAGTTGGGGATGTTTGACAGTTAACAATCTGCTCTTCATTTTCCCACAACTTCCCTACCCCCAAAGGGACCAGTCTTTCACAGAAATCCTGACTAGAAGCTGTGAAAAGACCTTTCAGTTTTCTCTCCCCCAGCTGCTTTGACAGCTGAAATGTCTTTTCACAGCCTCTTGCTGGGATTGGGTCTTGGAGGGTGGGAGGTGCAGGAAAAATAGAAACTAGATAATCAGCTGCTAGTGATTAGTGAGTCAATGGCCATTTCCGCACTACACTGTTATAGCACTATGATTCCACTTTCAACCTCCTATGGAATCCTGGGGTTTGCAGTTTTGGGAGGGGCCACGTGGCCCCTCCCGAAACTGCAAACCCCAGGATTCCATAGGAAGATGAAAGTGGAATCATAGCGCTGTAACAGTCTAGTGCAGAAATGGCCAATGAATGGGAGAATAACAACCATCCATAACTTGATCCAGTACGAACACAATACCTTGACTGTATCACAGAAACCTAGCTGGACACATTGACATAACTTAATGGAAATAGTAAAAGGCTGCTCAAATCTTTGTTTCCTTAAGGTGGGAGGGATCTCAAGTATAAAGCCAGAATTGAGCTTGCAGGCTATACCCTTAAAGCAAGAAAATGCAGATCGCATATGGTTTCCCCATGCTAGAAAATTCTAGATACTGTCACATTCACTGTCCCTTTTGCATTCTGAATTTCCACCCAAAGAAAAAATAAGAGATGTAATCCAGCTTCTGATTATCATAGATCATTACAACTCAATATCAAACTGCTGTTGTTTCAGATCTGGAGGAGATAGGTTTACAGTCATACGCCAGTTAACAAAGCTTCTAACGAAGAAGTTCCTTTTTACAAATTTTTTTTACACCCATCCAGCCCCATCTTCTTCATTGTCTTCTGTCTAGCTGGAAGATTTTGTAGCAGCATCAGCACTGGAAGGATGGTGAAAAAGGCTGGAAAAACACAGACTTGCAGCGCCAGATTGCAGTATTGAACTTGAGCTGAGAAAGAGTAGAATTCTGCTTTAGCCAATCCTTACCTACCTATAACAGGTAAGGTAAACAGCTGCTGCTGCCAGAATCCTGAGTATGCATAAACAGAAAAACACAGAGAAATGAGAAGAATGGATAAGCCTGCTTCACCAGCTACTCCAGCACGTTTTTTAAAAGTTTGGCCAAATGGAAATCATAAGAAAGTGGACAGTGCTGAAACAGAAAGTGATCCCTGCATGCATTTTGGAAGAAGCCTTCAAGTAGTTTGTAGAAGGCTCAGAATGTTTTTGTTTACTTGTCCAAGGCTTGCCTGGCCTGGTTATTTAGTTTCACATGTGTATATTGTTTAGTTTTGAATATAACAACTGCGGAAACATGTTCAACTGCTCCTGGTATAGGAACCTATCTCTATTCTTTCCATGTTATTTCTGCCTCTGGTACCACATTTGCAGTTAAAGAAATAATACCCTGGAATACATCTACTTTGCTAACCTGCAGTACACCTATATTTACTTTATGGAGTGTGGTTTTATGAATGAGGCAGCATAACAATTAGCACAGATTTCATTCGTTTTGTCCAGTATGTCACTGAACCTGCTTTTTGAGAGAAGGATCATTTCTGCACTAGACAGTTATAATGCTATTATTCCATTTTCAAATCCTATGGAATCCTGGGATTTGCAGTTTAGGGAGGGGCCTCAAAGGCCCCTGCCTAAACTGCAAACCCCAGGATTCCATAGGATGTTGAAAGTGGAATAATAGCGTTATAACAGTCTAGTTTGGAAATGGCCTAGGTTTGAATGAAAAGGGAAACCATTTGCAGATAGAATAATAATAATAATAATAATAATAATAATAATAATAATAATAATAATTTATTTCTATGCCGCCTCTCCCCACAGATCGAGGCGGCAACAACAATAATACATTAATTACATTAAAAACATTAAAAAACATACCCAATCCTCCCCACCCACCAACCCACCTAAAACAACCCCCTAAAAACACACAACAATTAACAATTAACAATCAACTATTAAAAGTGGGAGGCGGTGGAAGTACTAGTCTAGGAAGGCCTGTTGGAAGAGAGCAGTCTTGACTGCTCTCTTCCGACCATTCCATAACTTAGGAGCGACAGAAGAGAAGGTCCTCTGGGTAACCGCAGCCAACCTAGTTCTGATTGGCTGCTGTAAATTCCTCCCAGAGAACCTTAGCATGCAGGGCAGATCGTATGGGAGAAGGCGATCCTGCAGGTAGGCTGGCCCCAAGCCATGAAGGGCTTTAAAGGTAAGAACCAACACCTTGTACTGTGCCCGGAAACTAATAGGCAGCCAATGCAAAGACTTCAGAATTGGTGTTATGTGGTCAGTTTTAGGTCTACCAGTGACCAACCTGGCTGCCATATTCTGAACTAGCTGAAGTTTCCGGACTAAGCACATGGGTAGCCCTATGTAGAGCACATTACAGAAGTCAAGCTGTGAAGTTACCAGCGCATGCACCACTGTTTTTAGGTGTTCCAGCTCCAGGAAGGGGCGCAGCTGGCGTATCAGCCGAAGCTGATAACAGGCACTCCTGGCCGCCGCATCTATTTGAGCTGTCATCTGAAGTGGCGAGTCCAGGAGCAACCCCAAGCTATGGACACAGTCATTCAGGGGAAGTGTGACCCCGTCTAGAACTGGTTGACAAACCTCCATACCTGGGCTAGGGCCCTTAACAGCAAGTACCTCCGTCTTATCTGGATTCAGCTTCAGTCTGTTTTTCCTCACCCAGTCCATTACTGTTTCAAGACATTCGTTCAGAGGCAATATGCCACCCTTAGTTGATGCTATTATCCGAGGCATGCAGAGATATATCTGGGGGTCATCAGCATACTGATAGCACCTTGCTCCATGCCTCCTGATGATCTCTCCCAGCGGTTTCATGTAGATATTAAATAGTATTGGGGACAGGACAGCGCCCTGAGGGATGCCAGATTTAAGCTCCTTTCTCAAGGAGCAGCTGTTCCCAAGCATCACCATCTGGTATCTACCTGAGAGATAGGACCAGAACCACTTAAGTGTAGTGCCCCCGATCCCCAACCCTCTCAGGCGTTCCAGAAGGATACCATGGTCTATGGTATCGAAAGCCGCTGAGAGGTCCAAGAGTACCAGCAGGGTCATACGTCCCCTGTCAATACCTAGGCGAAGATCATCCACTAAGGCGACCATGGCAGTCTCGACTCCAATACAGTAGTATTGCTCTACAGTACAGTACAGTACAGTAGTTCTACTAGAAGTTGAGCCATGTTTAGAGATAGAATCCTAGATATTTAGTTCACCTAGATCTAAGCCCATTAAACACAATTGCCTTTCCCTAAACAGGAGACAGAGGTGGACTAGACTAGTAAAGATGGTCTAACTGTGCATAGGATTACACTGCAAATCTCCACTTTGTGGATGTTGACAGTGTTAACATCTGTGTTCCATTTCAGCTTTTCCACATCACCAATGATGCATAATACAGTGGCCCCTCCACATTTGCAAGAGTTTAGGGTGCAGAACCCTCATGAAAGTGGAAAAAGAGTCAATAATTCCACCACCACCACCCCATGATCCTCCTTCCATTCCCCGCCAGAGCCTTCGCTCCCGTTCCCTTGCCTCTGGCCCAGGCACTCCCAGGAGGAATTAAAAAGGCAAGGCAAGGGGCTTACTAGTAGTTTCCCTCAGATAAGAAGAGCAGAGCACTGAGTTCTGACATTCCAACTACTTCCAGTTGCCATCTTGAGAAAGGAGATTCCTCCCAGAGGGGAGGAGTAGGAGCAAAGAGACCACTTGATCAATCAGCAGCCATTACCCAGCAGAATATGCAGCCATGTGGCAGAGAAGACATGCCTCCAGCAGTGGGGGGAGGTCACCCAAAAGGAAAAAAAATATCTATCCATTTTAAACACAAGTCTCACAAGCCTGGAGTGAGGAATTCAAGGGAATGAGAGGAGGAGGAGGAGAAGTGGAAGGAAGGCAAGCACATGCCCCATGAATAATCAAATTTACAAAGGCCAAACCCACGAATGTGGAGGGAGGACTGTATAGGGAGAGAAGTGGTGATCAGGACTCTGTTGTAGTGTGTACTTGGGGTGAGTCCATCACTTTATCTATATTTTGAGTTACCATTGAGAGAGCATTAATCTTTGGTCTGACTTTCTCTACTGATTTAGGTATACCTCCAACCATAATTTCTTGTTTTAAGTCAAAAGTGTTTTTTTTTTAACCTGATCAGGAATTTTCTGTAAGTTTCATGGTTTTCATGGAACACAATATAATGAAGAGGAGGGAGTAGTGGATGCTGATGAGCAGGAACAGAGATTGAACAAACCTTGAAGCAAACCTTTGAAAAGATATTTGGATTCCAATGCCATGAATCCTCTAGCCAGTACAGCCAGTGACACTGCTGGCTGAGGGATTTTAGGAAATGAGATCCAAAAAAACTGTAATATTACAATGTTCTCCTTTGAAAACATGCAGAGAGTGACCGAAAGTATACAGAGACCAAGATTAGAATAGAAAACACTAGCCAAAAAGATTGGTATGTACTGGGATATATCAAAAACTGAATATTTTGGCAGCCTTGTATCTTTCTGGAAAGGCCAGTATTTACTGCTGGATTGTTTTAACTGCTACTAATTACTAGAAAATATTTTCATCTGTTCTAAAAGGCTGATGAGCAGCTCAGTCCCAGGCATCCTTGAAAATGAAGCTAAAGCTTTCTTCACTAGGTATGAAATTGTTCAGCCACTGAAGCACTAGTCATGGTGGAGTCTGGACAAGGATGCACATATAGCTACTTATCTGAACATGCATTCACTTGTAATAATGTGTGAAAGGCAGATGAGATGTGTTGCAATGAACAGCCCTACCACCATCACACTCTACCTTAGGGATGCCTTAGATTAGAAGATGTACTGAATTTACTCCTCTGAAGCTCAAGCTTTGTCATTCAAATTACTTTTAAATAATCACATATTTAAAAACTGGTGAGCTGTTTATTGAGGGAGTGGGATATCCTTTAAACACACACTCTCTTACAGTATGTGTGCGTGTGTGTGCGTGTGTGTATCTAATATATAAAAGTCAAAGTTTGTGAGTTTGCCTGTGTCAGGCAGACAAAGACCTCATATGATTGGCTGCCTGGAATTGGCAATTTAGGGAGGGGCCTTTAGAATTCTCAGCCAGAGAGCTCTGGGGCCTCGGGCCAGTTGCTATGGAGATGAGGCCCAGCTGCAAGACAAGGCCTAGCAGCAAGAAGGAGGAGGACAGTGTATTCCCTCAGAAATTGAACCTCTGTATGCTGACAACTCTGAATACAGATTGGATTGGGGAATACAGGGAAAGGTTGCAGGTACTGGACAACACAGTTTGGGGAATTAGAGACACAGGATCTCATACCTGTGCATTTCAACTGCATTTAATTCCTAAAGTAAGGTAAGGTAGTTCCTAAGGTATTTCTAACAAGTGTTACCTATGAGAAAATAAAATCCTAGGCAATGCTGGGTAAATACACTGGGGTGTGTGTGTGTAATATTAGTGGTTCTCAGACCGTATTCAACTAATACAGTCATCTGGAGTCCCAACTGAGACAAAAACAGAGTATATCTCAAGCAGATAAAAAAGATTTCCTAAAATTGTTGATATAAATATACAACTGATAGGTAAGTTGCTAGATGGGTAGGTAGATAACTTTCATGCACTATCCCTTTTCAAATAACAGGGGAAATGGCTATTGCTCTTAGAACCACCAGACTGTAACCTGGTGAAATACCTTAGCTAAGAAAGGCTTTGCCAGTGTCACGTAGAAGCAAAAAAGGCATCCACCTTTTAGTTTAAAGCATTAATAGCTGCAAAAATGAAACTGTCTCCTGAAAGATTTTCCTTTGTCAATTTCAACCAAATTCATGGAATCATGAAAAGAAGGAAAGCTCTCTTTTGTTTGCTTTTTTTCCCCACCATTAATTAAATCTAGCAAAATCTGGCTGAATTTGCCAGCTCACTGTCATAACTCTGGTCTCTAGAAATTCCCTGGATGTAGATTCCAAAGAGGAGACCCGGGGGGGGGGGTGTCCTATTGATCAAGAAGCTTTGTCTGTTGAGGGGCCAGAAAGTGGCACCAATGCTGAAGTAGGGCCCTACAGCTAAGATTCCAAGTTCAGACTGCCTGAATATCCAAATTCTTGAGGTAAATCCTGTCTTACATCTACAATCAGCATGTGCAGGTGAAATCAGACTCTAACAGAATGAAGCAGTCACAGGAGAGTCAGGCTACCCAGATCATGACTGTGTAATCCAAAACATTATCTAAAAATGAGGTGAGGCATAGCAGCAAGAGAGCCAGCATGGTGCAGTATTTTGGATGTTGGATTAGGACCCTGGACACCAGAGTTCAAATTCCTACTTGGCCACAGAACTTCATTGGGTATCCTTGGGCAAATCACAATCTCTTAGCCTCAGAGGAAGGCAATGGTTAACACCCTTGTTACCCCAAAATGTGAGTGCCTCAGGGGTCCACCTGCAATGCCAGTGCCTCTATGCAACAGTGAGGAATATTAGCTCAAAATATTAGCCTGTGAGAAGGGGGTAGCTTTACAGGATTTTTTACACCTGTGTATACTGGTACTTGTGCAGGGAAAAACCTGCCAGAGATTCAGCTTGTTTGTTTTATTGAGGAAACTGACAATCACAGATTCAAGCAGTCTGAAAATCACATAAGGCTAACTGAAGGAAAAAGGAGAAAAGGTTGGATAGCAAACGTTTAGGGTGAAGTGGGTGATATTTACCAATCCAGCTGAGAAGAAACAAAGCAATATGGTTAGACTAGGAGCCCATGGGTAGTACAATCAGGAATCAAAGCAGCAGAGGGGTGGCCAGCAGGCAGAAGTACTAAGAGTTATCTGGCTCAGAGCCAGGGTTTAAATACCCTTTTTCTGTCCTGAGAGGGAAGGTGTTAATGGCTGTCCGGCAGAGTAGACAATGGGGTTTGTAGAGTGGACAATGTGGCCCGGAATGAGCTAATGGCTTTAGCATTAGGTGTCAAAGGACTGGTGGAAATCGTGATAGCTCCTTAATGATGGGATAGATGAGGGAACAAACGGAGAGTTTCGATGAACAAAGGGAGAAGGTTGAAGACAATAGCAGTTCCAGGCACTATTGTTTCTAATGGTCAGGTCACTGAGGGCCATCTGCCAGTCCACTATCTCTGGAATTTCCCTGTGACCTAGCCATGCCCTGAGGTCTCCATCTGACGTAGCTTTGCAACGCAGGCGTGCAGCCAGTTCCTCTTTGCCAGCAACCTCCCAGTCAAGCAGGATATAATTTATATTTCATGCCAATTACATATTTTGCCAATTAAACTATATCATGGAAGAGGAGTATACGGCCTGGTTACAATCTGTCTAAACAAATCTTGCCAAGAAAACCTGTCAGAAACGACTTGAAGGCAGACAACAACAAATGACAGCAAGTCCCAAACATTCCCAAATCAAGCATTGAAAGCAAGCAGTCACAACAAATAAAAGCAAAAAAGGAAAAGACAGGGTGTACAATTTATGGCTGCTCCAAAGGTCAGGAATCCAAAAGCAAATGAGATCTTACACCACTGTGTTGAACAACTGTCTGCAACAAGAACTCTGAAAGATTTATAGCTGCTTTACTTTGGCAGCTAATTGGTTACAGTTTCCTATTTAAACCTTTGCAAAAGGCACAGGGACTTCCTGCACTTTTCATTCTATGTTGCTATTGTGCTGCAAATGATGGAGGCATTTCCCCAGTATCCAACTGCTCTGGCTGAGGCAGGGGTTCATATTGATGAAGGTCTACATCAACTACATCTCCCTATGTTCTGGAAAGGAGCTGTCATCTGGAACTGGATTAAGTCTGAATCTTCTACGTCCAGTACCTCAGGATGAATTACAACACATCTATGCTAGACATCCAGAGCCTCATTATCTTCTGTCCCAGTTCATCAAGTCTCCAGCAGACCTGTCATAGTAGGACTAATAAATAATGATACTAAGTCATTTCAGCCAGATTCTGGCTAGTGATACTGATGTCATTTTGGCCAGCCCACCTGGGTCAAGCTGTTGGAATGATATACAGATATTGGGTTTTAGCAGTTTCCAGAATTTGTCAGCGTCTTAGTTCTACAGATACAAGTCTCATATCTGATCTTGCTTTCAGATCCTACTTTGGTGGTTAACTTCTATAAGAACACATCCATGTTCACTGAGTAGAATAGGCTCACAAACACTTTCTTTAGTTCAGTCATCCTCTCAAGTGAGGTTGACCTGTCAGTCTCTCTCCTTCTGCAGCTTTCAACCTCCCTGGAGCAGATACAGATTTAAGGAGGATTATGTACCCACCAAGAACATGTTAAATATTTGCAAGAGCTGGAGGTAGAGAAGGAAATTGGATTTTAAATGACATAAGCATAATACTGTGAAGTTGTATTGCTCATCGTTAGTGATATCACCAGCACTGTACACTCCATGCTGCACTTCAATATGGATAAGTGAAATGGCAGGCTGGGAGGTTGTATTTTTTGCAGCAACTGCACTTTATGTGCAATTGCCTCATAGCAGTAGAGCTTCCTGGAGGAAAAAATAACTGGATAACACATAGCAACATAGGGATAAACTTTGGACTCTTCAAAAAAACCTCATGAACTACAATTTGGTGAAATACCAAGAATATTTTCTTTAAAATTCCAAGCCTCTTTCATTTACAACTACAACTCTCTCAGATCTCTTTGAGAAGAAAGAATAGCTGCTAAACCAGCTTAAATCTTCAACATAAGAAATTAGCTTTTATCACATAAACCAACTTGTCTGAATAGACCCTTTGTGGCCTCCCTGCTTTCTTTAGTTGTCACTACATCTGACAGGATGAGGCCAGGCAGACACAAATCAGTACCCATTATCACCCATCAAAAATGTAGCTGCACGTTACTCAGGTCTTGGTGCATCTGACAAATATTTAGATTATGGAGCCAGCATTGCGTAGCAGTTTGAATATTGGATAAGACTCCAGGCAACCAGGATCTGAATCCCTGCTCAACTACAGAACCTACTGGATGACCTTGCACAGATCACACATTCTCTGGCCATTTCCACACGAGACTATTATAGTGCTATCATTCCACTTTCAACATCCTATGGAATCCTGGGGTTTGCAGTTTAGGGAGGGGTCCTTGAGGATTCCATAGGATGTTGAAAGTAGAATAACTATAACAGTCTAGTGAGAAAGTGGCCTTAGTCTCACAGAATAGCAAACCTTCCCTGAACAAATCTTGTCAAGAAAACCAAATTACAGAGTCTGAATAAGTTGGAGTTGACTTAATAAATTCAGACTGTTCCAGTGTTCACTTGAATCCAGTTTTGAATCTAGAGTTTTGATTAACACAAACACACACTCACATAAAATGCAAGTTATAACCTAAATCTTAGATGAACACAAACATATGTTGAACAATGTGGCCTAACTCTTCTGCTACGTGCACTGTTAAATTGTATCAACCTTATATTAAATGTTCTCATGTATGTTTGCACTGACAAAGTCTGAGCAAAAGCTACATTCTGTGTTAGAGAAAAAGAGCGGAAACAATCTCTTAATGACAAGGGAAATTCTAAGGAATCTGCAAGATACATGTGTGGGAAGTGGGTGGGAGAAGAGAGGCTTTTCTTTAAAAAAAAAAAGTTTATGTGTCTCGTTGATTCATTGCTTTCCCTAAAGTCTGTTTTATGAAACCTGTTGAAGTGATGCAAACCCCAGGGAAAGAAAATAGCAAGAAAGGAATGAGCAACTATTTCACAGTGTCATTTATGGTTTGCATGTCAACAGTTATGTAAGCTGTTCCAGAAGCAACTGTGGGAACTCTCAAGTTCAAGACATGATAGACTGGAGGAGCAAAACAGGGTGTTCCACACCCTTTCCCAATTGCACAGCCAAGAAAAGCTCCCAAGAAAACTTGAAATTTTGCACAGAAAAACCCAGAAAAAATGATCTTTCAAACTCTCAATTTTTTAAAAAAAGAATCACTGCCCTAAATATTAATTTACCCCCTGCCAAAAATGTTCTCATTTCATAACTAGCCTCTCCCTGCTAGGAATTGCAAACAGCTTGCAAAGCAAACACCAATGTAATGTGAACACAGCAGATGCTACATAGCTTAATTCAGGAAGTCAAGAGTGCCAAGGTAGAAATCTGTCTAGAATGCAATGAAGCATAAAGAAGATCTGAAGACTTACAACACTCAGCATGTGTTTTTATCCAGAGTTATTAGGCAAAATTATTGTAAAGCCTGAAAGCAATGAAAACTAACAGAAGCATATGGATGATATTAAGAATCATTTATAACCTGGTTTTCCTGTTCTGCCTCTGTTTAATTTATTCCATTTATTATAAACCAGATATGAAATCTGTGAATATAAACCAACATGTGCAGACATCAGAAGAAATGGAGCCAAGCTTTGCTAAATACACAATGACATGGGATTCAGTCTAATGCAGTTAAAGTATGTGCAGCCTAGCTTAACTCTTTTCTTAGCTGGACCAAAGACAACTCATTTAAGAGGAGGACAGACTGATGCAAAAATGAGCAAGTGTCTCATCAGAGCACATGCAGTGTTTCTGGCCAAGTGGTAGGACTGCTGGAACTTCCAAACTTATTTCCATCAATACTCTCTGCCATTGTTACCAGCTGTCAAATTACTGTACTTCACCACTATAGGACATACGGCAGCCAAATAACCATCCAGAACATGAACCAGGGTGGAATCATGCAGCCCTTTACATGCTGTTGGACTGCAGCTCTCTGCATTTCTCATCATTAGCAATGCTGACTATGAGTGCTGGGACTTCCAATTCAACTATGTCTGGAGGTCTAAATGATGGTGGCCAAGCAATTTAGGTCCAAGAAAGGCCTTTTTTAAAAAAGTGACATCTCCTAACCTCCCACAGTGTCCCATCCTTGCCTTAAGAAAAGAAATTGAGACTCCTGATATAGATAGATATCCTTCAACCCAAACCATATTGTGGGTTGAAACAGGTCACTGATCTAGAAAGTGTATCCTATTGGATTAGGTGTCTCAGAATATGGAAAAGATACCTTTTGCAGTAAGACCCAGTGTGGTGTAGTGGTTTGAACACTGGACTACAGCTCTGGATACCAGAGTTCAGTTCCCTACTCAAGCCATGGAAACCCATTGGGTGACCTTGGGCATATCACATACTCTCAGCCCCAGAAAAACCCATGACAGGTTCACCTTAAGGTTGCAGTAAGTCAGAAATGACTTGAAGGTATACAACAACAACCTTTAGGAGTATCTCTTCCAAAACTCCAAAGCCAGCATGGCCTCAAGCTATCCTGACGAGGAGATAGTGGGATGTACAATCCTAACAATAACCTCTGCAACCCCTGATAAATTTCAGGTGTAGTTCTGAACACACTGATGCATGTAGGAGACAGAGAGACTGAGCAGTGATGGTCTACATATTAACCGAATATAGCACCTAGTTAAAAACAACAACAACAACTTCTGTCTATACGTATGCAACAAAGTAAGATGAGAAAGAAGCAAAGTGACAGAATTAATGACATCACTTCAGACATCAGCTACTTTTTAATGCTCTCCATTGATTCCCCTATTTGCTACTTTTCAGCCACTCAAAATAGAATACATAATAATAACAATAATTTAAAAACTGGGACGAGTGGGGGGGGTTGGTTTTTGGCAGACACACCCCTTCTCGCTACACAGGTACACCATTATGGCCCTTTCCGCAACTCACCTTTTTGCGGAGGTGGGGCACAAGGATTGCGCGAGCAGCCTCTAGAGAGAGGCTCTTGCATCCTGGTTCCTTCAGCTCCGCAGCTGCTGCCTGCTCATGCGAGAGCCCCTCCTCTTCCTTCCACAGTGCAGCCCGGGAGTTTCCCAGGCTGCACTGGGGCAGGAAGCATGAGCACTGCGGCTCCAGAGCTCCGCACACACAGCAAGTGCACGCAGGGCACTGCAGCGATGTGCAATCGCACACCATTTTTGGCTCAAAGCCAAAAATGAAACAGTGCATGATCGGTGCCTGCCAGGCCCTGGAGCATCGTGCCATTGTGAGTGCGTCGTGTGGACTGCTCCTTGCAGTCACAGGACGCTCCAAGAGCCCTTTCACACGGCAAATGCCATGCGGAAAGGGCCTATGATTCCACTTTAACTTCTGTGACTGCATCCTATGGAATCTTGGGGTTTGCAGTTTGGTCAGAGGCACCAGATGAGCTCTCTGGCAGAGAACTCTAACTGTCCCTCCTCCACTGAGAATCTCAGAATTCCATAGCATGGAACCAGGGCAGTTAAAGTGGAATCACAGCACTTTAATTGTATGCAGGTATACCACAGCTCACAAAATAGATGTGTTCCCAAACATTATTTTACTAACAGAAAATTTGGTCCCAGGGCAGAAATGACATGGAAAGAACAGGGATAAGTTCAAAACTGCACACACACACAGAAAGAGAGAGAGAGAAAGAGCAGTTTAACATGTTTGGGACACTTTTTATTCAAAACTAATAAATGCACATGTGAAATGAAACAAACAGGTTAGGTAAACACTACAAAAGTAAATCTGAGCACAAAGGGTTAATCTGTACCCTCCAACATTTCATTAATGAAAACTGGGGCATGTCTGGCCAAGCAACATCAGTGTATGGTCGAGATGGAAAAAATCAGGAAGAATACACAAACTGGATGAGGCTGCAGTAGTTTACTTTTGTCTGAGCTTACTGGAAAGCACAAGACTCTTGCTTCCTCATTTGTGCTCTGCCCCCCACTGGATTAACTTAGTACTTCTGCGCTTTAAACTCAGTTTGCAGCAACTGAATGCAAAGACAAAGCAGGGGAAGTGGAAGAAGGACAGCAAAACTGGGACCTTTTTAAAAAGGCTGAGAAAGTAGGATGACAGAGGATTAACTGTGGCTGTTTCATGACACTTGGACACTTGGTATGTTAACCTACTGAGCTGAGAAGGAGCTTTGGGAATCTCCTGCAAAGCACACTAGCTGTAACCAACAATAAAGAACAATTCAGTGACAAAAAGATAACATATCATAGTATATAGGCATCATGATTGTGTAAAAGAGATCATGTAAATATAATGTTAAGAGCAAAAAGTTTGCACACAAGTGGGACTTTTTGTTTTTGTTTTTTTGACAATCCTGAAATGGCATCGCTACATTACAAACTGGGACGCACTATGGCTAAGATACCACTGAACCTATTCTACCATGGCATCCCCTTTCCATTTTGCTTCACGGATTGTCCAGGCCTAGTTCTACTAAATACAGTACTTTACTCCCAATGGCTAAGGGATCCCACAGGTTGCACAAACTTCTTTCCAAGTCACACAGAGGTGTTTCCAACTGACATCTCTAAACTTATAATGTAAACTGCACGGACAGCAATAAAACACTGATAATTAAAACAAAGGCCACTTTTGCACTACAGTATTATAGTGCTATTATTCCACTTTCAACATCCTATGGGATCTGTTGTTTGTAGTTTAGGGAGGAGCTCTTTGGCCTCAGTAAACTACAAACCCCAGAATTCCACAGGATGTTGAAAGTGGAATAATGGCACTATAATAGTGTAGTGCAGAAATGGCCAAAGAAAATTAGTTAAAAGCATCAACAAAAAATAAATTATAACTTGGACTGAAAATGTTGGAAGCAATACTTGGCTTGAAGCTACATGACACAGATCACTTTTGTACAACATCCTTCTTCCAAGTCCCTGTTCAGTCTGGGAATCCATTGAGTTTCTTTTGTCCACCACTGTATAACTGTCTAGAGAGCCAGTATGATGTAGTGGTTGCCCAAACAGACTTCTGGTGGCCTTCCTGCTTAATTTTGCAATCACTAGATCTGAGAGGCTGACACAAATCAATACCTATCATCTCTCAACCAAAATGCAATTGGTGGATTACAATACAAGATACCTTTACATTTTTTGGCTACATGTTATTCAGCTCTTGGTGCAACCATGAGATGTTTAAGCAATGTGCCAGTGTGGTATAAGTAGTTTGAGAGCTGGACTAGGACTTCTGCTCAGCCACAGAAACCCCCTGGATGATTTTGTGCAAGTCACTCTCTCTCAGTCTTAGAGGAAGGCAGTAGCAAACCTTCTCTGCATAAATCTTGCCAAGAAACCCTAAGACAGAACTGTCATTAGTTGGAGTCAACTTGAAGGCACACAACAATAATAGATCTCTGAGTCAAACTAATACACCAAGCTCTGTGAAGGAAAGGGAGATTATGAACAGAATTAAAAATAAATAGATCTAAGGATTTTTTAAATATATATATATATATATATACACACTTGCTCTAAGCAAATGTAAATCATTTGGCATAAAAAGAACTATGCCATTCTCCAAAACTTGTCATAGGGACAGTTAGAAAGTTAGGTGGTGAATGGAAATGACTCATTTGTAAATGGAGCCATCAAACAAGCCACTGACAGTGCTGAGATTTGTATTTTCATGTTTACATCTGCACAGTGTCAGAATCTAGAGCTGTGCATCTGGTTGGGATCACTAACGTGGAAGTAAAATTTGTTAAACAGGCTGCGTAATTTCTGCACACTATAAATCAACTTAGATGTCACTGTAGGAGAGACACAAAGTCTTTTCCAAATGTTCAAGTTTTTTCTTCCTGCAGAGGTTTAAATAAAATGTTACTCAAATCTGGAAAAGAAGAGGTATGTGTCATTGGGGGAGGGACTGTTTTTTTAACCTGAGAAGAGTGAATGGATAAAAAGAACTTCTCTGTTAAAAAAGTAAACTAGCAGGATGCTGTATTTCTGCCTGAGTATATACCTGTCAAGTTGTCAGAGCTGTAAAACAAATGTAAGGATACCAGTAGAAAAGTACTTTAGATGCGCATAAAATCAGGCAGGAGAACAAGTCACTGTTTTTGTCAGTTTCCCACAAATATTCTTGGAAAGTGGAGGTAATAGTATTGTGCAGGAAGGCAGAGTTGTTGTTGTTGTTGTTGTTGTTGCTGCTGCTGTGTGCCTTTCCAACTTACAGCAACCCTATCATGGGATTTTCTTAGCAACATTTGTTTAGAAGGGAGTTGCCTTTGCCTTCCTCTGAGGCTGAGAGAGAGTGACTTGCCCAAGGTCACCCAGTGGGTATTATGGTTGAGTGGGATGCAGACCATGGTTTCCAGAGCTGTAGTCCAGTGTTCAAACCACTATATCACAATGTCTTTTTAGAATTAAAACCAAAAACACAGCTTTTATCTAATGTTTTTGATTTAGTCATGGATTTAGCCAAACAAAAGTGTTTATATGGTATTAGTTACCTTTTAAAAAAAGAGAGGGGGGAGCCAATCCAGCTCCTATCTTTTGTATTGCTTTTGATACTGAAATATTCTAGTGCACAATAAGTCAAAAAATATGTTATACTGCAGTGCATTCTTCTGCATGTGTCCACTGTTTGCTTATCAGTATCACAGAAACAGAGACGCAGTTATGCAAAGCAAATGCTGTTCTTAAAAGTAATCCTACTGCTGTCGGTGCTGCCACCTCTTCTTGGCATCAAATTTATGTTTAATTCCAGAAGACAATGGGTTAGAAATAACAGTATTCAGTGTTCAGTTATTCAGAGCTATGTATTTTTAGAATGGAACAATACAGATTCACTCTGAGCTTCTGGAAATGTAATTCTTGTAACACAGCCAAAGCCTTGTGTTTATGGGCCCAATGAACTCATTAACTGACTTAAGATCCCACCTCTATCATCCTCCAATGAAATCCATTGTCATTCTGAAAAAATCAAACAAATGGCTAGTGTCCTTTGGGTCTCTTAATTTATTTAATAAATGAAAGGCCCTAAAGGAAAAAGAACTATTACATGTCTGGCTGCCCTATCTGCAATTATAGCCAGACATGGCAATATGGATGGATTTATATTAATTATTTATGGACACTGTTCTCTTCCCTTGAGATCTCTGGTTGGTTCTCTTCAACATACTTCCTTGAACATGGCAGCAAGAAAGATCAGAGATTTGGCTCATGTGGAAACTTTCCACATAAGCAGGAACCTCTCTGGTAAAGATCCATGGCTTTGTGCATGAGGAAATGAATGAGAGTAGGGTAGACTTAGGAACAGGGCAAATGTGTTTGGGAACGCATGTCACACAGCAAGGTATATGTCTCTATCTCCCATACTACTTCTCTTCAGCTCATATCAGACTACTGCATGTGTTCTTCTAACATTGTTCCTGACTGGCTTCAATATATGTTTCTGGACTACGACACTGGGTTAGATTCCCCACTTGTCCACTAAAATCCACTGGGTGATCTTGGGCGTGTCACATACTCTCAGCCCCAGAAAACTCCATGATGGCTTCACCTCAGGGTTGCTGTAAGTTGGAAACAACTTGAAGGCACAGAACAACAATTAATTTTTCAATTGTATGGTATAGGTTTTTTTAACCCCTTCCTTCCCTTTATGTCTGTGTGTATATACATATATTTTAGACTAGCATATTTACCCAGCGTTGCCCGGAATTTTATTTTCCTCTTAAGAACTCACCAAACTGTCTCCTCCAGTACCTGTAACTTTTCCCCATATTTTCCAGTGCAGTCTGTATTCAGAGTTATTTACATACACAGTTTGGGTTCCTGAGGGAATACACTGTCCTCCTCCTTGCTGCTAGGCCTCATCTCCATAACAACCAGCCTATTCCAGTACCTATAACTTATCCCCATATTCCCCAATCCAATCTGTATTCAGAGTTGTTAACATAACAGAGGTTTGGTTTCTGAGGGAATACACTGCCCTTCTTCTTACTGCTGGGCCTCATCACTGCCTGAGAATTCTAAAGGCCCCTCTTTAAACTGCCAACCCCAGGATCCCATAGAATCTTCACAGCCAGACAATCATATGAGATCTTCTCTCCTCACATAGCCAATCGTATGAGGTCTTCACCTGCCTGATGCAGACAAACAGACAAACTCACTCACAAATTTTGACTTTTATATAGTAGATTGTACACCTTTGGCAGGAATCACTTAATTAAAGTAAATGCTTGGGATGCAATCTCATAGTTATTTACCTAGAGATAAGCCTCACTGAACTCAATGGAATCTACTCCTATGTAGGCATGTCTAGATTGCATTATTGGACATTGTACAAATCTGGACCACAGCCAGAACTGTAACTGACAGGAAGGGCAGAATGAGTTCATTGCTCTCCATAGAAGAATTTTGCTCCACAATAAATTTTCTTTCAGTCTCCAAATTTCTAACAGAACACTAACTTAAAACTTAAATCAAGCATTTAGAAATACCATTTAGACACTCAAAGAAAAGGGGTACTCAATGTTACTATGGGAATGCAAAGACAACACATGTAAGAGTTCTAGGTTGAACCATCTAACATCTCACTCTTTGCTATGCTAGAAACCTGGAGACTGCAGGAAAAAGTTGCAGGGGACAATACTCTCATCCCCCCCCCAGTAACTGCACCCTGGCCACAGTCTAATATGTAAGTTGTGACTATCATAGTTTTGACTACATGTTTGTACTCTGACTTGGCAAGCAAAGAAGGAGGATCTAATAGAGAAAAAAGAAAAAGGCAAAGGAACAATTATGAGATCCACAATATACCAATGATTCAAAATTGTTGTACTTCTTTAATGAGGTTCCAAGATGGCTGGGAAGGGGGAACAAAGCAGGAAATGGAGCGCAATAACAACGTTTCACAGGTTGAGTTGCCTTCTGTGCCTGCCTCCTTTGCTAAACACCAGCATCAGATTGCATAGGGTGGAGGGAAGAACCCCACTAGTGTAGCCACATAGAGGAATTAGATGGAGGGCTGGAAGCAAAGAGGCATTCCACTAATGCTTACCTTGACTTCTGTATCAATGGGTGCAGGATTTGTATATGCTGTGTCTGTCAAACATCAGAAACTAACTCATGTCAGCACACTAGAAAGAGAGGAAGGATCTATGACCTCATTGCCCAGATAGCCTTGAAACTAAGTATCTTTCCAATTCCAACAATATAAGATTATCACAGACAGCTAGACTACACTCTTATGGCACAGAGTCTATGCTATCACTTTTATGGTGTTGGCCCTGTAACATTGATGCAAGTAGTCTGCTGAACATCCTCTCTTGCCTCCATGCAACTTTCCCTCCTATCCTTTCCAGAATTGTTCTGGGCAGTGCAGTCCAGCGTCAGGCTGGCTCCAGCTAGCTCCCATTGTTCAGGTTGTTTTTGTGTCAAGGGCATGTTACATATCTCTCCTTTTTTGCCAGAAGAGACCTTGAAAACAGGCAAATTTGCTGTCTTGGGGCGGGGGGAGTGCTATGAAGCTCTTTACAAGGCTGGAAAAGAGTCAGAGTTCCTTGTAGTTCATTTGTTTTTTAATATTGGGCAATCATGATTTTAAGAACTCAGAGGAAGACCTACATGTGTTGTGGAAGGAAACTGATGTAGCAACTGACTCTATATGGCCAGATATGACTAGCCTAAGAGATTCCTTCAGAAATAAATAAATATATCTACAACAGAGTACAGGATAATACATAATGACCTAAATAGAATTCCTAGTCCCAACTAGAAGACATTCACTGAATCAATTACTCTGTGCTAAATCAAAATTTATGTAAATCCCATTGATTCAGGGAGATCTAGTTTGGACTAGCAATTGGATTTGTGTCTGGCCTCATAATTCAATATCATACTCGAAACATCAAGAGTCTATCTCCAGTTCTGATACATATACTGTCTGGTAGTGATATTCACCCCCTTTAATTTTTCCACCTTTTGTTGTGTTAACAACCCGGAATAGAAATGAAATTAACTGGCATTGTTACCACTTGATATATGCAAGATACTCAACTCTGCAAAGGTGTAAAATATTTGTACTGTGGCACAGAAGTTCTATTTTTCATTTACCAAAAACATATCAGTACATTTTCAGTGGCAATAAGCTCCCATAATATACTGTAATTCTGTACAATGAAATATTACTGTAACATTGAAAGCATCAGTCATTTTCATTTTGTCTCACTTACCATTTGATAGATTTGAAATAATGCACAGAAGCAGTCCTTTGTGAAAATTGAGTTCCTAAATGAATATGTTAAAGGGGAAGGTCTAAAATCCACACTGAGGACACACTTGGCTTAAAATCCATATTGAAAAGTGTAAATTCCTATATTGCATACCATGTTGTAAAAGCTGCCAACTCTAACAAGCACCATGTTTATTTTTCAGAAGAAATTCCTCTAGGCAGAATGGCAGGCCAGCATAAAGCACAGCAGATGCTGTACACCTTCTATCAGATGACCCACAAACTCACTTTGTAGACTGACATTTTCTTAGGCATATAAATCCTATTTGTCTTCAATCTTTCTGTGAAGCAATTGCTCAATCTGAGATTCATCTAAGGCCCCTTCCGCACCCTACCTTTTCACGAAGTCATCTGGTGGGGATCCTGTCAGCTCCTCTGCCAGGAGGGGAGCACAATGAGCATGCCCCCCCACACCAGCTAGCTCCTTGTGGAAGGGAGCATGATGGCCACACCTCTTCCTTCCACAGCACAGTGGGGTACTTTTCCAGGCTGAGCTGAGGCAAGAAGCACTGTCATCACACTCCCAAGGCTTCTGCAGGACAGGTAAGTGCAGTATGGTGGCACAATCGCTGGTCATTGACAGGGAAAACCAGTTAATTATTTAACCCATGATCATGCCATCTGGGGATGGAGAAGGACAGGACAACAACGACATCATGCAGAAGTGCTGTTGTGGTCCTGTCCTTCTCCAGTCCCCATGGCAGGATGGGAGGGTGCTGTGGAAAGTGCCTAAGCTGGAACCAATTCCAACATTACCTTACAGTCAGGAAGACCTTCTGTATACCATTCAGAAGTAGCTTTCATACTACTAAGTTATGTCTGAATTGGGTTTATAAAGTCCAGTCATGGAATCATAAAATCTCAGAGTTGGGGGGAACCACAAGGGCTATCTAGTTCAACCCCCACCATGCAGGAATACAGCACTCCTGAACGACGTCCATCCAACCTCTTTTTAAAGACCTCCAAAGATAGAGAGTCCACCTCTCTCCAAGGCAATCTGTTTGACCATCAAATTGCTCTTACATTAAAAGAGTCCCATCAGTCTCATCAGTAATATAGTAATATTATCACCATGAACTGGCCTGGCTTCAGTAGACATTAGATATCATTTCGATATCACAATTCGGTCCTGTTTTGCCACCCTCAGCCAAGTGTTTGTGAGGCCCCTGAACAAGCACGGAGCTAGGCACGGCTACTAAATGCTGAATCATTCCTTTTCCCACCGAGGCAAGCCAGAAACAGCCAGATCTTGCTTCGGGAGACCTCCCGATACAAACACCTTAATTACAGATGCATGCTAACACAAAGAGACCCCTGCCCCGAGCAGGCACCCTGGAGAGCTAGAAGCTCAACTGCCCAAGCAAGCTGCATCTGCATACCGGCCCTCCTATTGCCAATTCAAACCTAACTCAATCGTGTAAAATCTGACCTTTCAGAGACATTGTCTCTCGCCCAAAACTCATTGTTCTCACCCAAGTACAGACTAGCCCACGATCATACTTTCCCTATAAGAACCCCAAGCTCCGAGAGCTTCCTCAGATCGCTCCCAAGTTCCAGACTGCCCTGCTGCTGCTTTGCCCGGCGAGCTCCCCTCAGCAACCCACGCTGAGCTTCTTCCCTTCATCTGCTACCTCTTCAGGACTACGAGAAAAGTGTCGTATCACCCATTTTCCCCAAAATCTCATTTCCTATTTCTTAGTTAGCTGTGTGGTTGTGTTGTTTCAATTGTTTGCTTGTTAATAAAAACATCATTGTTGCTATTTTAAATTGTCTGAATGCTTAACTGACCTGAACCTGTATACATAGGGTAAAAGATCCCCGCAAAGTTACCCTGCCTCTCGTTCGCTTAAGTGAGTGCTCGAGTTAATTTCCCCATCTTGTGTTGTTGTTGTTTGGTTATTTGGGCACCCCTCCCGGGACCCCCAGCACACAGGGTAACAGTAGCCCCTCCAGATTTGCAAAGGTTAGGGGCACAGACCCCTTGCAAAAGTGGAAAAATTGTGAATAACTCCCCTCTCCTGTGATTCCTCTCCAGAGCTCCTCCATCCCATTCCTTTGCCTCTGGCCCCAACACTGGGGTGAGGGAGGGGGGAAACACAGTAAAGTGCTTACTGGTACTTTACTCTCAAAGAGAAAAAAGCACAGTTCTTGGGTTCTAGTTACTTTCGGCAGCCATCTTGCAAAAGAATGTGTAGGAACAAAGAGAGCACTTGACCAATCAGGAGTCATTACACATCAGAAAGTGCAGCCACATGGCAGAGAGGACACATCTCTAATAGTGGGGGAGGGCTTTGCTCACACCCCCCCCCAAAAAATGCCTCCCAAGCTAATGTGGTGAGGAATGAAAGGAAATGGGGGGAAGAAAATGGGGGGGCGGGTAAGTACATGCCTCGTGAATAATCAAATTCATGAAGTCAGACCCATGAATGTGGAAGGAGGACTGTATATGAAAACAATGTAGGATAAATGATCGCTTCCCACATATATACTCCTCAATCTGCACCAATGGTACCAGGACATCAATGATAACAGTGATATAACCAATACACATAAGATCAAATGCACCTGACATAGTTGCTGAAGTATTCAAGTGGCATTCCTGACTATAGATGCTAATTGTCCATCCATCCAGGATACAAAACGACATCCAAAATTACCTCCAAACATCAAGCACTTATTTAGCAGAAGATGTGAATGTATGGATCTTGCATTTCAGCTTAGTGCATTTCAGCTTCAAATTAATTGTCTCCATCCAGCCCATAATGGTTTCTAAATGCCATTTTAGAGCCATCCTTGTACTTGGGCCCAAGGAGAAAGGAAAATTAAGTTAATGGAGATAAACTGCTGTGCCATCCAAACCATCCAGATGATATGTCCTAGCATATCCTGATATATATTAAATATGTTCCCCTATCTTACACGTTAAACAGGCTATGGTACACATTAGAGAAAGACAAAAACAGATCTCCTTTCCAACATGCAAATCACTGTTCTGTAATAAAAGTAGACTAAGCCATCTGTGGCTGCCTTTTCTTCAATAAAGTAAATAACACTGTACTCAAAAGGCCCCAGATCTGTCTAATCTTGGAAACTAAGGCCATTTCCGCACTACACACTCTTGTAGCGCGATTATTCCACTTTCAACATCCTATGGA